>JAMPIV010019857.1:0-600000 GCA_024509875.1 Oreohelix idahoensis | reverse complement strand
CGGGTTGGTGACTGCTGGTACAGTGCGAGAACGATGCAACGTCTCGGGTTCCTCTGGTGTAGAGCCTCCAATTTCTTGCTGGGTTTCTATTGAGTCCTCACTGATCTCAATAGCTTCTACCTTTGAAGAAAAGTAGGTAAGATCTGCCCCTGGCAGTGGTTCTGGACTCACTCTTCCCCTACCAACATGAAGAGGGACAGAGCTCTCTAAAGTAGCTCCTTGCAAATGCGTAAGGCCGCTTTTCTCACTCTTTTCTGGCCTGAAAAGTTGGTGAGATGAAACTGTAGACCACGGGAGCTCTCCGTCTAACACCCTGGTTCTACCTTCAACCTTGCCCTCCCCTGTGAGAGTTACTGGCGTCAGTTGGAATGTGTCCTGCAGTGACACTTGACGGTTTAAGATCCCGTTAGATCGCGGAGAATCTGAGTTAAAGCTCTCCGTGACTGGTTCCAATGTTCCGTGAAACGAATTGGAAAAGATAGCCAATTTTTCAGGCTGCTCGTTACAAGAGTCGTTTCCTGTAAACGAGATACGAGAGTTGTGGGGCCCATCTCCGTTTATAGGCAAACAGATACTCAGATCACTATCCTCCTCCGTTTGAGTAAAGTGCTGGTCGGTTGGGGCTCCAGGGCTGGTTGGAACTATATGCTCGCTCAGACCGCTATCTTGTGCCCTATGAAGATGGCGCTGGTCGTTGACATATGTAATACCTCTCTTGTCAGTATGTCCCTCATTTGAGGAAGCTAATACCATCGGGGGCCTAATTCCCGACAACAAAGAGTGTACTTCTGGAATCAGATGCGTCGTCACCGTTGTTTGGCCGGTTGGCTGAACAGGGCTGGTGGGCGAATTTGCCTCTGCAAATAACATATCGCTGTCGTCAGAGGCGTTGCACCTCTCCTTGGCACGACAGGGCTGTTCAAGCTTGCTCGGGACTCCGTGAATTAGGGGTTCTCCTTTTTCACTTATCTGGCCTGCAGTAGGCCCCCTTGCATCAGCAAGGATCGGTGTGGTCGGGTTCCCCAAAACTAAATATGGGTTGCCAAGAATGAAGTCATAGGCTGGCTGAGCCATCACAGCTGCCTTGATCGTGCCAGACACAAACTTACATTTCACTTCAATGTTGGCGACCGGAAAGCACTGTGAGGTCCCTTTCCTTAAAATTCCACCAATATTCACTTTTTTCTTGGTCATCTGCCAGGGCTTCACCAGATGTCGGGCGACTATGCTGGGGTATGTAAGCCCGCTGTCAAATAAACATGTTGTCTCAGTCCCGTTCACTTCTGCTGGCCCGCTGTTGGAAAACAACTTCTCTGACTGGAAGGGTTTCCACTTCTTCCCTTGTTTCACCCTCACAGGCCTTAAACAAGCCACCTGATGAGCGGGTTGTTTGTTTGGGCACCGTGTTGTCCAATGAGAAGTAATCCGACAGAGCCTACAATATCTCTCATTATCTCCCCGGTTCCTGACGGGTTCATGAGAAGTCGGCCCCTGTGTTCTGTTAGGCGGCTGGGAGCGCATGTTATGACTGGGAGGGGGCTCCTTTCGAGACGGCCCTTGCTGTTGGTGAGCTGAAGAGGAAGGCGAATGTGATGAAGATGCTCCTTTGTCCGGGGCTGGCAGGTCAGGGTGTTTTCTTTTCTGGCCCAGTACTTCGGCCTGTGCCGTCTGGAACCTTTCTGCAAATAGAATTATCTGGTCCAGTTGCTGGGCGCCCTGCTCCGCCAGGTACTTCCTTAAGTCTGGGGACATGTTGGCCTTTATCTGTTCGCACATGATGAGCTCTTCGAGTCCTTCAAACGATTTAGCCAAACCCGACAACTCTCTCCAGCGAGTGAGGTAATTCCTCAGCCTCTCTGCGAACTGGGGAAAACTTTCTCCTTTCTCCAGTCGACTTTCCCTAAACATCGTTTGGCACTTCCGGGGAGTCCATTGGAATCGCTGTAACAGGGCGTTCCGCAGTGCCTCAAAGTTATTCTGGTCATCCACTAGCATCTTGCTATAGACATCATACCCATGTCCTCTTAGTGATTGAGATAATTTGAGGCACCAAGGACTATCATCCAGCCCGTATGCCTTTGCCATTCTTTCGAATTTTTCTAAAAATACCTCAATTTTCTCATTCCCGTTAGGAAAAGAGTCCATTGGAAAATTCATGGCTGCCATCCGGGGCCCTCCGTTTCCTGAGGTGTCTGTCACCCCTGCTCCGGGAGAATCTCCGTTAGCCGAACTGCCTTCCGAAGATCGGTACTGCAGTTCCAGAGAACGCATGGCAAGTTCATGCTGTCTCTCTGCTGCCTTCTCCCTGTCCTGTGCTTCCAATTTCCAAAGTTCCATCTCAGCCTGCCTCTCTGCTGCTTTTGCGGCGGCTATCCTTTCCTCTTTCGCTGCTTCTGTGGCGGCTGCCCTTTCCTCTTTTGCTGCTTCTGCGGCAGCTGCTTTGTCCTCTTTCTCTCGCTGATTATGCCTGTCAGTTTCCCTTATCAGGTAGGCCTTAGTCTCCTCCTTATCCATTCCCATATCCTGAGCAGATTCACGCCAGGCAGCTCGTAACTTGGCCATATCCGCCATCTTACCTGCGAATCGCTGTAATCTCAAGAACTGCTAGAAAGAAGAACCAAAAGGAAGGAACTACCTGAAAAAATTTATAAGTATCCAGCTACCCAAACCCAGAATTTACTTTCCTGTTAAGAAAAAAATTCAATTAGCCATCAATTACCTCTAAGTCATAAACAACCTTACTACAACTATCATCTAACTGACTGTAACCTGTGGAAAAAACTTTATAGCTGGATCAGTCTTAATATAGCTCAAGTCTAGGGGATTTATAAGAAATCTATTTCCAGAACTTTCTTCAGAGACAATTTAAGAATCTAGAATTGATCCCAACAAAGATGATCCCAAGGACGACACCACCCACTTTGTCACGAAATGGATTTAGGACTAGAGACTGTCTACATACAGTGACAAGACACTAGTGAGAAGAAAGACTGAAAAGATAGATTTAGAAGAGAATGATAGTGCAATGTGAACAGTTGACACTATTGGCTCCGAGGTTAAGAACCGAGGTTGATTCTTTCCTCGCCACTTCGGACGTCTTATGTGCTATAGTTGTCAACAACCTCTAGCTACCCTAAGGGGATAAGGTTATATCAAGCTTCACAAACACCAAGATACAGACAACATATAGCTACTGTACTTAAAGGAAATGACTGATGCCAGCTACAATTTATACAAGTTTATTATACACCTATAAACAAACTCATATACATGTCAAATACATGTCAAATACATAAAGTGCGAGGATGCACACCTGAAACAAAATCAAGCACAGTTAAAAATGCATCAACCCCAACCCTTCTCCCACAATTGCAACCTGTATGGAGAAAGAAGGTAAGGTTAACTGAAATGAACTACACTGCACTTGATGTCGCCTACACTCCAAACTAGCTGTTCTAAATTCTAACTCTAACTCTAAGTCCACTGATAGCTGGAACGACTACGAAGTGTCCACCCAATCTCTGCACAGACTTCGGTTCTACATAGCCTATCCTGGAATCTCCTGAACACAACTAACTGCACCTCTAAACTTCAGCAGCTGTCCTCTGCTATGATCTTCAACAAAACTATGTCTTCTGCCTATCTGTGCTGACTTCAGTAGAGAGAATGTTTACCCTCTCTCTCTCCACTAACTCTGGAATTGATGACTAAGGTTTAACAGAACCCCACTGGATTCTGGACTGGAACTGTAGCTGGCTTCTCCTAACACCTCTGGGGTTACCTGCCCGATTACCTATGACTGGGCGATGGGGCTATCGGCTTTATTATGGCCGTGAAGAAGCGAACATAAAATTACACAACGCTGGCAGCATGCCAAATCTGCGTGTGTAGCAGAATGAGCGTCAGAGCTCAGGATTTATCCACAAAAATCCTATTCGCTGGAAAATGTCTTCCCCTGGCTGGGAAAACGTACTTTCTTCCTCTCCTTCCACCACTGGCAATTCATGCGCGACTTAGCTTGTCGGCGAATGCCACAACTTCGCCGTGGGAGAAATTTTTGTGGTATCAAAAATTCTGCTCTTCCCCACAAAAAACCGGTACCTGCTGTTCAGACGAAACAAAACAACAGCTAAACAAAACGTAATAAATCTATTTCTAATAACGCCACCTCCCTGACTCTTCAACACGTTATGCACCTCCATACAAAAAAGCATGCCAACACCGTCCGCTCCTCTCCTGTTCCCTTCTCTACCTGAGCCTACAAAGTAAACATTGGCTAACCAAGATCGCTTGTTCTGCCTGACTAACTCCGAGCAACAACAATATTTTCACTGGCGCGGTCTGGGCAGTCGTACTGTGGCCTACTTCTTACGCTGACACTAATGCCGTAATGTTTAACACAAAGATACTCTTATCTCTAGGAATTCCTAAACTTCCCGTCAATAATGGTAATCACATTCAAAATGTAATACAAAATAATTCCCTTTAAAATTTCTTCTCCCATCTTCTGAATTCACAGAACACCAATGCACCATCAATAACATATTAGCTGCTAGCGTCTACATATTGCAAAGAAGTTATACATAACCCCTGTTATCAAATTGAAAACCCCCGTAGTTCAACCACGTGTTTACAATTTTATGACCATGTGCGTCTCTCCCCCTCGTCCCTCTGAACATCGTATCAATAAATATACCGTAACCCACGCGCCCACGTGCTTTACAAATTCCACCTCTTCTCCCCTCGTCCACCTATAGAAGTGTACTATAATATAAATAACTTGCAGCATTACATTCACAATAAAATCACAAATACACACGCTCCCGTCATTCTGTAAATTAATAAAATTCGCCGATGCGGGTTTCTCTACAGACCTGCTTTGCAATAATACAAGCACGCCCGCGGCAACTCAACTTTTAAACCATGCCGCTATTCCTTCAACAAGGAATTAAATGGACCTATAAAGTTTCTCAAGTTTATCACTAAGATCGTATTTGATGGCTCTGAAGTTACGAATTTAATTAAACTCAACTTCCCAAAGAAACTTAAATGATCGGCTAGGACTAGAAAAATTAAATAAAGTCCTCACGCAAAAATTCATGCTTACCAAATTTCGAATTTCCCCTGAAAGGCAAATCGACTATTTGCTTCTGGCACCCGGCTTTGGCAATTTACAGACGAAGAGAACGAAAATATGAAATGCTAGCCTATTTATTATCAAGACCCCCACGCGCCGACTTCATGACGTCATATGCGCGGCGTGGTTCTAAAGCCAATGGGAGCTCTGCATTTCAACTGCAGTTAGCTCTCAGCCAATCAGAACCTTAGATCTTTCTGATGCAACGTGCATGGGTTTTAGACAAAGAAACGGGAATAAGCTCTGCCCTCTAGTGGCAATGAAACAAAAATGGCCAGAATATATATATATATATAAAAAATCCCGAAAAATGTGTCTAGCTGCATGCCTATCTTTAAAAAGACTAAAACTGGGGCAAATCCTGATCTAGCCTCTATAATCTTAATCTAGAATAATACTGTCCAATTCCCTTCACCCCCATTCTAAACACATAAAGAAGAACCATAAAGCAGATGAGATCAAACTCCCTCGTGATCTCATCTTGAAAAAACGTAAATAATAGAAGGAGAAGAAACATGAAGAAGGATTTTTCTGTAATCCCTCCAAAATAGTGAACAAAATGCAAGGGGAAAAAGACATGGGCCATTTGAAAGACAGAATCTCAGTTCTTCCGTCACATGCCCAAATACTCTGTCCTGGTCCTTTCATATGGAATCTAAGTCCTATTCTCTTTTGCTCTCTCTCAGGAGTTGCTACTTTGACGTTTAGCAGTGCAGTGTGTCTAAGTCTCAAATTGTTAGATTATAATTCTCAATTTTCGCTCCAAGTCCCATATGGTATTTCCAACGAATTTGCCAATGAAATCCAATGTCTATTCCATCTCTCAAATTAAACCAATCCAATCTCTTTTAGAACTAGGTGGGTTGGGGTGTTAAATCATTTCTATCCCTGGCGTGTTTTAAAATATCAATTTTTAAAAATTCCAACGTGTGACCTCTTTCAAATATGTCCGTAATACTTCCGATTGTCCTGTATGAAAACTCACAAACACATCTGTGAACTCATTTTCTGTCTAAATGCCTTTCCCGCCATAATCTCCCCAGACGGGTTATCTGTATTATTGCTCCAGAAATGGGCCAGCGGAAGTGATTATCTAATTATCACCTGTGTTTTCGTGCATCCGCCAGACAGACAAATACGGATCGCTGGCAGCTTAGACAAACAATATGCCTTTCTTTCCATACTCTGCCGTGTCGTATTGTTATGAGGAGTGGTCAGGACCACCTTGGATCAACATCGACCGTCACTATCAAAGGTTGCTAGACAACTTAAGTGATAAAAGTATAATCCGCTGACCTGTTCAGTTAGCTTTGTCATGCTATGATTCACATGGTGAAACGTAAATAAGTCTGGGAGCGGCTAGTCAAAAAATGTAGGTGCATAAAATATGTCAAATAATAGGACAATGAGGGGGAGAGAGAAGGGCGCAAAAGTACATGCACAAAACGTTTTGTAACAGAATTATAAATTTACATCTGTTCCAACAGTTCCATCCATGCCACCAAGCCATTGAGCTTAAGTAGTTGAAGTAGCCAAACTGGTCTCCTGTCTTAAGTTCTCCTATTTATCTCATGTCATCATCATCATTACTCTTCATCTGTTAGTGGAGTTTAATCCTTTAAATCCTTCTCAAGGCACATCAAGGGTTTGAAACCTGGTAGTGTCAATGCTTCACTGTATCGAGCTGTTTATGGGTACCAGACAATGATCTTGAGTTAGGGAAGCAAAGGTAGTAGAGGAAGGAAACTCTAATGCAGTGACATACAAATACAGCACTCAGTTAATGAGCAGTTCAGTTAATGAGATTTCTGTTGAAGAGCTACCCACTACAAGGAGTTTCACTTCTGTTAACCAGCACAAATTCTATTAAAAGCTTGGTGTGCGCTCGTCAGCTGAGTAGCTCATCTGCCAGAAGATATGAAACTCCTGGATGTGATGATGGATTGCTCATATATAAGATGTGTATACGGTGGTGTTTCCTATACCAGTTTGTTTTATATAATGAGGTAGCAGTAGTCCTCTGAGACTCTTCCTCCAGTATAGTCCTTTAAATGCTTCTCAAGGCATATTTACAGGTTTTGAAACCTGGTAGTATCAACGTTTTAGTGTACTGAGTTGTTTATGGGTTCCGGATTATTCTCTTTTGTTAGGGAAGGCCAAGGTAGCGAGGAAGGGGAACTGGTTAACTCACCTCATAAAGCAGAGACTAGTAAGGGAAGTCTCTAACACCTCACTCCCCCATGGCAGTATCTGCTATGGGACTGCCTTTACCTCTTAGTTCCTTCCCTGGCTGCCTTTGCCTTCCCTAACTCAAGAGCAGAGTCATGTGCTCACATACACCTGGGTAGACTGGAGCGTGAGGCTGCCAGTTTCAATCTTGGTAACTTTGCAATGAGAAGAAAGCGCTGTAACCATTCTGACAATAAACGCTGTTATTTTTCTCTCACCCTTTCAGAAAAAAATATGTTCTTGAACAGAAATTTCCTTTCTCTACTCATCTTCATCTTTTTTGTTCCCCTAACAGAGAATAGGTTACTTAGCTGCATCCCAATCATTCCACGAAGAGACAGATGTATTAATGTTAACTACCAATATGATACGAAAGGTAAGTTACTAATTTTTCTTTTTAAAGAAAATCAAGTATATTTGTTCATTGAAGTTGTGAGTTGACTATTGTGGTTCTAATGCTTTTAGTTAGTGAATGTGGTTTCCAGCTGTCAGATGAATATTATTCTTCCGATTATATTTGTATAGTTGTGGGTTTTTCTTTTTTTCTTTCCTTCTTTTCTTTAAGTTGCTAGTGCTTTCAGTCTGGCACAGAGCCTACCTTGAGGTAATGCCTAGATTCAGTGTGGCTAATGCTAGCTAGTTTCAGTAGTAATGCTTGTGTCATTACTTTTTTTCACATTTAAAGAGACAGCTGATGTGAAAGCCTATTTGAAGTGTTATTTACAAAATTTTCTTGATGCTAAGATGTGTACATTAACAATTTTAACATCTCTGAAATTAGGATTCAGCCTTGCAATCAGAAGTGGCTTATAGTTATTATCAATTTAACATTGTGAGTCATCATAGTTGTCATCACCTGTAAAGTTGTCATTGCCTGTACATGAGTAAACTTTATCATATTTGTTTCATTCCCTTGTCTTTGCAGTTAAGTTGTATGTATAGATGGTACTACATGCGTGCACTAGAATTTGGACCCAAATAGCTGTTTAAAACATCTTGAAAAAAAAAATTTCACTATGATGAGGCATTGAAATGGCAACCTGCTGAGTATGCAGAGGAGCAAGGAAATAGTTATCATTATTTTCCTTTGCTCTCCTTACAGAATGTTGAGCCATCTCTGGAGCTGGTCCCCCTTGCAGGAAGTCTGTACAAAACATTATCATGCTTCTGCTGTAGTGGTTTCTGTGGCAGTTTGTTTCACATGTTCAGGCTTGCAGCTCCTGTAACATCTCATAGTTCCCTTGTACACCATGTTTATAAAACAAAGAAAACAAAAATAGAAATAATGCTCCCTTAACCATGTCGTACAAGGCATCTAATATAAGACTTTGGATGGGTTATAATTAGTAAATATGGTGCAGCTTCATCTCTTAAAAACATGACTAAAACCACAACTGCAAGAGCACATGAATGCTTTGGTACAGGCTTTCTTGGAACTAGCTCCATAAGGAGCAGACGGGAAATGATGTATGAAATCTGTTCTTTTAAAACAGAGGAGGGAAATATGCCATACAGTTAATGATTTGGTCCATGATGGTCCTACTAGATATTAATATTATGGAGAAATGTTTTGTTTGCATTTTTTTTAAAAACCTATTGGAACATCTTATTAGATGACATTTGAAACATTTAAAAGTGTTGGAATATGTAGCAACAATCATAGTATCAGTGCACAGAAGACAACATCACTGTATTGTTGCTAAGTGGAGGTATTGAGGTACGAGAAATAAAGACGTACTTGATGTTTAACTGAACAGGTAGGTGCTCTGAAACAGCACCCAAGAAGTTACAGACTTTCATAAATGGGTGATTGCGTAGAATAGAAGGATTGAAAATGGTACAACAGGATCAATTACGTGGAACTGATGAAAGGACCCAGAACAGTGCCAGTGGAACAGGCAATGAAAAGAGGATGCTGGGGATAGATGGGACACACATTGAGGAAACTTGTTTATAGCATTACAAGGCAGTCCTTGTTCTAGGATCCCCAATGTAAGAGAGGAAGATGGAGATGGAAAAACACACGGAGAAGAGAACTAGAGACAGAAATAAAAGAGATAAAGAAGGAATGAAAAGACCGTGAACTGATGGCGTGTGATAGGAAGGCTTGGGATAAGTTTTTTGAAGACCTGTGCTCCTTGGGGAACTAAAAGCTAATGATGATGATGATAAAGTAGGTGCAGATTCAAGAAAGATGTCCAACATGCACCATTGTTATCCTGTCTGAGCTTTCATTTTTTAAATTATTATTATTATTATTATTCATATTATCTTTCCCCATTTTTTACTACCAAAAAATGAATTTTTAGGAATTGGTAAGTGTAATATTTGGGATTTTTTTGCAACATCTCAGTAGCCATCACTGTCTGCCGAGATTCATTGACCTTTGACCTTTTTTTTTTTTCTTTTTTTTTTTAAATGCAACTGCATGATATTAGGAATTCCAAAGTCCTGGGCTCATGATTATGTATCTCTGGTCTTGATGCTGAATTTGTAACAAACTACCAAAAGTTCCATGCATTTATGAAATATTTTGTTTTTTTCCATGATTGTTATGTTTGAATGCTAGCTTGCATTGTGTTGCATTATAGACATATGGAAGCATATTAGAAAGGTTATTAAAAATAGTACTTGGGAATGTATAATAGCCAGGGTATCTTAAGAGACTTATCTGTGTGCTCGAAATTAACAAGGCAGGGACAGGCTGCATCAGGAGCACAAACTCCAGGATCTGTTCATTTCTGTGATTGTGTGGGTGTTTGTGTGTGCATTTTGTTTTTGTTTTGTTTTGTGTTGCATATTGTTTCCGCATTTCAGTGCTTGAATAAATTAGTTACATGAGCAAATTTATAAGTAATTGTTTGCACATTTCAGTGCTTGAATAAATTAGTTACATAAGCAAATCTATAAGTAAACCTAACTTAAACCTAACGTCATGTAAAAATGAAAAATCTTGGTCAGTGAGACATTAAAAATTGTCACAAAAATGAGGTAAAACAATACTAAATAATCACTCAGTACCTGTGTCTCCCTTGAATTTATAGGTCAGCAAGACCAAGCTTGCAAATCAGCATCTTCAATTCAAATGTTGATTCTGTCCTAATGTATGGTTCTGAAACACGGAGAACAACAAGAACCAACGAACTACAGGCTTTCATAAATGGGTGCTTGCGTAGAATAGAAGAACTGAAGAGGTATGATAAGATCACTAATGTGGAACTGATGACAAGAATCAGACAAGTGCCAGTGGAACAAGATATGAGAAGACGCTGGAGATGGATAGGACACACATTCAGGAAACTTGATGATAGCATTACAAGGCAGTCCTTGTTCTGGAATCCCTCAGGGTTTGGTTTGGTTTAGTTTTAAGGACTATCTTCATTGCACACGGACAACTCCATCAATGCTCCGATCTCCTCCCTTAGATCACACAAGGAGGATCTCAGCACAGTGTACAAACTCCATAGCACTGACAAAAATCCCAGTGTGTGTACATAGGAATCACACATTCTATAAATATATTTGGTGGGTAGGTATCTAATTTTTTAATTTTTCCAGGGCAGCAGCCTGATTGGCCTACTCTTTACAATTTCCACCTGCTGTGGGATTTTTAAAGGCACAACTTGCACACGGCACCTCCTATTTTTTCACCCTTATCCCAGAAGGCCAGGCATACGATCTCACTACCCATGAGACCAGGGGGAGTATGACATGATTAGCACCACTGCTTCTGAAAAAATTTCCATAAATTATATTCCCTCTACTGGGAATCTAACCCGGTGCCTCTAGAATTCAAGGCAGATGCCATACCTCTTAGCTACTCCGACCCCCAGCCTCTAGGTAAGAAAAGTAGAGGGACACCAAGAAACACATGGGGAAGAGAACTGAAGACAGACATGAAGAAGACCTTGAGCTGATGGCACGGGACAGAGAAAGACTGCATGTGTTTTGTTGAGGAACAGAAGGGTGATGATGATAGTGAAGACCTTGAGCTGATGGCATGGGACAGAGAAAGACAGCATGTGTTTTGTTGAGGAACAGAAGGGTGATGATGAAAGTGAAGACCTTGAGCTGATGGCATGGGACAGAGAAAGACAGCATGTGTTTTGTTGAGGAACAGTGAATGACCCTTGAGCTGATGGCATGGGACAGAGAAAGACTGCATGTGTTTTGTTGAGGAACAGAAGGGTGATGATGATAGTGAAGACCTTGAGCTGATGGCATGGGACAGAGAAAGACTGCATGTGTTTTGTTGAGGAACAGAAGGGTGATGATGAAAGTGAAGACCTTGAGCTGATGGCATGGGACAGAGAAAGACTGCATGTGTTTTGTTGAGGAACAGAAGGGTGATGATGATAGTGAAGACCTTGAGCTGATGGCATGGGACAGAGAAAGACTGCATGTGTTTTGTTGAGGAACAGAAGGGTGATGATGATAGTGAAGACCTTGAGCTGATGGCATGGGACAGAGAGAAAGACAGCATGTGTTTTGTTGAGGAACAGAAGGGTGATGATGATAGTGAAGACCTTGAGCTGATGGCATGGGACAGAGAAAGACTGCATGTGTTTTGTTGAGGAACAGAAGGGTGATGATGATAGTGAAGACCTTGAGCTGATGGCATGGGACAGAGAAAGACTGCATGTGTTTTGTTGAGGAACAGAAGGGTGATGATGATAGTGAAGACCTTGAGCTGATGGCATGGGACAGAGAAAGACTGCATGTGTTTTGTTGAGGAACAGAAGGGTGATGATGATAGTGAAGACCTTGAGCTGATGGCATGGGACAGAGAAAGACTGCATGTGTTTTGTTGAGGAACAGAAGGGTGATGATGATAGTGGTTGAGGAACAGAAGGGTGATGATGAAAGTGAAGACCTTGAGCTGATGGCATGGGACAGAGAAAGACTGCATGTGTTTTGTTGAGGAACAGAAGGGTGATGATGATAGTGAAGACCTTGAGCTGATGGCATGGGACAGAGAAAGACTGCATGTGTTTTGTTGAGGAACAGAAGGGTGATGATGATAGTGAAGACCTTGAGCTGATGGCATGGGACAGAGAAAGACTGCATGTGTTTTGTTGAGGAACAGAAGGGTGATGATGATAGTGAAGACCTTGAGCTGATGGCATGGGACAGAGAAAGACTGCATGTGTTTTGTTGAGGAACAGAAGGGTGATGATGATAGTGAAGACCTTGAGCTGATGGCATGGGACAGAGACAGACCATGTGTTTTTGTTGTTGAGGAACAGAAGGGTGATGATGATAGTGAAGACCTTGAGCTGATGGCATGGGACAGAGAAAGACTGCAGTGCATGTGTTTTGTTGAGGAACAGAAGGGTGATGATGATAGTGAAGACTTGAGCTGATGGCATGGGACAGAGAAAGACTGCATGTGTTTTTTGTTGAGGAACAGAAGGGTGATGATGATGAAGACCTTGAGCTGATGGCATGGGACAGAGAAAGACTGCATGTGTTTTGTTGAGGAACAGAAGGGTGATGATGATAGTGAAGACCTTGAGCTGATGGCATGGGACAGACAGAAAAGACTGCATGTGTTTTTTGTTGAGGAACAGAAGGGTGATGATGATAGTGAAGACCTTGAGCTGATGGCATGGGACAGAGAAAGACTGCATGTGTTTTGTTGAGGAACAGAAGGGTGATGATGATAGTGAAGACCTTGAGCTGATGGCATGGGACAGAGAGAAAGACAGCATGTGTTTTGTTGAGGAACAGAAGGGTGATGATGATAGTGAAGACCTTGAGCTGATGGCATGGGACAGAGAAAGACTGCATGTGTTTTGTTGAGGAACAGAAGGGTGATGATGATAGTGAAGACCTTGAGCTGATGGCATGGGACAGAGAAAAACTGCATGTGTTTTGTTGAGGAACAGAAGGGTGATGATGATAGTGAAGACCTTGAGCTGATGGCATGGGACAGAGAGAAAGACAGCATGTGTTTTGTTGAGGAACAGAAGGGTGATGATGATAGTGAAGACCTTGAGCTGATGGCATGGGACAGAGAAAGACTGCATGTGTTTTGTTGAGGAACAGAAGGGTGATGATGATAGTGAAGACCTTGAGCTGATGGCATGGGACAGAGAAAGACTGCATGTGTTTTGTTGAGGAACAGAAGGGTGATGATGATAGTGAAGACCTTGAGCTGATGGCATGGGACAGAGAAAGACTGCATGTGTTTTGTTGAGGAACAGAAGGGTGATGATGATAGTGAAGACCTTGAGCTGATGGCATGGGACAGAGAAAGACTGCATGTGTTTTGTTGAGGAACAGAAGGGTGATGATGATAGTGAAGACCTTGAGCTGATGGCATGGGACAGAGAAAGACAGCATGTGTTTTGTTGAGGAACAGAAGGGTGATGATGATAGTGAAGACCTTGAGCTGATGGCATGGGACAGAGAATGACAGCATGTGTTTTGTTGAGGAACAGAAGGGTGATGATGATAGTGAAGATCTTGAGCTGATGGCATGGGACAGAGAAAGACAGCATGTGTTTTGTTGAGGAACAGAAGGGTGATGATGATAGTGAAGACCTTGAGCTGATGGCATGGGACAGAGAGAAAGACAGCATGTGTTTTGTTGAGGAACAGAAGGGTGATGATGAAAGTGAAGACCTTGAGCTGATGGCATGGGACAGAGAAAGACAGCATGTGTTTTGTTGAGGAACAGAAGGGTGATGATGATAGTGAAGATCTTGAGCTGATGGCATGGGACAGAGAAAGACAGCATGTGTTTTGTTGAGGAACAGAAGGGTGATGATGATAGTGAAGACCTTGAGCTGATGGCATGGGACAGAGAGAAAGACAGCATGTGTTTTGTTGAGGAACAGAAGGGTGATGATGATAGTGAAGACCTTGAGCTGATGGCACGGGACAGAGAGAAAGACAGCATGTGTTTTGTTGAGGAACAGAAGGGTGATGATGATAGTGAAGACCTTGAGCTGATGGCATGGGACAGAGAAAGACTGCATGTGTTTTGTTGAGGAACAGAAGGGTGATGATGATAGTGAAGACCTTAAGCTGATGGCATGGGACAGAGAAAGATAGCATGTGTTTTGTTGAGGAACAGAAGGGTGATGATGATAGTGAAAACCTTGAGCTGATGGCATGGGACAGAGAAAGACAGCATGTGTTTTGTTGAGGAACAGAAGGGTGATGATGATAGTGAAGACCTTTAGCTGATGGCATGGGACAGAGAGAAAGACAGCATGTGTTTTGTTGAGGAACAGAAGGGTGATGATGATAGTGAAGACCTTGAGCTGATGGCATGGGACAGAGAAAGACAGCATGTGTTTTGTTGAGGAACAGAAGGGTGATGATGATAGTTAAGATCTTGAGCTGATGGCATGGGACAGAGAAAGACAGCATGTGTTTTGTTGAGGAACAGAAGGGTGATGATGATAGTGAAGACCTTGAGTTGATGGCATGGGACAGAGAGAAAGACAGCATGTGTTTTGTTGAGGAACAGAAGGGTGATGATGATAGTGAAGATCTTGAGCTGATGGCATGGGACAGAGAAAGACAGCATGTTTTGTTGAGGAACAGAAGGGTGATGATGATAGTGAAGACCTTGAGCTGATGGTATGGGACAGAGAGAAAGACAGCATGTGTTTTGTTGAGGAACAGAAGGGTGATGATGATAGTGAAGACCTTGAGCTGATGGCACGGGACAGAGAGAAAGACAGCATGTGTTTTGTTGAGGAACAGAAGGGTGATGATGATAGTGAAGACCTTGAGCTGATGGCATGGGACAGAGAAAGACAGCATGTGTTTTGTTGAGGAACAGAAGGGTGATGATGATAGTGAAGACCTTGAGCTGATGGCATGGGACAGAGAAAGACAGCATGTGTTTTGTTGAGGAACAGAAGGGTGATGATGATAGTGAAGACCAAGCTTCTGTTTATATAACCTCTGTGTCACTCTCTCTGTTATCTCTTATGGTATGTCCTCTTATAATTCAGTTTTGCATAGTGTATTTTTTTTTTTTCAGTTTTATAATTGGCCTAAACCCCTTGCCTCCTTCAGTGCAAAATTAGTCCTTGATGGTGATCCACATTTCAACCTCAGATACCCACTTTGCTAAAGCAATATTGCATTGCATGAAATTCATTCCATTGTTTTATTTAAAGAAAAATTGAAGTGGTAGAGGAGAACGAATCCATAAAGCAGTCAAGAATTCATATTTGTTACAGTTTTAATTTAAGAATGACAATAATATTTTCATTGGTGTTTTTCGAAGTAGCATTCAAATTTATCAGACATGAAAGGTGCTATTAAAATGATTAGCTATCAGCACTGCAATCTGAGAAAAGTGTTTATTACCTTTTGTTGATGTTAATAAAGTATTATATTATTATTATTTTGTTGTAATTATTACTTATTCATAGTGTTTCCAGATAATAAATGTTAAAATATCTTGGATATTCATTTCTCAAATATGAAGCTCTTTTTTTTTTAATGTTGATCTTTCACCCATTTGGAGAACCTTTTTCAGTATACCAGTGATATGGGAACCATCTATGTTTATGAGTATTCAGGAATCTGTTTACAACCATTGATTAATTTTGTTAATTTCTTAATGAAAAGAACATACAAATTCCTCTCTGGCAATCATTTCCTCTGTGCATATTTTCGTATACCTGGTGGTAGATAAGCTGGAAGAAATGCTGGACGTATAACTATATAACTCATTTAAGCTCTGAGCTCTGTCACATCTTTATTACTTTATATACTGTCTTTCTGAAGGAAAAAAAAGAGTAACTGAAAGATTGCCTGTTATTTCAACAATTGGCATAAATTTTATTTTCTAATTGCCTCACATTACAGTATTTGAAGAAAGAGGTAAATTTGATTTCATATTGTTTATAATTTACATGTAAAGACACTCTTCTCTTATTGTTAATAATTTACATTTAAAGACACTTTTCTCCTGTTGTTAATAACACGTATAAAGACACTCTTCCTCTAATGCTAATAATTTACATATAAAGACACTCTTCTCCTGTTGTTAATAATTTACATACAAAGACATTCTTCTCCTTTTGTTAATAATTTACATATAAAGACACTCTTCTCCTGTTGTTAATAATTTACATATAAAGACATTCTTCTCCTTTTGTTAATAATTTACATATAAAGACACTCTTCTCCTGTTGTTAATAATTTACATATCAAGACACTTCTCCTGTGGTTAATAATTTACATATAAAGACACTTTTTTCCTATTGTTAATAACTTACGTTAAAGACACTCTTCTTCTCTTACTTACTTACTTACTTAATCGTTCCCCTTCTACCGTGAGGTGTAGAGGTTTGGAAGAGAGAGCGCCAGACTATCCTGTCGGCTGTCTACCTCCTGGCCTGGTTCCATTCTAGTCCTCGGTCCTTCAAAGATTGTCTAATGTTGTCCTCCCAGCAGACTCTGGGTCGTCCTGGGGGTCTGGATCCCTGGCTCTTTGTTTCCCATGCTTGTCATGGTAGCTGATCTTCTCCCATTCTGCAGACATGGCCAAACCATCTTAGTTGGGACTGTTCTACTTGGGTCTGCAGGGGGTGGGATTTTAGGCCTTGACGTATCGTCTGGTTGTGGACCATGTCTTTTCTTGTTACTTCAACCACCTTCCTCAGATACCTCATTTCTGAGGTTTGGATCTGACTTTTCTGGGTTGTAGTCATTGTCCATGACTCGCATCCATATGTCAAGACTGGGACATAGGTGGAGCGGTATACAGCCATCTTCGTTTTCTTACCAACCTCTCTCTTGCTGAGGAATCCTTGATTTATGGCCTGAAAAAGTCTCCCAGCTGCTGCTTTTCGAGTGGCCAACTCTTCTTTGATGCCTCCCTTTCGGTCTATAATAGCTCCGAAGTATTTAAAGTGGTCGACCTGCTCCAGGACCTGTTCTCCTAGCTTAATCTGATGTCTTCTTTCTTCTCGTGATATCACCATGGATTTTGTTTTAGAGCTGCTTATGACCATCCCTTTCTTCACCAGCTCTTCCTTCCAGACTTGCAGGTTGGATTGGAGATGTGCCTCTGATTTAGCAATCAGGGCAACATCATCAGCAAATGCCAGCTTTGAAATACAGACCTGTCTCATCTTCCAGTACCCCACTGAATCCTTTCTTGTTCTCTCCTTACATGCCTTGATGACATCGTCCATGAGGAGTATGAAAAGATAAGGTGACAGGATATCACCTTGTCTTACACCAGTGGTGGTCCTGAACTCTTCTGACTTATGGTTTGCTGTCCTCACATAATTTCTGGAAGACTTGTAGAAGCTCTGTATAGCATGAATCAGAGGTGCTGGAATGTTCTTCCTTGCCAAACAGTCCCAAAGTTTGCTCCAGGGGACCCTGTCAAACGCCTTTTCCAGATCTATGAAACAGAGATGGATCTCACTCTTATAATCAAGGGCCTTTTCACTCAGCTGTCTGAGTGTGAAGATTAGGTCTTGAGTACTTCGGTTTGCTCGGAATCCGCACTGGACCTCATCCAATTGTGGCTCAGCTAGGCATCGGAGTCTCTGCTCTAGGATTCTAGAGTAGATTTTACCAGGGACTCTGAGAAGGGATATGCCTCTATGGTTTCCACATTGTCGATTGTCACCCTTTTTGAAAATTGGTGTTATGATGGCAATCTTCCAATCCTTTGGTATGGTCTTGTTGCACCACGCTGCCTGTAGGACCCTTAAGAGTAATAGGTTGCCAGATGCTCCCATGTACTTAACCATCTCTGGTGTTATACCATCATGCCCTGCTGCTTTGCCCATCTTGATTTTCTCCAGTGCTGCCTTCAGTTCTTCCATCTTTATGTCATCTTCACCATCATTGGTTTTCTCTTCTGTGCTAGTGGTTATCTTTTCTGATGCTTGACCTTGCTCACCATCCAGGAGTTCTGAGAAATATTCTTTCAATCTTTCCATTACTTCCTTTGGGGCAGTAAGCAATTTGCCTTGCTTGTCCTTTATAAATTTGAGAGGGCATTGTTTTTCCTTCCTCATGTTCTTTAGGGTCTTATATAATAATTTCTGGTTTTCTTGCGCATCTTTTTCTAGCTTTTCTCCAAATTCTTCCCAGGACTTCTGTTTTGCTGCTAGCACCTTGTTCTTTGCTTTTGTTCTGAGTGTCACATATTCTCTATATTTCTCCATTTGTACTGTTGTGTTTTTAGCTCCTAAGTATTGTTTCCATGCCATTTTCTTCTCTCTTATTTTCTCTTTGACTTCCTCTGTCCACCAAGGTGTCCTCTTTCTCTTGTTCCCAAGTCGGACTTCACCACATGCTTCTGCAGCAGCTGTCTTTATGATATCCTCTTCTTCTCTAATGTTAATAATTTACATATAAAGACTCTTCTCTAATGTTAGTAATTTAAAGACACTTCTCCTCTAATGTTAATAATTTATATATAAAGACTCTTCTCTAATATTAATAATTTACATATAAAGACACTTCTCTAATGTTAATAATTTATATATAAAGACACTCTTCTCTAATGTTAATAAATTACATGTAAAACCACTTCTCCTGTAATGTTAATAATTTACATATTAAGACTCTTCTCTAATGTTAGTAATTTACATATAAAGACACTTCTCCTCTAATGTTAATAATTTATATATAAAGACACTCTTCTCTAATGTTAATAAATTACATGTAAAACCACTTCTCCTCTAATGTTAATAACTTACATATAAAGACACTCTTTTCCTAACATTTTCTCATAACTGATAAAGATTCAGGTTTATTATGTCTTACTGTGACCATTCACAGATACAGATAAATACATTAATTGTGTCACACGTCAGCAATTGGCAAAGACAGATATGTTTGTTAAACAATGGCAATTTACATATGGTCATATGGTTGTTGCCCCCTTCCTGGTGGAAGACTTAGAATGAATAGAACTATTGCTTCTTCAGGCTTGTCGTTAATAGCAGTCAACCTCATTATGTCAAACAAATACAGTTGACATTCAAAAATCCGGCAACCTCCAGACCTGAGAAGTGCCGGATTGTTGAAAATGCCGGATTTTTTATGATTATATATGCTGTATATATTTAACAGAAAATGACTACCCGTACAGTCCTTTAAAGAAAGAAAATTAAAAACTAAATGAAAAGCAAATGAAATTTTAATGTTCATCAACTAAATAAAACAGTTCTACAGAATTTTAGTTCAACTGAATAAAATAGTTCTGCATCAAAACATAAACGGCTCCAGAAAACAGTGGCGCGCCAACGCGGTAAATTAAAAAAATGCGCTCCGAAATCCATGCCGGAAATCTGAAGGAACCGGATTACACTGACAAACAACATTTTTCTTTCTTATATAAGAATAAGTGTTCTTAGGTCAGTTTCTTGCGCTGATTTCAAATCTGAAATCCGTTTATCTCTATCACGTCGGGTTCTTAAGATATTTGTGAATAAATATATTTTTGGGAAACCGTTATTTGCTCCGTTTCATTTTTACTATATAACTTATTAAAAATTAATAAAATGCAAAATAATTCTACTTTTTATACTGCTAAAAGATGCATGACATATGTTACGCTATTTTTCAAATAGTTACTGTATTTTGAAATAATTCTGAGCGAAATATGGCTTCTAGAAGTTGTAGAATCGGTATCGAAACCAGTGCCTCATGATCCAATCACGTGTCCGATCCCAGTTCCACCATAACAATATCCGTTGGACGTGAATGAACCATCAGAAAGTGATAGTTTACCTGCTTTAGAAACTAATTCTGACTCGGATTATATACCGGTGAATGATGGTGTTCACTTAATTAACCATTCAGAACTTTCAGATCTAATACGTGATCTCGCTCTTACCAAAGGACAAGCGGAATTACTCGGTTCGCGACTCAAAGAATGGAATCTTTTAGCGCCCAATACTCCGATATCTAAATTTCGTCATAGACACAGAGAACTTGTTCAATACTTTGAGATGGATGATGGCATTTGCTATTGCAAAGATGTAAACGGTCTAATGGTGCACCTCGGTCGTGAGCACATAGTCAACGAATGGCGACTTTTCATCGACTCTTCCAAGACTAGTCTAAAAGCCGTGTTATTGCATAACGGAAATTTATTTTCATCAATTCCAGTCGCCTACTCTGTTCATATGAAAGAAACTTATGACAATATGGCTATACTTTTGGCAAAAATAAAGTACAATGACTACCAATGGCGTTTTTGTGGAGTCCTAAAGGTCATTTGCAATTCTCACGGGCATGCAGACTGGGTATACTAAATTTTGTTGCTTCCTATGTGAATGGGACAGCCGCAACAGACAGGAACATTATGCAAGAAAGGTGTGGCCTATCAGGGATCGTATGCAGCTCGGGCATAAAAATGTAATACATGAGCCATTAGTTAACAAAGACGGCATCATTTTACCACCGTTACATATAAAGTTGGGGCTCATGAAGAATTTCGTAAAAGCGTTAGATAAAACGAGAAAGCTTTCACTTATCTTCGAGAAAAGTTTCCGCAAGTTAGCGATGCAAAGATAAAGGAAGGTATCTTTGTAGGACCTCAGATTAGGAAAGTTATTGCAGACAAACAATTCGAGAACTTGTTACATGGTAGTGAACTTCGCGCATGGATGGCATTCAAATCGATCGTCGATAACTTTCTGTGAAATCACAAATCTGTCGACTATGTGCATATTGTTAAGCAGTGCATAGATGCATACAGAATTATGGGCTGTAACATGTCCCTCAAAATCCATTTGCTTGATTCGCATCTTGACTTTTTCCCTGACAAACTTGGCGAAGTCAGCGATGAACATGGAGAACGATTCCATCAAGATATCGCCGTAATGGAATCACGCTATCAAGGACGGTGGAGTGTGACCATGCTTGCCGATTATTGTTGGATGCTTCATCGCGATGTACCACATGCCATTCACCGACGAAAGTCGACTGCAAAGAAATTCAAGCCTACATAACTGTTACACTTCTTGTATGAATGATGTTATAATACTTTATGCCTTGTTAAAAAACTTCAATTGCGTATTTCTAGAGATCCTGACCTGATAGAGAAAAACGGTTTGCAGATTTAAAAACAGCGCATTAAAATTGACCAGAAAAACATAGAAATGTTAGAGAAAGAAAAAAAAAGTTTTTTTTTGTTAGTCAGTGTTATCGATGGCCGGATTTTTGAATGTCAACTGTAGCTACATAAATCACGGCTGCATATGTTTGTGCTTGCTTCCTCAACGGGCGGCCATCACTAGTGATGTCTTCTTGCTTCATTATTTAGTGAAAAATGGAGATAACGATGATGATAAATTTAAGATCTTTTTTTCTCACATCACAGATAAAGATAAGTGTGTTTTGTCATTTAAAAAATGCTTGATTCCATTTACTGTAACTCGAAACTTGACTCTTATAATTTTATAATAGTTTTCCCTTTTCTTTATTTCCTTTCTTCATGATAAAGTGAATATTTATTGTAGTTTGCATTTTTTTTCTTTTTCATGTGTAAAAGGAAAAAAAAAGGATCCCGTTACACGCCCATTGTAGCATATTGGGAATATGGTGTTAGGCCCATATTTTCTTGACCATCGGCACACTAGGGGTGACGTGGTCAACATCACGCCGGCCGCCTTAACCTTCCCAGAGTTGCTCTGGTACCCAGTTGGGGCTGGGTCGACCCAGGAGCCGTTTGCAGCCTAAAAAAATCCCACCTCATCTGGGGATCGAACCATAGACGACTGAGCTAGGAAGCCAGTGCACTAACCACTATGCTACCGCGGCTCCCCATGTGTAAATGCAGATAAATTTAAAAGTTCAGTTGTTATTGGTATTGCTATATGGGGCATGGCAGATGCAGGTTACACAAATTAGTTTTGACTATCAACATTGGTTTTTTGCTACAGTTGCTCAGAAATGGTACTCTGTTCTTATGGTCATTTTATTGGTTATGTGGGTACAAATTTATAAGTATTATTCTTGCAGGATGCATTCAGTAGAACAATAGATGCAGAAAAAAAAGGCCTTGGGTGTTCATAGACATACACTATGCTGTAACTTGTTTTGGGGGGGGGGGGGGGGGGGGTGGGGTTTTGGAAGGGGGGGGGGGGGGGGGGGCGGTGGGGTGGGCGGGGGGGGGGGGGGGGGAAGCAAGGGGAAAATTTGTGACACGGAAATTAAAAAACAAAAACATACAAAGTATATGGGAAGAGCTGGAGCAAACTTCCCAGGACATAAAAACTTGGAGATAATGATTGGAAAAGCAGATATGAAGATGCAAAGTGACATTTTTAAAGAGTAGCTGAGATCATTTACATTTCTCATACTGGACAAGAATGAATTTAGTATTTAGATCCCTCCATTCATTTCATCTCACGTACATATGTGGTAACGTGTCATTTGAGCGTACATTTGGCTAAGTGGTTAGAGTTCTTGCCTCTGCAAAGTTATCGGGCTCATGGATCAAAACCTGGTAGTCTATCCAGCTGTAAATGGGTATCTGATTCTGCTCTTGAGTTAGAGTAAGGCGAAGGTAGCGAGAAAGGGAACTCTTAAAACAGGACCTAGTATTGTAAAGTGTCTAACACAGGGGTTGGCAACCGGTCAGTCCTGATCTACTGATAGATCCCAGTGGATGATTTGGTAGATCTTTAGGCAGCTGCAGAGGGGGGAGGGGAAAGACTTTTTAAGCTGTGGGAATTTTGGATTAGACCTCTCCCATACATGCCAGGTACTATGGGGTACCCGTAATCTTCTTCAATGTCATTCTTGTAAGTCGCGAACGTCTTTGGAGTTAAGATTAAGGTTTTGAATTTCTAATCCTTACCCCTTATTACTGTGTGTCAGAATTCTATTATAAGGTCCTATTGCATACAAGATTTCTCTGTTTGTTAGTCATAGTTAAGCACAGAAATAGACTAAATGATGACGCCATCACATCATTTTTACAGTGTTAAGTAAACTCAACACTTGTTTGGGTTTAAAACAAGTGAAGACCTGCTTTAAAAGGCACAGGCCCATACCTGTCAACCTCCTGAGACAAAAACCTGTACGCTGGGAAAAAAATCCTTACAAACACCCAAAAATCCTTACGCAAAAAATATATTAATAAATTATACACAATACAGTTTTAAAATGAGAAACGACACATACAAATCTATTAGCATTTGAATTAGTGTGGTATAAAACATGCTAATAGTCTCATGCTGTTCTTTACATATAAAAAACTTAGTGATCGTGAGGTACTATTCTTTCGATGCACAGTGTTTTGTATTATAATCAAAACATGCACTTTTAGCATTTTGCAGAATTGCATTTGTGGGCTTAAAGTCTGCACAGCATGTATCAATGATCTTACACTCAGGGCCGGATTAAGGCCAGCTGATGACCTATAAGCACAGCCCCCCAATGGTGGGTGCCCCCCCCCCCCCTCCCTGGCGCTTCCATTGACAAGACATTAAGACTCAATAAATGCTGAATTTTCTTCCTGGCCAGACTCCACTGAAATTCATGCAGAAAAACATTGGTAAGACAGGCAAACATACTGAACTCTAGGTTATGTCTGACACTTTCAGTCACTCACCATACCAAAGAAAACTTTTTTTTAACAATTCGGATTAAAGTCGAACACAGCAGATATTGAAAATTACAAAAAATGTGACTAAAGATGACTGTGGCAGTGATAGAGATGAGAGTTACAGGCATGATAGCTAGAGAGAAAATTCTGTGGTGCCCCCCCCCCCCTTTCTACCTTGGTGCCCTAAGCACGTGCTTATTTTGGTTAATCCAGCCCTGCTTATACTGTAAAAAAGAAGTGAGTGTGTCTGCATTCATGGACCTCCTGCAGTCTGTGTGGATTTTTTATTGAAAAATAAAGCAGCGAAGTTTACACAAACAAACTTTTTTTCTCGTTATGTAGGGCCGACACAGAATATTATGATATTAATTTATCTGAAATATATTGAAGGGCAAGATATAACTGGAAAGATTAAGACAGCGATTAAATTGCAACAAAGCAAAACAACAGCAATATGTAACCAAGTTATAAGTACTTAGCTTTTTTTAAACAAAATGGCGTCGAAGTGTCTTGGCACGTGTGGTTGATAACAGGAAACTTTAAAAATACGTCATGTCACGCTGAAAACCGAAAGTGTTTGAGGCCAAATTCAACGTTTTTGCTGAATTGTTGGGTATAAAAGGATTTGATTGGTTGCTGGGAGAGACCTCAGTTTAAAAACAGACACCGAGATTCCTGGAATTAAACATTAAAAAATTGGTTTAAAAAAAACCTGGGCTAGAAAATATTTTCTGATTTAAAATTTTAAAAAACTTAGGTTGGAAAATATTTTTAGAATTTTTTTTTTTGGGGGGGGGGGGGGGGGGATCCGTACAATGAGTCTATATGGCTGTACACTGCTAAAAGTATCAAAAATACGTACATTGTACAAAAAATTCCTACAGGTTGACAGGTATGCAGGCCATATGTCTCAGTCATAATGCAGCCCACTGTAATTGAAAATATTTTTACACGAATTAACTTTTTTGATACATTTCTTCAGTCTTTGTACAGGTTTTGTGGATTTTTGTACAGGTTTTTTTTATTTGTGTACAAGTGTTTCATTTCCAAGGGGTGGCATGTATGCTGTCCCACCAGCATTTAAAATTGTGGTGTCCCCTGGATGAAAGGTACTTTTTCCGCATTCCCAATTAAAATTCTCGAGCTGGCTACTAACATATATTTGTGAACTACATGAGATAGGGACACGATATTTTCTTTATAGGGCTGGCTTCCTATTTCGGTGGTCCATGGTTCGATCCCAATTGAGGTGGGATTTTTTTAGGCCGCAAACGGCTCCGAGGTCGACCCAGACTCATGAATTGGGTACCAGAGCAACTCTGGGAAGGTTAAGGCAGCCGGCGTGATGCCGACCACATCACCCCTAGAGTGCCGATGGTCAAGAAAATATGGGCCCAACACCATATTCCCAATATGCCTCAATGGGCGTGTAATGGGATCCCCTCCTCCTTTTATAGGGCTCAGTGTAACTAAAGTAGATCTCAAAAGCTCCTGGGTTGCCAGCCCCTGCTCTAACACATCAATCCCCTGCAGCAGTATTTGCTATGGGACTACCTTACCAACATGTCATTTATGAGATAGTGACATCTTATGTATGACATATTGACATCACAGTGGAGACGTAAAAATTATCATGTCATTTATGAGATAGTGACATCTTATGTATGACATATTGACATCACAGTGGAGATGTAAAAATTAACATGTCAGTTATGATGTAGTATGAATAACATTGCTGTTGTATTGTGATGTTATGATGTAGTAGCAACTCATATGATACAAAGTTTTAATATCTCATTTAATAAGAAGTAATATCAGAGTTGTAAAGTAATAACATCCTCATATGAAAGTAATGACATTGGTTGATGTCAGACATAGTCCCTTTAAAATATTTGGGAGGAAGTTCAAAGTATATGAGATGAGATGTCTTCTTTTATAATCCTTCTGATTTTCATTTGCTTATTGTTTCAGTATTCTCTATAGCAGAGTTTCTCAAACTTTTTGGTCTCAGGACCCTTTTGAACTCTTAAAAATTATAGAGGACCCCAAAGAGCTTTTGTGTATGTGGGTTGTACCATGAGAGAACGAGAGTGAAAAAAGGCCCATAACGTCTTAGATTATTATGAAAATAGTTTTGGCCTCACTGATCCCCTGAAAGGTTCTCGAGGACCCCCAGGGGTCTGCATACCACACTTTGGGAACCGCTGCTGTGTAGAGTCTTCTATCTCTAACAAGTATGTTATCAGTTGTGACGTGCCAGCTGACTTGATTAGCATCAAATGGTCTTCACAAAATTTACAATTATCCAACTATATCATCATTACTTATCAGCTCCCAGTGGAGTAAAGGTCTTCAACAAGTATGCTGCAAGTCTTCCTGTTCTGTGCCATCTGTTCAAGGTCTATGTCTTCTTTATTCCTTTTCACATCTGTCGTCAGCTCTATTCTCCGTGTGTTGTGTGGTTTCCCTCTATTTTTCTTACCCTGTGGATTCCAGAATGAGGACTGTGTTGTAGTGCTGTTAGCTGGCTTTCTCTTTTTGTGTCTTATCCAGCACCAGCATCTTTTTTCCCCACGCATCTTGCTCTACTAGTATTTGATTCTTTTCAGCAGTTCCACATCAGTGATCTTGTCATACCATTTCATTCCTATTATGTGCAAGGACCCATTTATGAAAGCCTGTCTTTCTGGTTGTTTTTTTTTTTTTTTCTTCTTGTTTCGCAGCCATACAAAAGGACATCCTTGACATTTGAGTTGAAGGTGCTTATTTTTGTGTTGGACATAATAATTTTTGCATTCTTACTTTGATATCATTACCTGTTCCTTCAGCTGTGTCCATATTGCTACCAAAATGTATGTATGATCTCACACTTTGTAGGGATGCTTCTACTATTGCAGTCTGGCAATTGTCAGTCACATTTATTCTCATGATCTTTGTCTTGATTTTAAAAATCTTTCTTTGCTATCTTGGACCCGGCCGCGCCAATCTTAGTGGTTTAACTGTTGTTTTGATTTTACAAACTTTGTTTTGTCTGTTAGCTTGGACTGCACAGTAATCTGTTTAGATACAGTCACTTCATTTGTTATGGTACAGATAACAGCTTGGCTGCATTAGTCATCAGACATACTCAGAGTGCATGCATAATGAAGGATGGCACATGACACTGTAAAACCGGGGCACAGTCTAATAGGCCTGGCAAAATCATATGGCTAAGACAAATGAGTGCTCATGGGCATATGTATATGCACATTAGAGAATTATGATTAATTTCTTTCCTTTTTTTGGGGGGGGGGGGGGGGGGGGGAGGGGGGGGACTGGGGGGGGGGAAGGGGGAAAAAAAAAAAAAGGGGGGGGGGGGGCGTTGCGGAATGTTTGCAGTTATCTTGCAGTTACAAACGGGCATATGTATATGCACATTAGAGACATGTTTAATTTTTTTCTTTTTTTTTTTGGGGGGGGGGGGGGGGGGGGGGGGGGGGGGGATGTTTGCAGTTATCTTGCTTCAAAATGTAGTAAATGCTTACATTATTATATTTGATTTTTGTGGTTGGGGGGGGGGGAGGGGTTCAAGTTGTTTTGGTTTGGGGGGTGTTGGTTGTGTGGGGATTGGTTTTTTTTTGGTTTTGTGGGGGGTAATCTTTTGTCTTGGATCTGGTTAATGTTACGAGATAGAAGAGGCCAGGTCGATTCCATGTATGGGTGGTTTCTGATGTATGGTGGTTGATGCTGTTCTATTCATAATCCAGCCAATAGCCAGTAAGAAGAGAAGTGGTGATGACAAGTGTTCCTACTCAGCTCTGGTTCTTATCTTAAAGGGTTCTGTAAATTACCCTTCGTGAAGAACTCTGCATTTCATGTCGTCATATGTTTTCCTCATTAGGTGGATAAACTTGTGGGGCATTCAGTAGTGCCTCGTCATTTTCCGAAGTGATTCTCTGTTTAGCACGCAGAGCTTAGCAGTATAAACTGTCAAAGGTTAGCCTTCTCATAATCTTGGACTACAGGATCCGTGTAAAATCGACTGCCCAAAAACCAGCTGCCTATTCATTCCTGCTTGGTGATGACCGTAGTCACTTTTCTCTACAGAATTGTCTCATTTTCAAAATTGGTTGTTTTTCTTCAGATGGTCTTAATGTCCAACATCATTTTGCTTTACTTCTGTTATTCAGTGGCAGACATCCTTATTTCATCTGTCACTTTTTCACGATCTTTCTTTTTTGAAGTTTTTGTTTAATTTCACGTCCTATTTCTGTTATTCTGCTATCTTATATGTCACTTCCATACATGCTTATCGATGAGATTACGATAGCCATTATAAGTTTCTAAGGATCTTTTAGCATGGATTCTTTTAGTAGGACTTTTTGTTTTTTATTTCATTTCCCCCCTATGATTTTCATTGATTATTCAATTTCTTATATTGTTATTTCTTTTTTCTGGTTTTTATATTTGTCTTGCTTTATTATTGTTCGTTTTTCCATGCATCACCTGTGTTGTTTACTTTTTCATATGTTTGTATTCCCTTCTTATCTGTGTTTCTTATCTTGTTACATGTTTGCAGTGTCTATAGTATTTTTAGTTGACCTGTCTATATTTCTTGCCTTTGTCACCCATTTGTAACTATGGCTGATGAAGGATGAACCCTGAAACATCTGGTGTTTCTTGTGTACCGTTAATTTGTAAAACTGATTCCATATCATTTTATTTTTTAATTTATATATTTATATGCGCTCTTGCCAGGTTCACTCCTTTAGCATTTTTGCCAGATATCCTTCCTTCCAGCCTGCTGGTATCTCTTCCTCCTCCAGACTTTTACCAAGTACTTTGTATAATATCTCTGCAGCTGTGAGGTTTCAACGCTTTATGAACTTTTTTTTTTCTTTCCTAATTTGGTTTTTCACAGGTAACTTGTATCTTCTTTTACTGCTGTCTCTGCTAAAGAGCGACGAGCACAGCAGCCCTAGTTAATCAACAATCAACTGCTGTTTAGATGTTTGGCCTATTTAGTGGTTCTTCAGAATGTTCCTTCAGTCTTGATCTGCTCTTTTATGTTGCTAAGCAGTTTCCACTGTTGCCGGATGAGACTATTTGATTGCTTATATTTCCCTGTTTGCTTCTCTGTAATGTCGTATAGAGCTTCATATTCTCTTTGGCTGCAGCTTTTTGTGCTTCTCTGCCAACCATCGGTGTATTTATATTGATTAATTATTTGACATTTTTTTTTTGTTTAGCTCATTGTCGCGCTAAACAAACTTAAGATATACAAGTATTTTGATCACATATCTTTCCCCAAACACTTCTGTTATTATTATTATCAGTGTATAGATATATAGATAACTGGTTGAATGCCCCATATAATTATTTATTTAGTGTTGATTTTAGTATTATGTATGTATGGGGGACCCTGTTTACTTGGTAGGAACCCCTTATTGCAGGGTCTGTGGGGGCCATATCTGTGTTATCGAAAGTAATTTTTTTTTTTTTACAATTCTTTGCCTGTATGTGTCACTTTTACTTTCTGCCATTATCAGGTTCTGTCTTTTTAAAAATTCCCTTTCGTGTGATTTCACTCTTACTTTTTGCGTCCTTTCTCATTTCTTTCCTCGTTTTTCTTTCTGCTGTATTTCTGCTAACATGATTATTTCTTTCTCATGCACCTTTCTCTTTGCTTTCTCCTATATTTAACCATACCCTGACAGTCCATCCTTGTTTTTCAACAGGACATGAGCAGCCAAAACATGTATGACTCTGGTGTGGCTCTGAACGGCTTGTCCTGCTTCATCACCCCAGACCTGGCACGTGACTTGGCTAATGACATCATGACTCTAGTATGTGCATTAATTCTGCATAATAATCGTCTCTACCTGCATCTGATCAGAGTTACATTGGAGGCAGATTAAACATTAATTAATTGAACCGTGAAACCCATAGTTTGACACAGCTTGCATATAAAATTATGTCTTTTCCCATCCTTTCTGTCTCACTTCCCCCCCCCCCCCCTTTTTTCGCTCTCTCTTTCCATCATACACAGACACCACAAAAGCGTCAGTTATCCACTTGAGCTGGAGAACCAGTATAAAAGTTAAAGCTGCATTAAATGCGGGAATGGAGAAGTGAAGTGTTGAGTTAAACAAGCAAAAAAAATGACTGCAGTCAGAAATAAAATGTGATAGAAATAAAGTTACCTTGACATACAGTAATAAAATAATGAATGCAGATTAACACTACATTACTTTTCCATTCAAATCTCAGAAATGAGGTATCTGAGGAAGGTGGTTGAAGTAACAAGAAGAGACATGGTCCGCAACCAGATGATACGTCAAGACCTAAAATCCCACCCCCTGCAGACCCAAGTAGAACAGTCCCAACTAAGATGGTTTGGCCATGTCTGCAGAATGGGAGAAGATAGGCTACAACGACAAGCATGGGAAACAAAGAGCCAGGGATCCAGACCCCCAGGACGACCCAGAGTCCGATTGGAGGACAACATTCGACAATCTTTGAAGGACCAAGGACTAGAATGGAACCAGGCCAGGAGGAAGACATCCGATAGGATAGCCTGGCGCTCTCTCTCTTCCAAACCTCTACACCTCATGGTAGAAGGGGAACGACTAAGTAAGTAAGTACTTTTCCATTCTCCTGATCTTATCTGCCTTCCAGTTTTTGTTTTGTCTACTCATGCCATCATTAGTTTCTATCAGTAATCTGTGTTTGTTTTGCACCATCTAGATGACCTCCTCTAGACCATATCTGAGAAAGAAAGCAGTGCTGATTATGTACAAGGTGTTCTTACAGTTCCCCGAGGCCCTGCGTCCAGCATTCCCTAGACTGAAGGAAAAATTAGAGGACCCTGACCCAGGTCTGCATTATGTATAAATTGTGCTCACAATTAGATTTTGACCAATTCATTTTGCGGATAGTTGCTTTTACATATCTTTGTTCCGAAAGCAATATACAGGGTGATTGAAAAGTCACTTTCTATTTTTAAATTATTACACATTCACTCCTTTCCAACTAATTTATATGAAACAAATATCAAAATTAAGACAGTTAACTGCCATTGTATTACAGAAAATGCTATGTCACATTATCATAACCGCTCAGCGTGAGATCCAATGTGTTCAACACATGATATCATAGTGCAGTGTGTTCAACACATGATATCATCGTGCAGTGTGTTCAACACGATATCATAGTTCAGTGTGTTCAACACATGATATCATAGTGCAGTGTGTTCAACACATGATATCATAGTGGGCAGCAATTTTTGCTGTGTCTTGTAATGTCAATTTATTGGACAGTTTAGATTTTATTTTGTTTCTGGGAATTTAAAAAAACGACAAATAAATAAAACTTATTTGTCACATGGCAGTTATAGCTCATTGCTTGGGCATTTCTTTCATTGTGCTGCTCTCCCTTCATTTTAGGTGTGCAGTCAGCTGCTGTGAATGTTATTTGTGAGCTAGCTCGCAAGAACCCCAAGAACTACTTATCCTTGGCACCTCTGTTTTTTAAGTTGATGACCACCTCCACAAACAACTGGGTGCTAATAAAAATTATCAAACTGGTTAGTACATTTTGTTCATTGTGTGACAGACTGAAGTGTTTGCTATGTAAAAGTTTATTATTATAGTTGCTGAATTATTATCTTGTATAAACTTCACTGTCTTTTCTAGTTCATACAGAGTTCCGTATAGTTTTGCTTCCAGTGTTGTTTCTCTGGGCCAGTGGGTTTGCCTCAATATATCATATTCGGGGCAATCTTGAAGTATGTGCTCTGCAGTCTGGGGTGCCTGTCCACATGTACACATGGCTGAATTGCCAATCTTGAATTTTGTATACATGTGGCTGCAGAGTCGGTTGTGTCCTGTTCTGAGGCGCAGAATGACAATTTGTTCTGATCTGTTCATAGCTTGGTAGTCATCCTGCGTTGGTGTTGGTGGCTTTCTGATTGATTTGATCATCTTTTTCTTCTGATGGTACGTAACTGGTACATCCGGTTGCTCGTCTGCAGCACCTTCTTTAGCCAGTCGGTCCGCTCTCTCGTTTCCTGGTATTCCACAATGAGGCGGTATCCATTGCATGGCGACCCTGCGCTGGTTGCACAGTTCAGAAAGTAGGGCTTGTATACCTGGCAATTTTCTAGACTGAAGTGCTTGGAGTGCTGATCTTGCATCTGTCAGGAATACCACAGGCTGTGGACTGAGATTGGTGTTCAACAGTTTCTCAGTTGCCACCTTGATTGCCTGGATTTCTGCATCATAGTTGTTACAGAATTTCCCCGTTGGTACTCTGACCGTATCCCTAGTGTTGTTTGAGTATTCTGTGTACACTCCTGCTCCTCCATTCTTGACTGCATTCTGTGCTGACCCATCTGTGTATACTCGGACCCAGAGGTCCTGTGGGTATTCATCATCCAGGAAACTGAGAGTGACTGTCCTACGTTGCATGCTGTTCTGTTCATCCCTGTCGAATATTCCTTTCACTTTTGTCAGGCTCTTCTCTCCAAGGGGTTTGTTCTGGCACAGACTTTAGGGGGCTGTCAACTTCAGGCAGGTCTGAGGTTTGTCTACGAAATCGTTTGGCCTGGTGGATGAAGCTGCTTCTTTTCAATCGCCCCATTGCTAGGTTTTGGAATCTGTCCTTCATTGGATGGCTTGGCATACAGAGGAACTTTTCTGCCTGTGTTAGCACTTTCGTGTCTCTGCGTTCTCGCAGTGCTTGTATCCTCCCCATTTTCTCCATCTCCACTATAGGCGTTGATTTCATTGCCCCCATGATGACCCTAAGCGCCTGGTTTTGCACCTTATCTAGCTCTTGTAATGTGGTGTTTGATGCTGGACACCACGCAGCTGACCCATATTCCAGGTGTGGTCGTATGCCCTGCTGGTAAACTTTACTAAGTATTTTCCCGCTGGCTCCCCATGTGGTTCCACTTAGTTTTCTCAGGATGGCTAACTTCCTCCTGGCCTTTGTTGCTGCCTTGTTGATGTGCTGCTTTCATGTCAGCCTATCATCGAATGTAACTCCGAGATAGGTGGGTTGTTTATCTTCTCTCAGGAGTTCTTCGTTTATCTTGATGACACCAGCTTTTTGTTTGGGAGAGAGGGTGAAGAGCGTAGTGCTGCACTTGTCTGTGTTGATGCTGACACACCATCTATTTGCCCACGAGGTTAAGGCATCTATAGCTCTTTGTAGCAGTTTGGTGGCCACTGTTGCATGCTCATCTGTGCACCATATTACCAGGTCATCAGCGTACATTGCCACTTTCATTCCATGTGGTAGTTCAGCAACCAGGTCGTTGATGTAGACTAGGAAAAGTGTGGGGGACAGAACCCCTCCCTGAGGGACGCCATGACGCAGTAGAATTTTCTTACTCTTGAGGCCATCTAGTTGTACTCGGGCTCTTCTGTTATGCAAGTATGCTTTCACCCATTTGTACATCCTACCATTCACTCTACAGTTTCTCAGTTTCTTCAGAAGCCCTTCTTTCCAAACCTTGTCAAATGCTTTCCTTAGATCTATCCATGCTGCTAGTACCAGTTTCTTATCTTGGAACGCATCCTCAATCTCTTGGAAAAGGTAAGTTGCCTGATCTTTGGTAGAGTAACTCTGCCTGAAGCCCGCCTGCTGTGGTACAAGAAGGTTTTCACTTTCAAGGTACCACTGTAGACTGAGGTTGATGATACGTTCCATTGTTTTGCAGAGACAGCTTGTAAGGCTGATTGGTCTGTAGCTGGAGGCAGTGGAACTGTCTTTTCCTGGTTTTAGGAGTGGTATCATGATTGCTTCCCTCCAGGTCTGTGGAACTCTGCCTGAGTTCCAACAGATATTGAAGATCTGCAGCAGCTTTGTTTTTGCTGCGGTTCCCAAGTTCTTAATCATTTCATTGGACACTCCATCAACTCCTGGCGACTTTCTCATTTTCAATTTGGATATTGCAAGCTCCAGTTCTCTGAATGTGATTGGTGCCTCCATAACTTCAGGTATGGTTCCATCTCGTCCTGCGTATTGTTGTTTCTCACGAGTCTCCTGTTGCTTCTCTGGGCTTACTTCGATGTTGTTGTCTTTAGCAAAGGAGTCTGCAAAGTGATCAGCTGCCTGTTTTCCCATGAGGATGTTTCCATCTTTTTACAGAGCAATCTTTGAGTTTCTCCCTGTACCTCATCATTAAGTTGTTTTACCAGCTTCCACAGTTTCCTTGTATCTCTTTCGAAGTTCAAGGACTCTGTTTTCTCCTTCCAGCTTCTCTGCCTGGCCTGCAACTTGGCCCTTTGGAATTTGGCCTTAGCTTGCTGGTAGTTATTGTGGTGTTCTTGGCATGGACTGGTCTCTGCCTGCTTTTGAGATGTTTCCACGTCGTTGTGCAGTTGCTCTAGTTCACTATTCCAATATGGTTTGTAGTGCTTACGAGCCCCTCTAGGTATTGTTTCACGAGCAGCCTGTAATATGCATCTGCTGAATTCATCGACTAACTTATTGATGTCTTTGTCTACAGACAGATCTCTAGCCAGTATACTGGTACGATGCTGGTACATTGTCCAGTCTGCCTTCTTGTAGTTCCACCTAGAGAGAGTGCTGCTCTCCTTGACAAGTTCATTTTCCACAATTAGGAAGACTGGCCGGTGGTCGCTGCCTCCAAGTTGTTTCCCTACAACACGTGTGGTGTTCCACTCCAGGCCTGGTGAGTGGAATGCCAGGTCTGGTGTAGAGGTGGTGTGCCATGATCTCGAGTAGAAGGTTGGGTCGATTGGCTGGTTAATCAGGATAAGCCCATTGTCATCCTGCCAGTTTTCAAGCTCATCACCTCTCCTGTCCATGTGATCATAGCCCCAGCTCTGTGAGTGGCTGTTGAAGTCTCCGCACACAATCAGTCTTTCTTTTGCTGGGATTGTGTCTAGTGCCAGTGGGCGGTCACTCGGACAGTAGTAGTTGAGCAGGTGGAATTCTGTACTTTCTGTCCTGAGATGAAGCATCTGGTATTCCGCCCCCTCCATATATGTTTCAAGCTGACATGCACTGATGTTATTCCTCACGAGTGTCAGTATTCCACCCTTTCGCCTGTCTATTCGGTCGGATCGGTAGCACTGGTAGCCTCTGATTTTGAAGGCTATGTCTTTGTTGAGGTGGGTTTCTTGCAAGCAGCATACATTTACTTGCTCTTCATTCAAGATATTTTCGAGCTCTAGTTTTTTGCTGTAGCCATCTTTTTTACTGTTGACGCCTTCAGCATTCCAGTGCATTATTTTAAGTGGTCTTTGCTTTGCTTGGCCAGTAGCTCTATTCTCATGCCTCCTGGCTCCACGGGGCAATTGAGAAGGACCCCCAGTAGTAGGGGTTGGGCCCTTTTGAGGCAGAGGGCCCTGCACTGCGTCTGCCTGGGTGTCCGTCATAGGGCGAGTGCCATAACGTTTTGTAGATATAGACATATTTCCATTGCGCGTGTGCGTGGCATCCTGATTGCTGTGGTGCGCCTCTTGGCTGGTTGCCTCCGTCTTCAGCACCTTGACTTCCTAGGGCAGACTGTGGTCTTGCTCGAGTGTAGGAGGGCCTGGCCAGTCTTGGTTTTTCGGCCGCTGATGGCTGTATTTGAGCCCCATCTCCACATCAAGGAGCTGGCCTTGATGGGGAAGATTGACTCTGAAGTACATTTTATACTTGACATGTTGTAACGATTGTTTGGTGAAGTTTTATGTGTGATTGAGTGAAGCGTTTGCCATGTAAAAGTTTATTTGTTATGATTGCTGAATGAATGAATGACTCCTTAAGTACATTTTATACTCGACAGACTGTAGTGATTGTGTGATAAAGTTCATTGTGTGATTGACCGAAGTGTTTATCGTGTAATCATTCCATTTTGAAATGTTGGATTATTTATATTTGCTACTTAAATACATTTTGTACTTAAGGGGCTGTATTAACTGCATATTAAAGTTTATTGTGTGATTGACTGACAGCTCTGATAGCAAAATTTATTCTGCTGTGCAGTTAAAGCTTTTAATTGACTAATGCGGGATATATTTTTGAAAGAGTGCAGCCAGTATGTTTTTCTTTTAACTAGTGCCGTTGAGCTTGTGCTGTTTCACAGTCAATGCTGTGCTGAAGAATTTTTCCTTAGCATTTTCTACATTCTAGGCTTGTCCTGGGTCTTTTCTGACATTCTGCAATTGATAAGTTGGAGTCATGAGTACTAGTTTCGTTCCCAGGTATTTAACCCTGGTTTGGCTTGGCAGGCATTCAAAGATCCTCATGTCTGTTTTTAGCTGGGGGAACAGGAAACTGCTACTGTGCATTCCTCACCAGGGAAAGATGAAAAGTTGGGGGGGGGAGCCTGTCTAAATATGCAAGGTTTAAAAAATAAAAAGGTAGTCCTACAGCAGGTACTGCCGTAGAGGAATGAAGTATCAGAGACTTCACCTTTACTAGGTCTCAGCATTCTGATAAGGATAGACCACTTCCGATGCTTGCTGCCTTTGCCTTCCCTAACTCAGGAGCAGTGTCAGGTACCCATTATTACGGCTGGGTAGGCTGGAGCGTGGTGCAATGAAGTTTATAACTGGGTCCCTTTGGGTCAAGAAGGGTGCACCGTAACCACCTAGCCACTCAAATGCCGTCACTAGAAGCATGAATTGTAATTTATTGGTATGTTAATGAACAAGTGTTCTGAATCATGAAGTATTCTTAATGAGAAAGATAATCTAAGAACAAATAATCTGATTCAAAAAGCAAGTCACGTTATTTCTGTATCAGCTTTGTCTTCAGCGTTCTGAACCTGCAAGCCTACCCATTTACAAGAAATCACCATTCACTATTCTTTGATCTTCACTGCATTTCTTTGATTTCTATCATTCTCTTTATGAAAGAAAATACCTGCTAGTAATGTTAGTTGTTTATGCATAAATAATACGCTTTAAAATTCTTTGTTATCATTCAGTTCAGTGCATTGACACCTTTAGAGCCGAGGTTGGGCAAGAAGTTGATTGAGCCCCTCACTAATTTGATTCACAGGTAAGTGTCTTTGTCACATTATTAATCGTTTTTTAAAGTATTTCTTTCACACCATAGTAATACTTGTATGTCACTTGGTCACATCGTAGTAATTATTACCATTTTATCACATAATTATTTCATATGTTTGTGTCATATTATGTAATTTTTGTCATAATTCTCAGGTTTTTGGTCTCATTATTGTAATTCTGTTTTTCCGTCATGTTGTAGATTTGAAACTTGCCACGTCGTAAAAGATGTTTTAAAATCATTGTTATGTCACAACCATTTTTGTATGCCTTTGCTACAATGTTGTGATAGATAATGTTTGTAATGCTTTCTAACTTTTGGTTTTGTGTATAGTATATGTTGATTATTACCCTTCAGATCCCCAAGGAACATAAGACCTCAACAAACTCATGCTGAGTCCTCCTGTCCTATGCTATCAGATCAAGGTCTTTCCATGTCTTCCCACATGGAAAACTCCCTGCCACGCACATTTTTTTATAGAATGTGTGGTTCCTGTATACACACATTGGGATCCTCACCGGTGTTACGGAGTTCGTGCATTGTGCTGTGCTGAGATCTAAGGGAGGAGATCGGAGCACTGAACCAAACCATGTCTTTCTGATCCATGTCATTTCTTTCTCCAGTTCTCATATTCATTTAATGCATGAACATAATAGGTGCCGAATTTGGAGATTTTGCTAGAAGAAAAAAGGTGAGTCAGCAACCCGTTCTCCTTTCGGCTTTCTCTGGGTTGCATCATAAGCAGAGGATTTTCTGTCTTGAATGGCTGAGATGAATTATTTCTTCTTTAGTTGACTGTCAGTATTATTGTTGGTGTTTTTGTGGCTTACAGTTTCTTGAGGATAGGATAGCCTTTCCCATGCCCAGCCCTTCTTGGTCACTATTTATGACTTGCTTGGTATGAAAGTGTTACTATGCTCCACTTTTGGGCCCTGGATTTAGTAATTGTGTAGTGTCTGTCTACAACTCTTGATCCTTGGTGTTATTGTTGATCAGAATCGACATAACTGCACTTTGGGCAAACCCATAGGTGCTCGCTCTCCCTCAGCAAATGTCGGAGGGTATGAATGCTAATTGTTCTTGTAGGGCCCTAGTTGTATACATGATGGATGCATTCTCTTATACGTCCTTCCCTGCTGGTCTTATGTTTGATGCCAAATTCCAACTGTCTCAGCCTTGTTGATTCATCTATTGCAGTGTCATTCTCTAACAGGTGATCATCTGTTTCCTTGTTTTACTTTCTTTAATGTGATCTTGTTATACTGTTCAGTGTCTTCTCCTTTTGTTATACTCTGTATGATTCCTTCAAATTTTCTTTATCACAGTATATTCTAAACTTCCATCTTTCATTATGTGCCCATTATTTATGGCAGTGTTCTAATCATTTTCAATTATTTTCCTTTACACATTGACCGCCCTTTCAGGGCATCACAGCGAGTAAGTCATCAAGCAGTGGTAGGGAAAGAACTATGGTTTACATTTTCTGCCTTATGTCCTGTCATTTTAACAACATAAGTGCTGCGTAGCCCCTGGGGGGTCTCTGAAGAGGCAACGGAAGAATAGGACTTCCGCACCCTCAGGCATGTCATACAGGGTGACTAATATGAGGTTGTGCATGGAGCTGGTACAACCTCATCATGTAAAACTAGTCGCCACAGAAAGCACCGCTACAAGAGCATATGAAGGCTTGACACAGGCTTCCTGCAAGGGGACCAGCTGCAGTGGTGGCTCCAATCTCCGTAAGGCGGGCAGAGGAAAATGATGATGATGCCTGGAAAAGAAAAATATTATTACAAGTCTATATCACTTTATCTGAACACTCAAAAATTGAAATATTCTGAAGATTGAAAGTTTCTTTAGGCTACTTTTCTATCATAATTTGTGTGATTTCTTACTATTTTTGTCGGGTTTGGACTCTTTTTCAAACACATTTTGGGCTATTTGCACATACAAACTTAGGCGATTTTGGGCTACTTTCATTACTTTCATACACATTTTGGACTACTTTTCGAATGCTATTTGGCAATCTGAAAATTGAAAAAATCTTGTTTCCAAAACAAAGGCTGTTCCGATGGATTTGGAATAAAAAGAATAAAGACCTTTACTTATGAACAGCATTGCTGATTCCAATGGAAATTTAGAGTATTGGCTTCTACTTAGGAATACCTTGGACTGAAGTTTTTGGCCTCATGGAATGGAATTGTTTCCACTCGCTATTATTAAATAATTTTAATGCTAGCCCCCCTCCTCAGTGTTTTCAACATTTCAGGACATACCAAGAAAGTTATATTGTTGATTATAAAATGGGTACTTGAGGAAGGATTTCAATTAACCTGTTCTATAATATTGTTTATTATGTCTTATTTTCAGCACTTCTGCTATGTCCTTGCTTTATGAATGTATCAACACAGTAATTGCAGGTAAAAAAAAATTGCATGTTTTGTTGAGCCCTTTTTTGTGACATGTATTTGATGTTAGTTTTTGTTTGTTGTTAATGTGAGTTTAAGCTAAATTTTATCACCCTTTTAAAAGCTGAAGGTTTTATGCTTTTGTTAAATTGACTGTAGTATTGTTTATATTTGCACCTTAGATTTAGCTCTTTGTAAGTGTAGAAGATTTCACAGGTTAGTTTGATAGTAAGGACTGAAAAAAAAACGCTTCACAGGTTAGATTAGTTGTAAGGATTTGAAGCAATTTTGTGAATGAATTTCCTTACAAATAGTTTGAAGTTCAGTGTATTGTCTCTCCTGTTTGTCGGTCTATTTTCATGCATAGTGTGTGAATGATTTAACTCCATTTCTGTAATATATCTCCAGGTTGGTGTTCTTTATACTCATCTGTTCTAGAATTTCCATTTTTAATTATTGTGTCTTCCCAAGTAAATAACTACTGTGAGCCGCGCTGGTGTAATGGTTACCACACTGCGCTGGCAATCAGGTGATCCAGGTTTGAGCTCTGGCGAGTACATTTGAAAGAGTGTCGTCGACTGGTACTTGGACTGGAAAAATTCTAGCCCTGGCGAAGACATTTGAAGGAGTGTCGTCGACCAGGGACTGGAATAACCTTAACGGCTCCTGAGCCGACCCAGTTCTAATGAGTACCTTCGAAATCGGCGAGTATCTGCCTGAATGGCAAGAGGACACCTGTCATTGTACAGGGGAAAAAAGGGATACTCACGTAAAATCAGTCTCAGGTTAGACATATTAACTGGAGATTTCGCCTCGAGTAGTAGCGGGCGTGCGTGAAAAAAAAGAGAAAAAAATGTACCGTGTCGTCCCAAGTAAATAATTACTATATCTTCCATGTAGTTGACAGAGATCTCTAAAGAGACAAAGACAGGATATAGGACTACAGCACCCTCTGGAGGTCGTACAAGGTGACTAATATGAGGTGCATAGAGCTGGCAGCCCCATCATGTAAAACAGTTTGCCACAGGAACCACCACTGCAAGGCATTGGCTTCCTGGCTCGGTGGTCCATGGTTCGATCCCCCAGTTGAGGTGGGATTGTTTTAGACCTCAAACGGCTCTGGGATCGACCTAGCCTCATGAACTGGGTACCAGAGCAACTCTGGGAAGGTTAAGGTGGCCGGCGTGATGCTGACCACATCACCTCAAGTGTGCCGATGGTCAAGAAAATATGGGCCTAACACCATATTCCCAATATGCCTCAATGGGCGTGTAACGGGATCCTTTACCCCCTTTTCCTTCCTGCAAGGAGACCAGCTGCAGTCTGTAAGGAGTGCTAAAGAAAATGACGATGATGATGTCTTCCCAAGCTACTCCCATTATTCTTCTTTGTCTATCTTGTCTGACCTACGACCAAACTCATTAAATACCATTATCTCAAGGGGAAACCATTTTCATGTGTTTATAGTTTGAGACTGTGATTTGGTCATAGAAATATGACACAGCGTAGTTACATATCTACTTCATTTTTGTGTGTTGTTTAGTTTTATTTTATAGTAAGTATTTTGGAGAAATGCATTGACCTGCCCGAAGAAGCCTAGTAAATGTTCTTTCAAGGAGTCTACTTCACAGATTCCTTCCAGCTTTTTATTTTGATGTCCTGACATGAAGGGCTCATAGGGTTCATGTTGTTTGTATGTTGGTCTGGTGGAATAATAATAACCATAATTGTCATCATTTTCCATTTTTGCTACCCATGAGCCATCACTGCTGCAGGAAGCCTGCACAAAACATTCATGTGCTCTTACAGCCGTTGCTTCCGTAGCAATTTGTTTTACATGGTGAGGTTGTGTAGCCTCAAATAAGTCACCTTATATACGACATGCCTCAGGAAGCATTTGTGTCCTTAGAGACCCCTGGGAACTACGTGGGGGGGATAAGTGTTATGCTGAACCCATTTCATCTTCAGCATCTCTGCACTGTCTAAACATGGTTGAGTGTTAGTAGTTTTCTATATCAAAACTTTTTTTTTTGCCGCCCCCACGGGGTTGATCATAACACAGTTCCCTTTATCACTAATTTCATAGGTTTGTTTTGATAAAATGTTGCTTCATTTTGGCGAGGCATACTCTGTTCACCCCCAGACCACGGGGTCTTTGGTTATATTAGGGCTAATGTCCAAGTATCAAAGACCATGTGGTCTGGTTGGTATTGCTAGTCTTTACCAGCATGCAAAAGTAAAGTGCAAAAAAAAAAAAAAAAACAGCAGTGAAGATTGTTAAGGAATTATATCATTTATCATCATAAGCCTTATCTTGCCTGATCTAATTCTGATCTTACTTGATCTGATCTAATCTAGCCTGATGATTTACTGTTGTGTGCTTATTTTTGTAAGCTTCCTGTTCTTGGGCATGGACACGTGTGCCAATTGATGGCCTGACATCTGATTGTCTAGAGTATCAGCCATTCCGTTGTAGACAAGGAGGCAGCTTTGATGAGTGCATCCCTACCACACTCTAGGTTCCTACTCTAGACAGTAGTGAATTTTTTTTAACACTCACTGACTCAAAATGTGCTTCAGCCACAGAACTTGACTGCCTTTTTTTTTTTTTTTTCCCCGAGTGCACTTTAGATGTGTATTCGTAAACCCACACGAACTAGTGCTATTCATAATTCATTCAATCATTCATTTGTCCTTTTCTGCTTCTTATAGAAGATGGAGCCACTACTGCAGTTGGTCCCCTCCCTCGCAGGAAGCCTGCACCAAGCATTCTCTGTTGCTCTTGTAGCAGTGGTTTCTGTAGCAAGGTGTTCTACATGATGAGGTTGCCATGATGAGGTTGCCATGATGAGGTTGCCAGTCTGGTGCATAACCTCATATTAGTCACCATGTATGACATGCCAGAGGAAGAAGTAGTCCTATTCTATCTTTGTCTCATGAAGAGACCCCTGGGAGCTGCACAGCGCGTCGTAATACGTTGTAGTTATAATTCTAGAGAACTTTTATTTTTTTAAGTAGATACGCAACAGAAGTCTGTCATATGTGATCATGAACCTGGCATTTACAATCATGGCTTTCAGTGCTTAGGATTAGCAGCTTCCTTTGGGGTGGTCTGTTCTGGAGGATTACATCCTCATTAATTGTGTAGAAAGCTAAATAAGGTTTTAGAGATTGTGTAGATAAACTGGTTCATTTATTATATTCACCAATCTTCTTGCACATGCTTGGGTTCATTGTCCGGGCCACACTCTTTCTGAACCTCAGCCTGAGAGACCCTTAATGCAGGTACCACTTGTTCTCCAGAGCATTTCTTTAGAGCTGGAAGCACCATACATGATTGCATAATCATGATAGAAGGACAGGCTGACTGGCATGGATGCTGTACCAGAACATTACCTGCTGTTCAGCCAGAGTCCTGTCCACTGTATATAGCTGATTATATATTTTATATTTGATTATATAGCAGTGTATCTGATTAAGGGAGGGAGAAAGTTGCTTGTAGACTATTTATGTGTGACTGATTTGTCAAAATACACAACTCGAGTCAAATGTCACAATTTCATTTGTCACACACAAAAAAAAAGCATGCAGTTTGATTTTAATTATGTTCTTAGTGTTGTAGATTAAAATTAGGACACAAATATGTCTGTGTATTTCAGAGGTTGTAAAGGGTTAATCTGATTGCATTTTATCTGCATCAAGTTTATGTTTGCATTATATTTTGGTTTCTTGCTGGTTTGCCTATGTTAAGGAGATGTCAGAAAATGAAAAGTAAGCATTAAATAAACTGTTCATGTTATTCTTTTGAATATATGAAAATGTGAATCAATGCCAAAGTTATATTAAATCAGTTGTATAATAGATGACTATCATTTCTAAAATTATGGTATACTCTTCAATACACACTCTCATACTTTTTTTTCCTCTCTCTATATTCTGTGCGTTTGTGTGTGTGGGAAATAGATATTTAGTCTACTTTCTCGCTCATACTTTTTAATATCGTCATCATTTGCTCTTCTCACTTTTCTCTGTAACATTCTTGCACACTTTTATTATTGTTTTGTCATCTTCTCTCTTTTTTTTACTCCCACTGTCACTTTCACTTGTTCCTGTTCTCACTATCACTTTTTCTCACTTTCTCTTTTACTCGTGTATTCCTTTTTCTCATATTTTCTCTCGCTGTTCTCTATGTAAGATTCACACTAGAAGTCTGTAAACTCATTTTTAGGAAGTGTCTATAAACTTCTCTATATAGGCAGTAAATAACCTACTTTAGGAAGTTTATACGAACTTCCCTTGTAGAGACTTTATATAAACTTTCCCCTAGGAACTGTAGTTAAGATATAAACTTTACCCTAGAAACAGGGGTTAAAATATAAACTTTACCCCAGGAACTGTAGTTAAGATATAAACTTTACCATAGGAACTGTTAAGATATAAATTTTACCCTAGTAACTGTAGTTAAGTTCTGCTGAAGAAACTGCATGCAAAATGCACTGAAGCATCAGGAAAGGCTGTCAGTTTATTAATAATCTGTAAACATGCTTCTCAGCATTTTTGGGATCTGCTTTTGCCTAGTTTTAAAACCTGTTTTTTTTTTTCCTTTGGTTCTTCTTTTTCATGCATTTTTGAGCTTTTATTTAGCATCAGTGCGGCATGCAATTTCTGTTTGCATTTTCATGTTCATTCATTATGCTTTTGCAACCTCTGAAATACATATTAATTTTCTGAAAAGCAGAAGTGCACAGAAAATGTTATGGTCTGCAATTTTAAAAGTCTCGTATTGGACAGTATTGTTTATGGAGGGGGGGGGGGGGGATTTAGACATTCGGTAATAATGTAACCATAATTTTTAATGATGGTAGAGCATTATGATAGGAAACTCTTTACAGAGCGATACAACAGGAAGCAATCTGATCATCAGAAGAAGTCCCCCGTCCGACAAGTGTTTCGGCCCGATATACTCCTTTACACTCTAAGGGGGGCGGGCCCACTTGGGTCATGACTCCCAAGCGTCTCAGCCTCCTGTTGTCTTGTATAAATTTTATAAATCTGTAAGAAAAGGCAGTGAAAATAATTTAAGTGTGGATTAATATTAATTTAATGAAATTATTTATTTTTATGAAACATAATCAGTTGCAAAATTCTTGAGCAAATTTACTAAAATTTCACTTGAAAAGAACAGGGCTTTAATGGTGGTTCACTTCTTACTATCTCCTGAATTTTTGTCCTCATTTTTTCAGTATACCAATGCATTCAGAATGGCCAAAAGCCCACAAGTGACTTGTATTTTTTTTTTCTTCTCTCTTACTTACAGTTCTCGTTTCTATATCTTCAGGCATTCCCAACCATACAGCTTCCATTCAGGTATTTTGGGTTTGTATTTAGCAACAGCACTGTATATTAACCATGATTGCATTTATTATTTCAGCTATTGGAGTGTCTTCCTCCATTTTTCTTCTCTCAAAAAAAAAAAAAATTTCCTATGGCGAGCATCCAGCATAGATGTTGCAGTTACATAGTTAACTACAAACCACTCAGTTCGTTACAAAGCATTTTAAAATACATTTCATATAATTGCGAAAAAACAAACCGTTTTGTGATATCATTAATGAAATATTAGTCAACATTTGGTTCTGAACTTCAGAATTGACATCAAGTTTTAGTGATGTAATAATAGCCACTATATGGCTTGTAGAAGTGATGTAAAATTTCACTGAATAGAGTGACAGCAAGCATTTAGGATCATTTGTTTGCCCGGAAGGTTGCGACCAGAGTTGTAGAGGTGTAACACTGAGACTTTTTGGCATCCATGAAATATCCCTGCTGTTCCCGTAATGCTCTATTTCTTATCCATTTCAAAGGGAAGCAATGATAAATTGTCCCCAGTTTTTGGTGTGAAAAATAACAAACGTATGATTAGTGGGAAACTATGCAACATCTGTGCTTTAAATAGTGAGGGGCTTGTTTGTGTCAGGGCTTTTGGGCAGGCAGAAAGCGTACCATATGTGTGGGTAATTTATATGGCACCCGACGCACTAGACACATACCCAATGAATGCTGATTTATTAGTGTCACATTTAACTACAAACATTATGATGCACAAAAATGCATCCAAGTTAAATAAAACCACGCATGTTGTAGCATATATATATATATATATATATATATATATATATATATATATATATATATATATATATATATATATATAAATTTGAACAGAAGATAAAGATTAATTGTTAGTCAAAAGCACCACAAAGATAAGCTATGAATAGTCACAACAAAATAATGTGCACAAAATACAAACTTTAACAAAAAGAAAAGTGTTGGTTTTGGCCATAGCAAATTTATTCTCGTCTGAAAAATAATGACAAATGAATCAAAAGGAACAGGTTTGAGAAATGTTGGCTTAGAAAAGTAAATAATAAACATAACAGGCATGTTACAGACACTTATGAAAAATAAAAAGTAGAAAACTAGATATTATTATTATTTACTATTCACAGGCCATGGGCTTCCCTCTTTGTTTGTTAGGAAAGTTAGTTCATTTTTATTTTTTAACTCATTAAGTAATAAAAATAAATACAATATGTGTCACACGTTGTTAACTCATTATGACTGTCACATGTTGTTAACTCATTATGACTGTCACACGTTGTTAACTCATTTATATGTGAAATAAAATGTTAAGAGTGTTGTAGACTTGAAACAATAAATGGAATAAGGGGGTAGGGGGGTGGAGTGCCAGGCATTCATTTTGTAACAGTTGTTTGAAAATATATGTACTATATATCAGCATGAATAAATTTCATTGGTTCTTAAATACAGCTACGCCACAAGAACATAACACAGATACGATTTTGGCTTTTTCCAGATGGTCTTGACTAATCTCTGTTTATCAGTCTTTGTTTTTTTTTTTGGTTACCAAATTTATTTCTGCTGCTGGTATGTTTAGTTTTTCTCTTTTAACCCTTTGCATTTATTATTTCTCTGTGGGGATATCTGTTTCCAGTCATACAACCAGTGTAGTACCATAAGCAGCCTAATTTGAGAATGATGCCTCTCCTCTGATGCCATTTTATTTATTTCATCAGCAGCATCCATCCCTCTGTTGTAAATTGCCATTTCCCAGAATAGTTTAGATGTTAAGCTGTTCTGGACAATGTCACTGTTCCATGTGGTTTAAAGGAGAACGTTAAATGTGCTTTGCATTTAGGCTGAAAAAAAAAGTGTCAGGAGTTTCTAACTGTAATTCTAAATTCCAGTGGATCACCCCAAGTCCACATAGACTGGAGTCAGGCATTTAGGAATTTTTTTTAGAACTATTTATTAATTGTTAAGAAATTAGCAAATAAGAAGAGATTTTAACATTTATTTACTGATTGTTTGACATGAACTCAGAAAATAAGCAAAATTGTGAAGTTCAAAAGTTTACAAAGATATATACAAATACGTGGATCAGAAATGCTTGTGTGTGTGTGTAAAAGCGGGTGAATTTTTTCAGTGGTTTTATTCTGTGCATGGATGCTTCACATTTTGGAAGCATAAGAAGGACGTATCCGATTAAAACTGTGATAGTTATGCAAAGAAAATTTCATGTTAAAAAAAAAATAAAAAACAAGACATTACTGTTTCTCTATTTCCATTTTCACATAAACATTCATCTGAAAATTGCCCTTGTCTTACCGCACAGGCAGACAAAATACAACCCTTGAACTTAATGTTAATTTTTCACTTTACTGGGATGTAAATGAATGACAAAGTTGTTGTTTTTTTTAAATGATTTTTATCAATAAGTAAGAAAAGACAAAAGACATTTAAGAGACAACCATTTATTAATGTTAGCAACATACACAAGCAACTGAATAGGGCAAGAAAGTGTAATGAAGCTAAAGAAACGGTCAAGGAGGTGTAAAACAATGGTAATTAAATTCTGCGACAGAGTTCCTGACTGATGAAATAATCTACGCCATCGCAGCAAATGATGCTCACTATAATTATCAGATCATGTTACCTTCTTTCATCTTGTATCTACTGTTTATGCTGTAGTTGTAGCCTCCTCCAGTCATGACTGACCAAGGAGATGATGTGCCCCTGAGGTGGTAACCCTCCGCTACTTTTTTTTTCGTGGTGTTTCTTTCAACATGCTCTTCTGATTGTTGTATGAGCCTCTTTTCGCCCAATCTGAGGCGATGCTGTCCTCTCTAAGGCGCAAGCTTCGGCACAGTTATATGGAGATCATGCTGTTGCCCATGCAGCATATTCCCCCTTTCCATATAGCATGTAGGTCCAAAGGAACAGCAGTAGCTGATACAGTTTGGTACTAGTGACATTGCAGAAGTTGTCAGAATAGTGTTGAATCAACAGTAGACTGCCTTGGGGACTCCGACAATGGATTTATCCTCAGGGTTAACGCCCGTTTATTCTGTGAATTGTCAGAAATAGGGTTGATATCCCTGAAATCTTCATCTCACGTTTTGTCTTGTCATGTTTTATTAACTCCTTTGCTCAGAAGTTATCACAAGGGATCATTTTTCATTATTTCTCTTTGATTAATGAAGACGAGGATATTTCCTCTCACCATTAATTGTTCATCATTAGCATGGAACAGTGACAGCACACATATTGAAGAAATTTGTTGATAGCATTAAAAGGCAGTCTTTGTTATGGAATCTCCACGGTAAGAAAGATCTAGGGCAACTGAAAAACACGTGAAGAAAAGAACTGGCGACAGAAATCAAAGGGATGAGGAACAAGTGTAGAGACTTTGAGCTGATGGCACGGGACAGGAGGACTTGGCGTGAGTTTAATTGAAGGCCTATGTTCCTTGGGGAGCTGAAGGATAATGAATGAATTGATGGTAAATGAATATGGATAGCTCATCAGAGATGCGAAAGAGCAAGCGCATGATTTAAATAAATCATGTGATATAAATGGATTGCACATTGCTGATGACCAGTGAATGTTTTAGAGAGAACACTACTACAGAAATGTGTAAATCTTCAAAAAGCCAACTTCCTAGAGCATGATGTGACAATATATGACATTTGCTGGTGGATAACTGAGCACCTATGGGTTTGCCCGGAGTACAGTGATGTCAACTCTGATCAACAGTGACGTGAAAATAAACCCCTGCTTTGGAGCATCCAAATGTAAAATGACTTGAGAGAAACAACTGATGAATACAGTATTTTTACCAATTTTGTTTCTGTCATTGTTAAACTCGGACATCAGCAAAGAACAAAAAAAGAAAAGATTGCTATCTGTGAAATGTGATGTCTGAGACAAGTGCTCTATAAAACATGAGAAGACTTAAAGAGAAGCAAAGACATCAGGACCATGATTAGAGCTAAAGCAGTGAAGAGAAATATTGAGAAAAATAAAAAGTAAACACCTAGTGAAGACAAATTCCAATCAACCAACAGCACAGGCTTAGGCTTACAACCTCACAATAGAAAAGACCAGATACAGAGGATGGATCAAGAAGGAGATAGGTATCTTAAAGAAGAAGGAGATATATATCTTAAAGACGCACATCATGAAATCACAGTAGATTACATTGCATGCTCTCACCAGTAGTCTCCTTCAGTTATAACTCAGGTGGGAACGCACCTCTGAGGTGAAAACCCTCAGCTGTTTTTTGCCTGATGATCCTTTCGGCGCGTTCTTTTCTCTTCTGCCTTTTGTTATAGCTTCTTTTCGCCCATTCTGAGGTGGCGCCGTAGGGAGCTTTGCTAGTTCATGCATTTGGTAGCTTCATCCTCCCAGGTTGCTGGATTCATGTCCGGTGCCTTAATGTGTCTGCCTTGCACACATCTTTTAACCTCAGCTGCGGTTGCCCGGCTGTTCTTTTGCCATCTGCCAGTTGTCCGTAGAAAATATCTTTGAGGATGTGACCATCTTCCATGCGGCAGATATGGCCAAGCCAGTGTAGTCTGCGCTGTCCAAGCAGTGTATACATGCATTGAAGGCCAGCACCTTGAAATTTGTTATTTTGTCCTGCCACGAAATACCAAGGACGTGGCGTAGACATTGTAGATGGAGGGTATTGAGTCTTCTTTCTTGCTCAACATAGGTTGCCATATAGAAGTGTGCTGGTGATGCAGGCATTATATACCACAGCTTTGGCCTTCATTGTGAGTTTGGAGTTTTCCCAAACATGCGTTATGAGGCGAGCGAAGATGGTTGCAGCGTTTCCAATGCAGCTGTCAGTTTCTGTGTCCAGAGAGATCTTGTCACTGATGGTAGATTCCAGGTATGTGAAGTGATGCACCACTACCAATTCATAGCTAACTCAACGCAGTGGTGCTTTGGGTGAATATCTGTCAGGTCCCTGTCCGCTCTGATCAGCGGGATGGCAGAAACCTATTACTTCGGCTCTAGATCATAACCAATCCTATCTGCAAGGGTTTACTGTATAGGCAGGGGACAAAAGAAGAAGTATAGTTACGTGGTTGAACACCAGCTTGTCATTTGGTCATTTCTATGTTGTGTCTAGCCTTCTTACTTCTTTCTTTATCCTTCCACTCCTACCATTTTGTGTTGTTGGAAATTCCAAGCAGCATTTCTGTTAAGTTATTATTAGGGTGTATTCTTATTTGAAAGCTTCAACTACACCTTGGATGCAGGTTTGGTCTTGTTTTTCATCATGCCATACTATCTAATGATATATCACTGGGAGCCGCGCTGGTGTAATGGCTACGACGTTGTACTGGCGACCAGGTGTTCATGGTTCAAACCCGGCCGTCGGCGTTTGAAGAAATGTTTACGACCGGAAATTTGACTGAATAACCTGAACGGCTCCTGCACATAAATCCCGTGTGGATGGGAAGGAGCTAAGCTCCTGACCGGGTTGGAAGGAAAGTCCACTGACCCCCCAGCCTCGCAATGACATGTCATTGGGCCGAAAGAGCTGGAAAGCTCGAGTGCCGCTGGTTATAGAAAAAAAAAAAAAAAAATGATATATCACTAGGCGTGAAAAAAGGCGATAGCTATGGTTGTTCTGTTTGCTTTCTGATCATATGTTCATACGACTTCATTCACTGTGGCTCTGTAAATTCCTAGAAAGACTTAGTTTCTGCTTTTGCTCTTTTTTTCTAATTGTCATATTGGGCTAGCTGTTCCCATGTTTTGTTGGATGATTATATGTCCTTATTGTTTTTGGTGATAGATTCATCTGTCTCATTCTGTGTAGTGAAAATTCAGGAGCATATGAAAGTCACAAAATGTAGATATTATAAAAGACTCATAGACAAAATTCATTAGAAAAATCAGTGCTGAAAATACCCTCACATAACCCATGAGAAATGGGCTCTGAATTACTTCAGTTGAAGAGAATGAAATTCTATACATTGCTGCCACAAGTGCATTAGTTAATAATAGTTGTGTTAGAATTGGACAGGTGTACTATTGTATTTAGTTATTGAAAACATCAAATCTGGTTCCCTTTTTTTTTCTTTCTTATTGCATGCATCCATTTTGCCAGTCTGACTGAGTAAAGAAATTAAGAATATCCATAAACAGTTTATCATCATTATGTTCATGCTTTGGTTTTATATACGTTAGCTTGGTATGTGGACAGAGCATTTCATTATTCTGTGCTTTCATTCATTTGCCAGTGAAGAAATGTTCTTTTGAAACATGTCAAGCTTAAAGATTGATAGTTGTGATTTGTTTCTGACCATAAATGTTGAGATGGGTTTATATGTGACCATAAGTTTTTAGTTTCTGTGTGTGTTTTTTGATTTCTTATTTGTTTATTCGGGTTTGCAAAGGTGTATTGTGAAATTACAAAAAATTAAACCTAACACACATCCCTAGTTTGTGGTTTCACTTTTTGGCTACTGATAGCCATTGCCTTGAAAGAGTGAAATTGGTGTATCATATCTGTTACTGAACAATAGCCATATATTTATGACAAATAATTGAATATGTAAGAAAACTTTGATCATGAAAATGAACAAACAATGGTTTTAAACACACAAGGAACTAAGCAGCACATATGAATAGTGAAACTAACCAAACAGTTTATATAAATCTTGGAAATATTTGAGCAGTATGCATTAAATAATTACTATAGATGAGAATCATATGCTAATCATGATAGTAGAAAAATATAATAATGATTTTTCTGAAACCCTTTCTGTGCAGTAAAATACCTTGGCCTGCTGGCCATGTCTCGTATTTTGGCAACACACCCAAAGTCAGTTCAAGGCCACAAAGACCTCATACTGCAGTGTTTGGACGACAGGGATGAGTCTATCCGTCTCAGGGCTTTAGATTTGCTGTATGGCATGGTATGTGATCTGCAGTAACTGTTTAGTGGTAATTTCGGAATGTTCTAAAAAGAGATTGGGAATAACATAAAGACCCATCAAAGGTATTCACACTAGGAAATGCAGAATGAAAATAACTTAAACTGTTACCTGTATGTAAATTTTCATTGTTAATGCACATCCAGAAAACAGATAAATACACTGTCAAACAAAAGGGTATGCCAGATAGGCTAGAACCCCTTTTGTTTCTTGGGGTCTCTGAGGAGACAAGAAAAGAACAGGTCCACGTCTTCCTCAGGCATTTTGTAAAAGGTGACTAAAATGAGATTATACATGGGGTTGTCAGCCTCATAATGTTAAACAACCACTGCAAGATTTTGTGCTTTGGTGTAGGCTTCCTCAGGGGGGTATCGGCAGTGGTGACTCCATTCTCCATAAGGAGTGAAAAAGGAGATGAAGAAGAAGAAAGGCTAATTCGAGTCTCAGAAAAAGGACAAGCTTTTGTAAATGAGAGATACAAAGCCTAGAATTTATTTACATAGATGGTAGAGATGGTAACTTAGAACATCCAGAGACTCCTGTCCAAAACTGTGGAGATTTGCAGCCAGTCCAACTATCAATATGTTACTAACTTTGAATGGTAAGACTTTATTGGTAATGACGTGTCATTTCATTTATTTTTTTTCTCTTTATTTATCCTGCATCATCATGCCAAGTTCCAGTGATGATCTTAAGTTCTAGTGGGAGTTAAATTAATTGCGGCCATTTTTGCTTCATTTTGCAGTATAGGGCTGGGACTAATTCCCGTTTCTTTGTCTAAATGGGGGGTCAGTGACCTTTTACCACGTGTTTGAAAGGCTAACGGATTATTGGGTAGAATCAAAGCCGCGTATATGACGTCATGAGGTCAGCGTGCTGATCGGAGAGAATAAATAGGCTCGCATTTCATATTTTCGTTCTCTTTTAATGTAAATTGCCAAGCCGGGTGCCAGAAGCAAATTGTCGATTGCCTTTCAGTTGGACATTCGAGATTTGGTAAGCATGAATTTTTGCGTGGGGACTTTATTTAATTTTTCTAGTCTAGGCGTAGCAGTAAGTTTCTTGGGAAGTGGAGTTTAATTAAATTCGTAACTTCAGAGCCATCAAATACGATCTTAGTGATAGACTTGAGAAACTTTATAGGTCCATTTAATTCCTTGTTGAAGGAATAGCGGCATGGTTTAAAAGTTGAGATATCACCGCTTTGTATTATTGCAAAGTAGGTCGGGAGAGAAACCCACATCTCTGGTTTACGAATGTACTGAGTAGCGGGAGTCCGTGTATTTGTGATTTTATTGAGAATGTAATGCTGCAAGTTATTTATAGTATAGTACACATCTATCTGTGGACGGGAGTAAAAGAGGCGTAATTAGGAAGCATGTGCGTGGGTTACGGAATTGTTATTCGAGACGATGTTCAGAGGGACGAGGGGGAGAGTCGCACGTGGTCATAAAATTGTAAACACGTGGTTGAACTACGGGGGTTTTCAATTTGATAACAGGGGTTATGTATAACTTCTTTGCAGTATGTATACGCTAGCATCTAATAGGTTATTGATGGTGCATTGGTGTTCTGTGAATTCAGAAGATGGGAGGAGAAATTTTAAAGGGAATTATTTTGTATTACATTTTGAATGTGATTACCATTATTGACGGGAAGTTTAGGAATTCCTAGAGATAAGAGTATTTTTGTGTTAAACATTACGGCATTAGTGTCAGCGTAAGAAGTAGGCCACAGTACGTCTGCCCAGACGGGCCAGTGAAAATATTGTTGTTGCTCGTAGTTAGTCAGGCAGAACCTGGGTCAGACGGTCTGCGGTGTTGTATTATCGGGTGATGTTTATTTTGACTCGGAGAGAGAGAAGAGAGGGGAGTTACGGGTTGAAGAGTAAGGGAGTTAATTGTTATTTGTAATAGAGTATTAACGTTTTGTTTAGCTGTTGTTTTTGCTTTTGTCTAAACAGCAGGTACCGGCTTTGTGGGGAAGAGCAGAATTTTGATACTACAAAATTTCTCCCACGGCACAGTGGTGGCATTCGCAGACACCCAAAGTCTCGCGTTAATTGCCAGTGGTGGAAGGAGAGAAAGAAAAGACGTTTTCCCAGGCAGGGGAAGACATTTTCCAGCGAATAGGATTTTTGTGGATAAATCCTGAGCTCTGATGCTCGGTCGGTTACACACGCAGATTTGGCATGCTGCCAGCGTTGTGGTAATTTTATGTTCACTTCTTCACGGCCATAATAAAGCCGAAAGCCCCATCGCCCAGTCATAGGTAATCGGGCAGGCAATGTCAGAGGTGTTAGGAGAAGCCAGCTACAGTTCCAGTCCAGAATCCAGTGGGGTTCTGTTAAACCTTAGTCATCAATTCCAAAGTAATGGAGAGAGAGAGGGTAAACATTCTCTCTACTGAAGTCAGCACAGATAGGCAGAACTGATAGTTTTGGTGAATCATAGCAGAGGACCGCTGCTGAAGTTTAGAGGTGCAGTTAGTTGTGTTCAGGAGATTTCATGATAGGCTGTGTAGAACCGAAGTCTGTGCAGAGATTGTGTAGACACTTCGTAGTCGTTCCAGCTATCAGTGGACTTAGAGTTAGAGTTAGAATTTAGAACAGCTAGTTTGGAGTATAGGCGACATCAAGTGCAGTGTAGTTCATTTCAGTTAACCTTACCTTCTTTCTCCATACAGGTGAAACTTGTGGATGAAGGGTGGAGTTGGGTTTTTTTGATGATACATCATTTCGTCATTTTTTTCTTCCTGAATTTGGTTGTTTTCAGGAGTGCTTACACTGCAATTTTATGTATTTGACATGTATATGAGTTGTTTATAGGTGTATAATAAACTTGTATAAATTGTAGCTGGCATCAGTCATTTCATTTAAGTACAGTAGCTGGGAGCCGCGCTGGTGTAATGGCTTCGGCGTTGTACTGGCGACCAGGTGTTCATGGTTCAAACCCGGGCGTCGGCGTTTGAAGAAATGTTTACGGCCGGAAATTTGACTGAATAGCCTGAACGGCTCCTGTGATAAACCCTCTGTGGATGGGAAGGAGCGAAGCTCCTGACCGGGTTGGAAGGAAAGTCCTCAGGTCCCCCAGCCTCGCAATGACATGTCATTGGGCCGAAGGGCTGAAAGCCCAAGGGCCGCTGGTTACGGGAAAAAAAAAAAAAAGGGAAAAAAAAAAAGTACAGTAGCTATATGTTGTCTGTATCGTGGTGTATGTGAATCATACTTGAACCTTATCCCCTTAGGGTAGTTAGAGGTGGTTCAAGGCCATAGCAATTTAAACGTCCGAAGTGGCGAGGAAAGAATCAACCTCGGTTCTCAACCTCGGAGCCAATGGTCTCAACTTTCACATTTTGCACTATATTTCTATCTGAATCTATCATTTCAGTCTTTCTTCTTACTATTGTCTTGTCACTATATGTAGACAGTCTCTAGTCCTAAATCCATTTCGTGACATGATGTTCTTGGGTACTTTGTATATCCTGTGACTGTACGCCATCTCTTCCAGGAAGCTTGAGTCATACCTACAATCCATCTTTCATTTTGGTCTTCTTGTGGTGTACTTTCCTGTGATCTAGTATGTGGATCATGTGACAATGATTGGCCAGTGTTCATTCTTACCAGCTATCCACACTGTTTTTCTCATTTCTGTTTGTTTGTTTTGTTTTTTCCAACTGCCTATATTCTAAGCAAGGCATACTGTTGAGCTTTTCCTCCTGCCTATCACTGGATCCTTAGTGAGATCCTCCTGCACGCAGTCAACCAGGTCAAAGCCAAAGAGTTACGTCTGGGGATCAAGTGACATCTCCAAGCTTAGTGAGCGATGCTGGGTTCTCAACATGTTTCACCACAGGGGGAATCCCTGGAAGTGTGTAATTGATTTCAAAAGTCAATGAGGTGTAGTTAGCCTCACAGACAGTTCACATCCAAATCTACATACTGTAGCACTGTGCAAAGCTGGTGGTGATATAAGGATGACTCCAGATATGCCTCCATGCATTTCTTTTTCATATAAAAATATATAGACTTCTTTATCTTCTTCTGAATTTTCATATACACAAGTGCTCGCATGATCCAGCAACCTAAGTCTGTTTTTTTTTTTTTTTTTTTAATGGTGGTTATTAGTGCTTGTATTTTTCAGTTAATGTTTTTCTAAAAAGTGTTGTAGTTTTGCAGGATATGGTTTTATTTTGCTGCAGGAATGGCATGATTAATGCTCACTTATACTTATATGCCTTTTGCTCTTGACTAATAAAACCTGATGCCATCATGTCTTGTAGGCCATAAGTTGTCATCTGTGTGAAACAAATTTGGTTAGTTCACTCTGTGCATTTACAACATATTTGTTGCATGTTTTAAACCAGGTATGTAAGTATTCTGGTGGAACTGACAAGGATGGAAGGCACCAAGCATGGGAAACTAATAGCTAACCAAATGCTAGATGTGGCAATTCGAGTGCAAGCCATTCGCCATTTTGCAGTGTCACAAATGGTGAGTGATTTTTTTTACGGCCCCTATGTCTAGACCATGTTGTTTTGTATATGTATAAGTTTGTTTATATGTTTGCATTCATATGTATTTTTTTAAATAGATTCTTTAACTGTATTATTGCGATACTTGTCATCTGTCATCTTGGTTTTTGTCTTCATATTTGTGGCATAAGAGACATCATCATGTCAGTATTCTCATATGCTTTCTGATGACTGCCATCATGAGGATTAGTAGTTACGTGTAGGTGACATAGAGCAGGGGTTCTTAACCAGTGGATCTGGCCTCCAAGAAAATTTATCGCATTTGCTTTCTAACTGGATAAAATTATAAAGTTTAGAATCAGACTGACTGACTGACTGTGTGTGTGCGCGTGTCCATATATTTGTGTATGTGTGTGTGTACACACACACACACACACACACACACAGAGAGAGAGAGAGGGATTGACATAAGTCTTGGGCCTGACCATGAAGGACATGTCACAGAGAGCTGAAATTTTATATAGTGTTTATTCCTTTTCAATATAGCCACCGTCTGAATTTACACACTTCTGCCATCTCTGCTTGACCTTGAAAAGACCTTGGGAGTAGAACACCCTATTTTTCAAACTAAACCAGTCATCGCATGCCAGTATAACCTCTTCATCGCTGTCAAAATGATTTCCTTTTAGCGGTTTTTTAAGATTTGGGAATAGAAAAAAGTCCGATGGAGCCAAATCTGGAGAATATAGTGGGTGTGGAAGAATTTCAATATTCAAATCGTTGGCTGCTAGCTGCACAAGCCGTGCTTTGTGAGAGGGCTCATTGTCTTGAAGCAAAGGAAGATTTTGAGTGCGCGTTATCCCTCGTTTCCTGGTCACAACCTTTCTTAGTTTGGTGAGAAGATCTGCATAGTACTGTCCATTAACTGTGTTGCCACGAGGCAGATAATCTTTCAAAAGGACACATTTGCCGTCCCAAAAAACAGTCAGCATCACTTTTCCTGCAGATTTCTGCACTCTCGGCTTGACAGATGTTGGGGAGCCCAGTGTTTTCCATTGCATGCTGGCAATTTTAGATTCGGGGTCATAATGGTGTACCCAAGTCTCATCTACTGTCACCATGGTCTCCAAAAAAATTTTTGACTGACACTTTTTGAGCAACTGTTGACAGCAATTTACCCTCGTTTGCTTCTGTTCACGTGTCTGTGATGTGGCACTGTAATTCTGACTTTCAACCGGCCCGATCCTGTTCTTTTATTTTGAATTTTCACCAGTTTTATTTTCTTCTGATCACGCGATTTTCCGTTGTTTACGGAAATCGCTATTTTCGGGCCCGCTTTTCCACCATTTTTTTTTCTTCTCATTTGAATATATATCGTGGTTGGTATTTTTTTTGAGTAGATAAATTAAATGGGTTCGTTTATGATGGTAGGTTTATTTTATTCTAGCATCAGTTTTACTTTCTTCTGATTTTTCGCGATTCCCGTAAAGTTCGTTGTTTACGGAAATAATCGCCATTTCCGGCACGCGATATGACGAGGCCGGAAGCACGCGGCCGGAAGCACGCGGGGTTTGCATGGGTTGATAGTACTAATTTTTCTAGCGCTCCCATTGGTCCGGGATTTGCGTAGGAAGGGAAATCCGCGTGGGCGGTTGCTCTTGTATATATGGGACAGAAAACGGGGATTCGGTCTCTATGAAAAAATAAGTGCCAGCCGTCAGACTACGTAATTTATCGTTCTCCACTGTGGGAAAAACCAGCGATGAATTGGTATGTAAGATTTTATCGTATTATCGTTTTATTCATTAGAGGGTTCTTTGAGAAATTCGCCCTTAGGTAAAGATTAACTTTTCAGTTTTAAAATAAACGATAGCGCCATTAATTACTATTTTTGAAGAACGACGTAATGCAACAGTGTGCTTATTCTTTCTATGATTTTGGCAATAGATAGGAGTGTGTGAAGTTGTGAGAAACACGTGTGCCATATTTGTAGGATGTTATGTAAAACCACCATTTATTCCTGTATATTTTTCTAATGTAAATTTATGGGGAAATCCCTGGTGTGTTCGTTAATTTTTCTGAGCCTTAAAAATGTGAGAAATATTGTCGGAGGGTTCAGATTTACGTTGTAAATGAATTATACTGCTTAGGGGAGGAAACTATTCCTATAGCGAGATTTAATTTAATAAGAGTAAGCCGGGGAAACTCCTGTGTTAATGGGTAAAAGGATTTCCCTATTTTTGTCAAGTTTGAACACGTGATCGGCCATGCGTAACGGCCATGTAACATGTCAGACGGGTCTGGGCTATTGTTTGTTTTACCTGGCAGATTTTAGTAGAAGAAGGGAGGATGAAGAGGCCACGTGGGATAGTGGTATTTTATGTATTGTGAGAAGAACGAGAGAAGGGGAGGATAAGTGTGATTTTAGTGCCACGTGGGATAATAGTATTTCATGTATTATGTGAAGAACGAGAGAAGGAGGGAAGAAGTGAGAATGAAGAGACACGTGTATAGAATTATTTTCTGTATCGTATATGTTAGCGATAAGCGATTTTAGAGTGGGTGTACATGAGTCGCTGTTTCTTTTAATTTCAGCGAGTCTCGGCGAAACAGTGGGGAGCATAATTTTGTCAAATAAAATTATCCACGGCAAAAGACATATCTCAGGGTCAGAGTACTCGAGTATCGTCAGGAGCAAAAGAAAATTACCCTATGGTCTCTGGCAGTGAAGTCCCTATGCTTCAGCTGGACCGAGGTTTATTTATCATACAGCCGAGAGCATCGCTATTATAGTCTCTAGCAACGGCAGGTGGCCGGGAGACTAGTTTCATTTTGTACAGCCTGAAATCAAGGCTGTGGTTTTTTCCTCTAACTCCGGGGCGGGTTAAAAGAGGGAAGCTATTCAGCAGCAGAAAAGTTTTGTCTACAGTTAATCAAGTCCCTCATGCTTGATATCCGAACATCGTCATCACCAAAATCAGGAACAGGTGACAGGGTTACCATACCTAGGTCCTGATAGAAATCAAGAGAAGAGCGTAACGGAGATGCCGCATCATCAGCCCTCGAGTGTTAGAGAGACACTGAGATCAAGAGAGAAAGATAGAGAAGGAGGACAGGACCAGCTTACTCTATGTTGTCTGTATAGTGGTGTTTGTGGTCGTAATTATACACCTTATCTCCTTGTGTTTCAAGGCAGTCAGAGGTGGGGAGACTATAGCCATTTTTTTTAGTCACGAAGCGGCAGGGGGAGATTCAAATCCTGGGTCTATCTCTTGAGCCAATAGTCTCACCTGTCCACAGGCATGTCATTTTTCCATCTAAATTCTATCTTCTCAGACTTTCTCATACTAGGGTCTTGCTTTCATTCAGGCACACTCTATAAAATTAAAACCACTTCGTGACAAGTGGGCGGCAATCGTCCGGTGGATCATTCTGTTGAGATCAATTCTGTGATCTACATTCATAGATTGTCTCTAGAAAGTTTTCTGAGAATAGAGTTTCTTTAAATATCCCCTAGACTTGAGCTATTAGAACTGATCCAGTATAAGTTTTTCCACAGGTTACAGTCTAGTAGATTTTTGTGGTATTTTTGATTTATATGACTAAGAGGTAATTGATGGCATACCGACATATTTTTCTTTAACAGGAAGGTAATTTAGTTTTTGGTAGCTTCTTAACTAAATTTTTTTCTCAGGTTATTGTTCAGACTTGACGCTAGTCTGAGTTCGGGTTTTTGGGACATCGGTTATAGGAGGAACACTTCCTATTACATAACAGGTTGTTCCTTCCTTTTGTTCTCCTTTCTGTCATTTTCTGTCAGTTGTGAACTTACAGCAGTTTACAGGTAAGATGGCGGATATGGCCAAGTTACGAGCTGCCTGGCGAGAAGCTGCTCAGGACATGGGAATGGATAAGGAGGAGACTAAGGCCTACCTGATAAGGGAAAATGATAGGCATATTCAGCGGGAGAAAGAGAAAGAGGACAGGGCAGCCGCCGCAGAAGCAGCGAAAGAGGAAAGGATAGCCACCGCAAAAGCAGCGGAGAGGCAGGCCGAGATGGAACTTCGGAAATTGGAAGCCCAGGAGAAGGAGAAGGCAGCGGAGAGACAGCATGAACTTGCCCTGCGTTCTCTGGAACTACAGTACCGATCCTCAGAGGGCAGTTCAGCTAATGGAGATTCACCCGGAGCAGGAGCGACAGACACCTCAGGAAACGGAGGGCCCCGGATGGCAGCCATGAGCTTCCCATTTGACTCGTTCCCTAACGGGAATGAAAAGATTGACGTGTTCTTGGAAAAATTTCAAAGAATGGCAAAGGCATACGGGTTGGACGAGAGTCTTTGGTGTCTAAAATTATCACAATACCTCAAAGGTCATGCATATGAAGTTTACAACAAGATGCTCATAGATGATCAGAACAACTTCGAGGCACTGCGAAATGCTTTATTGCAAAGATTTCAGTGGACACCCCGGAAATGCCAAACCATGTTCAGGGAGAGCAGGCCGGAGAAGGGAGAGAGTTTCGCACAGTTTGCCGAGCGGGTGAGAAATTACCTTACTCGCTGGAGGGAACTGTCAGGACTGGCAAAGACTTTTGAAGGGTTGGAGGAGTTAGTTCTGTGTGAACAAGTTAAGGCAAACATGTCCCCCGACTTGAGGCGATATCTGGCGGAGCAGGGAGCCCAACAACTCGATCAGATTATTCTGTTTGCAGAAAGGTACCAGACAGCACAAGCCGAAGTACTGGGACAGAAACGGAAAAACCCAGACCTGCCAGCCCCAGACAAAGGAGCTTCATCATCGCAGCCGGCTACTTCCCCAGCTCATCAGCAACCAGGGCCTTCTCGCAAGGAGCCTCATTCTGGTTATAACTTGCGCCCCCAGCAGCATAACAGAGCACCGACAACAACCTCTCAGGAACCTGCTAGGAACAGAGGAGATAATGAGAGGTATTGTCAGAATTGTAGAACCACTTCCCACTGGACATCTCGGTGTATGAACAAACCCCCAGCTCACCATGCAGCTAGTTTAAGGCCGGTGAGATGGACTAAAGGGAATAAATGGGAACCAGTCCAGGCAGAGAAGTTGTTCTCTAACAGTGGACCAGCCGTAGTGAATGGGACGGCCACTACGTGTTTGTTTGACAGCGGGCTTACTTACCCCAGTATCATCGCTCGTCATTTGGTGAAACCAGGGCAGTGGACAGGAGAATTAGTTGAGATTGGTGGAATTTTGAGAAGAGGGATCTCACAGCGTCTGCCTGTAGCCAATATTGAGGTGAAATGTCAGTTTGTGTCTGGCACCATTAAGGCAGCTGTAATGGCACAGCCAGCACATGATTTCATCCTGGGAAGCCCATACATAGTTTTGGGAAACCCAACCACACCGATTCTTGCTAATGCAAGAGGGCCTACTGCAGGCCAGCAAAGTGAAAGGGGAAAGCCCCAAATTCACGGAGCCCCACGGGAGCTCAAACATCCTTGTCTTGCTATGGGGAGGAGAGACGCCTCTAAAGACAGTGGAATGTTATTTACAGAGGCATATTCGCCTGTCAGCCCTGTTCAGCCTAAAGGTCAAACAGTGGTGACGCCTCTTCCTTCAGAAGTATCTTCTTTGTCATCGGGAATTAGGCCCCCGATGGTATTACATCTCTCAAGGGAGGGAAATACTGACAAGAAGAAACATGTGCACGGTTCTTCAGTCAACTGTAAACAGTTACGCCCTGTTACGGCGATGTCTGGCCAAGCCAGTCAGTCCGTTTCAAAACACTGGGAGGTCGCACCATCTGGTAATCATTATTTACCACGCGCCGCCAGGAAAATTCGTGGGCGAAGGAAACACATGAGAGGCAGGAGGAAGGGCGACCAGTCATGTTGCAGTCGCCAGGAGGAAATCCCATGGCGTGACCCTCACGATCCAGGGCTTGCCAAGATTCTCAAGGATATGGAGATGGGCCTGTATGATAATCCTAATTATGACAGTGATTAGATCGGGATGTAGATCTAGATACGGGCAAGTATGAAACCCAGAGATTTCAGTGATTTAGCACGGTTCCCGTACTTGAAAGGGGGGACTTATGTGATGTGGCACTGTAATTCTGACTTTCAACCGGCCCGATCCTGTTCTTTTATTTTGAATTTTCACCAGTTTTATTTTCTTCTGATCACGCGATTTTCCGTTGTTTACGGAAATCGCTATTTTCGGGCCCGCTTTTCCACCATTTTTTTTCTTCTCATTTGAATATATATCGTGGTTGGTATTTTTTTTTGAGTAGATAAATTAAATGGGTTCGTTTATGATGGTAGGTTTATTTTATTCTAGCATCAGTTTTACTTTCTTCTGATTTTTCGCGATTCCCGTAAAGTTCGTTGTTTACGGAAATAATCGCCATTTCCGGCACGCGATATGACGAGGCCGGAAGCACGCGGCCGGAAGCACGCGGGGTTTGCGTGGGTTGATAGTACTAATTTTTCTAGCGCTCCCATTGGTCCGGGATTTGCGTAGGAAGGGAAATCCGCGTGGGCGGTTGCTCTTGTATATATGGGACAGAAAACGGGGATTCGGTCTCTATGAAAAAATAAGTGCCAGCCGTCAGACTACGTAATTTATCGTTCTCCACTGTGGGAAAAACCAGCGATGAATTGGTATGTAAGATTTTATCGTATTATCGTTTTATTCATTAGAGGGTTCTTTGAGAAATTCGCCCTTAGGTAAAGATTAACTTTTCAGTTTTAAAATAAACGATAGCGCCATTAATTACTATTTTTGAAGAACGACGTAATGCAACAGTGTGCTTATTCTTTCTATGATTTTGGCAATAGATAGGAGTGTGTGAAGTTGTGAGAAACACGTGTGCCATATTTGTAGGATGTTATGTAAAACCACCATTTATTCCTGTATATTTTCTAATGTAAATTTATGGGGAAATCCCTGGTGTGTTCGTTAATTTTTCTGAGCCTTAAAAATGTGAGAAATATTGTCGGAGGGTTCAGATTTACGTTGTAAATGAATTATACTGCTTAGGGGAGGAAACTATTCCTATAGCGAGATTTAATTTAATAAGAGTAAGCCGGGGAAACTCCTGTGTTAATGGGTAAAAGGATTTCCCTATTTTTGTCAAGTTTGAACACGTGATCGGCCATGCGTAACGGCCATGTAACATGTCAGACGGGTCTGGGCTATTGTTTGTTTTACCTGGCAGATTTTAGTAGAAGAAGGGAGGATGAAGAGGCCACGTGGGATAGTGGTATTTTATGTATTGTGAGAAGAACGAGAGAAGGGGAGGATAAGTGTGATTTTAGTGCCACGTGGGATAATAGTATTTCATGTATTATGTGAAGAACGAGAGAAGGAGGGAAGAAGTGAGAATGAAGAGACACGTGTATAGAATTATTTTCTGTATCGTATATGTTAGCGATAAGCGATTTTAGAGTGGGTGTACATGAGTCGCTGTTTCTTTTAATTTCAGCGAGTCTCGGCGAAACAGTGGGGAGCATAATTTTGTCAAATAAAATTATCCACGGCAAAAGACATATCTCAGGGTCAGAGTACTCGAGTATCGTCAGGAGCAAAAGAAAATTACCCTATGGTCTCTGGCAGTGAAGTCCCTATGCTTCAGCTGGACCGAGGTTTATTTATCATACAGCCGAGAGCCTCGCTATTATAGTCTCTAGCAACGGCAGGTGGCCGGGAGACTAGTTTCATTTTGTACAGCCTGAAATCAAGGCTGTGGTTTTTTCCTCTAACTCCGGGGCGGGTTAAAAGAGGGAAGCTATTCAGCAGCAGAAAAGTTTTGTCTACAGTTAATCAAGTCCCTCATGCTTGATATCCGAACATCGTCATCACCAAAATCAGGAACAGGTGACAGGGTTACCATACCTAGGTCCTGATAGAAATCAAGAGAAGAGCGTAACGGAGATGCCGCATCATCAGCCCTCGAGTGTTAGAGAGACACTGAGATCAAGAGAGAAAGATAGAGGAGGGAGAAAATAGACAGGACCAGTAGGGTCTGTTCAGTATCCATTGGACGGATAGACACTGAGTCTGCGTTCGAAAAACCAAGTCTATTAATTGTAGCATTTCTTGTGGTGTAGTTATCGGCGCCTATCGCCTAACTAGTAGAAAGCTGTGTAGCCGTTCGTTGAGGAAGAGTCACCAGGACTAAGACAGAAATTTATTAGTGTTAGAGAGTGGAGGCTAAAAGTTGACAGCCCCACCAAAGTAGATTTGGTTTAAATCACTAACCATTTTTATTGTTCCTCAGCAGGGTGACAGGAAGAGTGAATGTGATTTGGGGTTTTTTTTTGTTGAGTGTCTCTCAATTTAATTGTTACCTTGATTTTTCCAGGCCGTGCAACAGTGCACGCTATCGACTGACTTGATGACGTATGATGCCATTTTATGTTTTTTTCTTGTATGTAAATAAATATATACATATATTATTTACTGGATCAGCTTCTATTCTTTACTATACTTACTCTATGTTGTCTGTATAGTGGTGTTTGTGGTCGTAATTATACACCTTATCTCCTTGTGTTTCAAGGCAGTCAGAGGTGGGGAGACTATAGCCATTTTTTTTAGTCACGAAGCGGCAGGGGGAGATTCAAATCCTGGGTCTATCTCTTGAGCCAATAGTCTCACCTGTCCACAGGCATGTCATTTTCCATCTAAATTCTATCTTCTCAGACTTTCTCATACTAGGGTCTTGCTTTCATTCAGGCACACTCTATAAAATTAAAACCACTTCGTGACAGTGTCAACAGTTGCGGAACCCAGCGTGCACACACTTTTTTCATGTTCAGTCTTTTGTGTAAAATTCTATAAACTGTTCTTTCATTTAGTTTTACTCTACTAGCTATCTCCACAATTGTCATTTTTCGATACTGGTCAATGATTTTCTTCACTCTTGTTGCATTTTCATCGTTGCACTCTGAGGCTGGTCTACCAGATCTTGGCAGATCAGCAACATTTGAGCGGCCGCACTTAAACTGTTGACACCAGTTTTTTTACCGAAGTATATGAAGGACAAGAATCACGAAACACTGGTTCCATCTCCCTGTGTATTTCTGTAGGTGTTTTTCCCTGAAACATCAGAAATTTTATCACAGCTCTGGCCTCCTTTTTTTCCATTGTTTTGTCAAATCTTTGGAGCAGCAGATCCGGTAAATAGGGTACATTGCGCCGTGCATCGTAGCGGAAAAACCCATTGAAGAAACAAACGAATTATATATATTTATATATTTATATATATATATATATATATATATATATTTATATATATATCTATATATATATATATATATATATATATATATATATATATATATATATATATATATATTTATATATATTTATATATATATATATATATATATATATATATATATATATACATATATATATACATACACACACACGCACACATATACATATGAAGACCTCATTGGAAAAACCTGACATGTCACAAAAAATGAAGTGCTAGAGAATTGAATTTTAAACTTTGAAAATATCCTAATAAATAAGGATTGCACGTTTGGAGTGTCCGGTTAACAGAGTGGTTAGAGTGCTGGTCTCTCGCAGCTAGGTGCCGGGTTCGATTCACGGCATCATCACGCTCCAGTTTACCCAGCTGTAAATGGGTACCTGACTTTGTTCTTAAGTTAGGGAAGAAAAAAGGCAACAAGGAATGGAACTGGTCACGCCCCTTGTCATGGCTGGACCTAGTAAAGTTAAGTCTCTAACACTTCACTCCCCTGCAGCAGTTTCTGCTATGGGACAACCTTTACCTTCTTTTTTAATGTTGTTATGCTTCATTTTCTTGGTGTGTATATGTATATAGTTTTCTATGTTATGTTTGTATCAAATGAAACACAACCAAACCATCCTTTGGTTGAGCAGTGTATGTGAGGAATAGATTAATAAGTAATAGCTGTAACATCTCCGTTATGTTTTGATTGGTTCATTGATTCATTTGGGGAACAACAGGAAATGTGAGCATTAGGTTTCCTCTTAGGAGAGGTCAAAAAGATTTAGAACCTCTGAAGTAGAGAATACATTATAACACTTCAGTAGTGAGTTGACCTGACAACAGAGGGAGAGTCAAGGTCACTTTGTCAGAATATGCTTGTTTATCTGGTTTGACCAAAGGCTTCAACGCACAACACGCATTCTTTCTCTTTATGTCTTTTGTAGTTTTACCGTTTTCTAAAAAATATTGAAGTAAATTCTTTTCAGTCAGTAATAGATGTTTTCTGGCTTCTCAGGCTATCCTTCTGGAAAACTCACATATCCTGGCAAACAACTCGCAGAGAAATGGTATCTGTGAAGTCCTGCACGCAGCAGCCTGGATTTGTGGAGAATTTTCTGAGTGAGTAGTGATATTGAAGTTGATCAATAATAATGTTATAAAATATGGCTTGCAGTATTCTGCTTAAATTTGTAGGAGAAAATTCACTCACGCTAATTCTTTTCTGAAGAGTTCCTTGCTGTGTAATGACGTCTTGATAAAAGAAATTAAAATGGCAGGTAGGCTTATCAAGACTTCTGAGAAAACTTAGTATTACACATCAGGTGTTTGAATTAGGTTCTTTGTTTAATTATACAAACTTTTACCTTTTTGCATAATTTGCTTGTCTTATTTCAGACATCTCAGCAACCCAAAGGCTACCTTAGAAGCCATGCTGAAGCCAAAGATCACATCCCTCCCAGGTCATATTCAGTCCATCTTTGTACAAAATATCTTAAAACTTTATGGCAAGATCCTGAAGGCTGCAGAGGCCAAGGAGGATGAAGATTTGAAGAAAGAAGTCCATGCTTTGCTGCAGGAAAAGCTTCCGGTGTTCATTCAGAGTGGAGACTTAGAGGTTCAGGAGAGGGTAGGTATATGTTTATATGATGAAAAGGGCCTGTAAAGGTCAATTAAATTTGCATTTAAAGCAACATCTAATTATTTGATTATGGTGGCAGTGATAGGGCAGTCCTGGAATAAATACCCATGTTAAGAGAGGTAGAGGGAAACTAAAAAACACAAGGAGAAGAGAACTAGAGACAGAAATGAAAGGATGGGGAAGACCTGAAACTGATGACATGGCATAGGAGGATTTAGTATGAGTTTGTGAAGGCCTATGCTCCTAGGGAGCTGAAAGGCAGTGATTGTGGCACTAATGGCTCTCAGTAAGAGTTGCCTTTCACTGTATTTAATATGTTTGGAGGTATGGTTTTTGTTCTAAAGGTATGATTGTAGTAGAATTGCCAGTTGTGATGACAATTTTGGATAGCATAGGAGACATTCATAAGCTAGGCTTTTCCATCATGTGTCTCCTAGTTATATCGTTCTTGGCAGGGCTTATTTGAATTCAAGGACTTCATTCTGCTCCTGGCTGTCAGTGGTGACATTGTATCTCCACATGATATGAAGGTCCAAAATGTAAATCGGTGTATTGCTACTGTTTGTCAATCCCAGCACATTTTTTATATATAGAAAGTGAATCCAAAAGGACTAATTTGGCATTTGAGTCGAAGTCAAGTCAGCCATGTTGTGTGGCTCTGAAGCAAGGAGAACAACAAAAACAACCATAAAGAACAGATAAATGTGTGCTTGAGTAGAATAAAATGATTGAAATGGTACAAGGTGGTCACCAGCTTAGTACGACAAGGTCACCAACATGGAAATGATGACAAGAACTAGGCAAGTACAAGTGGAACAAGAGATGGGAAGAAGGCGCTGGTGATAGATTGGACACACATTGAGGAAACTTGTTGATAACCTGACAAGGCAGTCCTTGTTGTGGAATCCACAGGGTAAGAGAAATAGAGGCAGACCAAAGAACACATGGAGAAGAGAAATATCGAAGAAATGAAAACCATGAGGAAGACATAGGAGGACTTTGAGCTGATGGCACGCGACAGGAGGACTTGGCATGTGTTTGTTGAAGGCTTATGCTCCTTGGGGAGCTGGGGGAGTATTGACTGATTGAATCTGAAAGAATGCTGAAGGAAAAAACATGGAAGCAATATTTAACTAAAAGGTAACTGGGAACACTTGTTTGCAGCAAAGAATCTTAGAAGCTCAAAAGGCTGATTAACGTTTCTGCCCTCATTTCATCCTTCGCTGCATTCTGTTTTTCAGAAACTGTCTCAGATGTTATACAGAACTCTGGCATTTAGTTTTATGCTGAGGAATGCTGCCTTTATTGAATTCTTACGACTATAAAGTGATGTAGTAATGCACTTAGTTCCATATTTGTACATTTCTGTCACATTGTCTCATCTCATCATCCCTCGTGACATTTATGGAAAACATTCAGAGTTTACACGTTTTTAGAAATAAAGTAAGTTAGAATATTCATTATAGCTTTCATTTGTTATCTATTTATTCATTCGTAGGCATGCAGCATCCTGCAAATAGTGAAGTATATTGTGAAACTGGAAGAAAAGGGTGCTGCTGTGGCAGATGAGGTAGAAAATTTGTATGCTGGAGAGCTCAACCCTGTTGCACCCAAAGCTCAACGGAAGGTCCAAGTTCCAGAAGGGTAAGGGTTTCAGATCCTGAGTTTAGCAGATAGGGATGAATGGCCTGTTGATGTCAGATATCTTGCATTAGCTGAGTGAACACATATAAATTATACTGAAGGGATTTTTCTTGTGCAGTTCCTGGGTGTCTCTGAGGAAACAAATGAGTGGTCAATGATTTTGTAATATTTCAACCAAAAAAATAATAATAAGATTGCACTTTGTTTTTGGCTGGGTAGAGTAGAGTTGAGCATGTAATGAAACCAATATTTTGAGACAGTTTGAACAGCAGATCTACATTTAAGTACAAATGGAAAAGAGAACACCAAGGCCAAATAAAACCAAAATTATGCCCATCAACAGCTATCCAGGTGAGACCAGGTCATCATTTTCCAGCTGCGCACTTGTCATAACAGATTGAGGTACCATCTACACCACAAGTACAGGTTTGGTACAACAGATCTCTGTGGCATCAGCCCCATGACAACCGAACATCTGCTGCAGTCCTGATTAATATACAACAGTGAATGGAGTAGCATATGGCAACAACCTACTTCTCTCCACGAAAATCTGTTTGGAGATGTCAGAGACCTTGAGCTGACTACTGCCTTTATTAGATTCATTAATGTGGATATCTGAGGATGAACAAGGAAGAAGAAAAATGAACAGCAGATAATGGAGGAGGTGTTATGTCCCAGCACCAGCACTGGTATATAAGGTAATTAGTATTTTGCATATAATTCATATGTAGTTCTTGTTAATTTGGTGTTCAGTCTATTTTGAAATGGTTGCTCTTTCGAACTTTACTTTGTTAATCATCTACAGCCTAGATCTTGACAAGTGGATCAATGAAGCTCCAGAGGACAGCTCAGATGAGGAGGTAACTGGGAATGCTTTCTTCTTGACAACAGATGATCAGCACAGGTATGTTTTTCAATTTTTTTTCCTCGCTTCCTTACTGCCTGCCTGTGTCCTTTCTGCCAACCTGTATACTTACTTCTTAACTATCTGCATTATTCCTCTCCTATCTTGCTTCTTACCTTTCTGCATTGTCATTCTTTTCATCATTGTGTTCTTGGTGTCTTTCATTTCTTTTCCTTTATTTTGTCATTCATATTATCTCTCTTTCTAGCTCGTGCTCTCTCTCTCTTTCTCTCTTTCTCTCTCTTTCTCTCTCTTTCTCTCTCTCTCTCTCTCTCTCTCTCTCTCTCTCTCTCTCTCTCTCTCTCTCTCTCTCTCTCTCATTCATTCTCTCACACACAAAAGCTCTAGAGCTCTTTAGCAGGCAGCCAGATTCGTAAATGAACCACAAATGTGGTTAATGGGGAAGGAAATTTAGCCACACATGTTGTTCAGATTAGACAGCACGGAGGATCTTTACAGCAGGAAAAGGAAGCTAACATTGAATTATAAGCAATCAGATGGCCTTGTCAAGGACAAGAATGGGAAATTACTTAGCAGTATTTAAGAGCAAATGAAAAGATGGACAGAGTATTTTCAAAATATTCTAAATAGACCTGTTCCATGAGATCTCCAATATCTCTAGCCGTGAGAAGTTACAAGTTAGCTGTGAAATACCAAATGAGCAAGAAATAAAGGTCACCTGCTTGGAACTGATTGCAAAAGAGCATTGATTAAGACATGCAGTGAGTAAACCAGATGAGAGCATCGCAAAGCAATCCTTGTTCTGAAATCCTCAAGGTCAGTGAATTAATGGAAACCCAAAAACACATAGAGAAGAGAATTGGAGATGGATTTGAAAAGGATTTAAATATTGTGAGAACATATGGATGGCACGGGATAGGAATGTTTAGCTTAAACAGAAGGCCTGTCTTTCACAGGGAGCTGAAGGGTAATAGGGATGATGATATTTACAGAAATAGGTGATTATATTACTGCGCTTAAAGCAATAATTATAATAATAACAATAATCAGGTTTATTTAAAACTGTTTGACAACTCGCTAGCTTTTTCAGACTTTTGTTTCCAGTACAAAACAATGATTTCTGAGATTAATAACGAGAAATTTGACTGTTTCTTTCTGAGCATTTGTCAAAATCGTGGTTCAAATTCCAGTCGTGCATCTCTGAGCAGTGGTTGGTAATGTTAGATCTTATACAACTGTCTTCAGAATGACAAATTTGTAGATTTCTTTTCTTACTACTTACTTACTTACTTAGTCGTTCCCCTTCTACTGTGAGGTGTAGAGGTTTGGAAGAGAGAGCGCCAGGCTATCCTATCGGCTGTCTTCCTCCTGGTCTGGTTCCATTCTAGTCCTCGGTCCTTCACAGATTGTCTAATGTTGTCCTCCCAGCAGACTCTGGGTCGTCCTGGGGGTCTGGATCCTTGGCTCTTTGTTTCCCATGCTTGTCGTGGTAGCCGATCTTCTCCCATTCTGCAGACATGGCCAAACCATCTTAATTGGGACCGTTCTACTTGCGTCTGCAGGGGATAGGATTTAAGGCCTTGACGTATCATCTGGTTGCGTACCATGTCTCTTCTTGTTACTTCAACCACTTTCCTCAGATACCTCATTTCTGAGGTTTGGATCTGGCTTTTGTGGGTTGTAGTCATTGCCCATGACTCACATCCATATGTCAAGACTGGGACATAGGTGGAGCGGTATACAGCCATCTTCGTTTTCTTACCAACCTCTCTCTTGCTGAGGAATCCTCGATTTATGGCCTGAAAAAGTCTCCCAGCTGCTGCTTTTCGAGTAGATTCCTTTTCATGCAGTAAATTTATGCTGTACGGTTGTTTGTTTTTTTTCCCTCCACTTCATTGCAGGAAGGGAAAAATTTTGTATGCTGTGAACATTAGGGGGAAAAAAATCACCTCATTTGTAATAAAAGTTGTATATTTTAGCCTTTGCATTGTATCATACAATGATTAGTTCTGAGAGACTTAAAATAGTGAAACAACATAGTTTTCTCCATTCACAGTTTCCTTCACTGTCATCAGACCTTCATGAGCTTGTCCCCCAGAACTTCTGTGCAAAACTTGCAGTCCTCGACAGGGGATTCCATAAAGCTGTCTAACACAGCAATTAATGTATCAGTCTTTCTGTGTGTGTGTTCCGAAATATGTTTCACTGATACAATTTGAAATTGTGGTTTTGTTGACTAAACTCATGTGATATGAGGCAGCTATGGTGAGGTTGTGCATGGGGCTAGCAGTCTCACTATGCAAAAGAAATAGTTCAGAAACCACCATAACAAAACTACATGGAGTGTGAATTGGTGCAGGCTTGCTGCATGAGAACCACATGGACAGCTACATGGAGTGTGAATTGGTGCAGGCTTGCTGCATGAGAACCACATGGACAGCTACATGGAGTGTGAATTGGTGCAGGCTTGCTGCATGAGAACCACATGCACAGCTACATGGAGTGTGAATTGGTGCAGGCTTGCTGCATGAGAACCACACACACACACATGGAGTGTGGATTGGCGCAGGCTTGCTGCATGAGAACCACATGCACACTCGCACATGCACATGTGTCCGTGCTCACACATACACCACAACTGGCACCACCAACAAGTTCTCCCTAAAGATTTCCTGGGTGAATACATTTATGGGAAACGTTAACCATGCTTATGTATTTCAGAGCTGGCATTTGCTGATGATGTTGCCCTGATTGCGAAATCAGAGGCACATCTCCAATCCAACCTGCAAAGGCCTAAAATCCCAGACCCAAGTAGAATAGTCCCAACTAAGATGGTTTGGCCATGTCTGCAGAATGGGAGAAGATCGGCTACCACGACAAGCATGGGAAACAAAGAGCCAGGGATCCAGACCCCCAGGACGACCCAGAGTCCGCTGGGAGGACAACATTAGACTATCTTTGAAGGACCGACGACTAGAATGGAACCAGGCCAGGAGGAAGACAGCCGATAGGATAGTCTGGCGCTCTCTCTTCCAAACCTCTACACCTCACAGTAGAAGGGGAACGACTAAGTAAGTAAGTTAACCATGCTAATGAAGAACTAATTATATGTTAGAAGGAGGATATTTTGAATTGCGCTGGTAACCTTGATAGGACACACATTGTGGATACCTGTTGATGGCATTACCTGGAATCCCCAAACTGAGGCAAAGGAAGAACAAAGAACACATAAGGAAGAGAACTGGGGACAGACAGGAAGGTGATGAAAGAAGACATAAAAAGACCTGATGGCACGGGACGAGAAGACTTGGCATAAGTTTGTTGAAGGCCTATGCTCTTTGGGGAGCTGAAGGTGGTGATGTTAATGATGATGATGATGATGTAGCCTTGTCTGATAATTAGGATGACAGTTGTAAAATGTCATATGCACAATTTGCAGATCTTCATACCAGTATGGAGAAGAGTCAAGACCAACTTATGAGCCCACTGAGGAAGAGATAGAAAAGGTATAATTGCTTTATTATTGTTGACAACTCTCGCCCTTTGTCATCTTAATTAATTGTAAACTTATCACCTGTCACTAAGTTAAACAATGTGTGATTTTGTTAGTAACATATGTGTCTCGGGTTTAAATTCTGTCTTTGTTGTAGCCATCTGATGATCAGGTTGCCTCCTGTTGTAACGCTTTCTGGGGTGTTTTCTATCAACATTGAGCTTATAAGAAATACATTTTTTTTTTAAATTTCTTTCCCAGAGAAGAGCTGTGCGAAAGACAGAAGTAGAACATAATCCACATTACTTGAAGGATGATGGGAAGGGACACAAGAAGAGAAGCAAGGAGCCTCTCGATGCTAAGGATATTCCAGTAGCTGAGATTGATCTCTCTGTTCCATTACATGTTCCAGGTATGTGTTTATTAACATGCATATATATATATATATCTTTCTTTTTTTTTTTTTTTAAACCCTTTGAACTCGAGATCCCGAAATTTAGGTCCGTATGTAAGTAATCCGTTTCCTGAGTGGCCGCTATTTCGGTCTCACATACCTACCTTATATCGGCGGGCCGGACATGGAAATGTGTGAAAAATAATGATGCCAGGAAGTACACATGTCTTGTGGAAAGTTACATTGAAATGGTGGCGCCCACAAATTGGGCGAGTTTTTACTTGTTTTCATGATGAAAAGGCGTGCTGAAAATCAGGGAAATAGCCGTTCTAAAAGGCTAATAATGGAACAAGCTGTTGAACTTGTGCTTAATGAATCGGAGGCTGATGAATTAGATTTAGATGGTGATTATTCTGAAAGTGACATTGAAATGGAATCTGATGATCATTTGAGTGGCGAAATGTGTAAATTGGATTATGATCAAGCTAGTTCAAGTCCTGTTCCTGGTCCCTCAGGGGATCAGTGTCACGAAGTGGTCTTAATTTTATAGAGTGTGCCTGAATGAAAGCAAGACCCTAGTATGAGAAAGTCTGAGAAAATAGAATTTAAATGGAAAATGACAAGCCTGTGGACAGATGAGACTATTGGCTCAAGGGCTAGACCCAGGATTTGGATCTCCCCTTGCCGCTTCGTGACTTTAGACTGGCTATAGTCTCGCTCTCCTCTGACTACCTTGACACACAAGGAGATAAGGTGTATAAATACGACCACAGACGCCACTATACAGACAATATAGAGTAAGTATAGTAAAGAGTAGAAGCTGATCCAGTGTACAGTAAATATAGATATTTATTTTCCTGTCATTGAGGAACAATAAAAATGGTTAGTGATTACAAAAGAAATCTTCTTTGCCGCTGACTAACTTCCCTCTTTTAACTCGCACCGGAGTTAGAGGAAAACAAGGCCTTGATTTCTGGCTGTACGAAATTGAAACCGGTCTCGCTGCCACATGTCGTTGCTGGAGACTATAATAGCGATGAGCTCGGGCGATGTGATAAATAACCCCCGTTCCCGCTCCTCACTGGGAAAACCCGTAAGTTGGTTTTTCTGTTGCTTCTGACGATAACTCGAGTCCACTGACTACTGAGGTATGTCCTTGTGCCGTGGGTAAATTGGTATTTCCAATTTACGCTCCCCCACTGATTGCCGGGACTCGCTGAAATTAAAAGAAACAGCTTCCAATGTACACCCTCTCTAAAATCACTTATCTCTTAACATATACGATACATAAAATAATTCTATCCATGTGTCACTTCAATCTCACTCCTTCTCTCCCCTTCTTCTCTCATTCTTCTCTCGTTCTGCATAACAATACCTACAATAATACTATCCCACGTGGCACTAAAATCACACTCCTCCTCTAAATCTGACAGTTGGGTAAACAAGGTCTCCCGACCCGTCTGACAGGTTACATGGCCGTTACGCATGACTACCCACGTGTTCAAAACATTGCAAAATAGGGAAATCCTTTTACCCATTAACACAGGAGTTTTCCTGGCTTACTCCAATTTAAATTAAATCTCGCCGTAGGAATGATTTATTTCCCCAAACCGTATAATTCACTGATAACATAAATCTCCGACTGCATTCCTCACATTTAAGGCTCAGAAAAATTACCGTACACACCAAGGATTTCCCAAAATAATTACATTAGAAAATATACAGGAATAACTGGGGATTTACCCAACATTCTACAAAGCACACGTGTCTCTCATAACTTCACACGCTCCGATCTACTGCCAAAAAATCCTAAAAGACTTATGCACATTTTTACGTTTACATCGTTCTACAAAGATAATAATTAATGGCGCTACTGTTTAAACTTTAAGTTAATGTCTCCGACAAACTTAACTTACGGCCCGAGATTTCTCAAAAACCCCACTAATAAGTAAAACGATTAATAAAATAGTTACATACCAAATTATCGCGGTTTTTCCCCGCAAAAATGGAGACGATAAAATACGTAGTCGTCCGGCAGGCAATTGATTTCTTCAGAGAGAATTTCCCACAGTGTCCTATCTCCTTATATACAAGAGAATTTACTCGAAAAAATCAATACTAGCCACCTACGCAAATCCCGCGTTGTCCGAAAATTGCGTCACATTACGCGATTGCCTCGTGCCTCTGACGCGTCATACAGGCGTGCCCGAAAATATCGATTTTCGTAAACAATGAAATCTACGGGAATCACGAAAAATCAGAAGAAAGTAAAACTGGCCGAGTGAAAAATAAACCTACCGACATAAAACGAACCCATTAAAATTACCTCCTAAAAATTACCAAACACGATATATTCACATGGGAAGAACCAAAGCAAACCCCATATAATTACAAAGAGAAGAGAAATGGTGAAAACTCAAAATAGAACCACAGAATCGGGCCGGAAATACAAAATAGACGACAGAATCGGGCCGGTTGAAAGACAGAATTACAGTGCGGCATCACATAAGTCCCCCCTTTCAAGTGCGGGAATCCGTGCTCAATCACTGAAATCTCTGGAATTCATACTGGTCCGTATCTAGATCTACATCCCGATCTAATCACTATCATAATTAGCATTATCATACAGGCCCATCTCCATATCCTTGAGAATCTTGGCAAGCCCTGGATCGTGAGGGTCACGCCAGGGGATTTCCTCCTGGCGACTGCAACATGACTGGTCGCCCTTCCTCCTCCCTCTCATGTGTTTCCTTCGCCCACGAATTTTCCTGGCGGCGCGTGATAAATAATGATTACCAAATGGTGCGGCTTCCCAGTGGTTGGAAACAGTTTGACTGGCTTGGCCAGACATCGCCGTAACAGGGCGTAACTGTTTACAGTTGACTGCAGAACCGTGCGCCTGTTCCTTCTTGTCAGTATTTCCCTCCCTTGAGAGATGTAATACCATCGGGGGCCTAATTCCCGACGACAAAGAAGATCCTTCCGAAATCAGAGACGTCGCCACTGTAAAACCTTTAGGCTTCAGCCGCAGCTATCCTTTGCCTTTCCTCTTTTTCTGCGGCGGCTATCCTTTCCTCTTTTGCTGCTTCCAATTTCCGAAGTTCCATCTCTGCTGCGGCTGCCCTCTCTTCTTTCGCTGCTTCTGCGGCGGCTGCCCTCTCCTCTTTCGCTGCTTCGGCGGCGGCTATCCTTTGCCTTTCCTCAAGTTCCCGTTGATTATGCCTATCATTTTCTCTGATCATGTAGGCTTTCGTCTCCTCTTTATCCATTCCCATGTCCTGGGCAGCCTCACGCCATGCAGCTCGTAATTTCGCCATATCCGCCATCTTACCTGTAAACTGCTGTAAGTTCACAACTGTCAGAAAATGACAGAAAGGAGAACAAAAGGAAGGAACTACCTGTTATGTAATAGGAAGTATTCCTCCTATAACCGATGTCCCAAAAACCCGAACTCAGACTAGCGTCAAGTCTGAACAATAACCTGAAAAAATTTTTTGTTAACAAGCTACCAAAAACCCGAAATTACCTTCCTGTAAAAGAAAAAAATTTCAGTATGCCATCAATTACTAAATTTCCACCAATCTAACTGACTGTAACCTGTGGAAAAACTTATACTGGATCAGTTCTAATAGCTCAGTCTAGGGGATAGTTAAAGAAAATCTATTTTTCAGAACTTCCTAGAGACAATCTGTGAATGTAGATCACAGAATTGATCTCAACAGAATGAATCCCCGACGATTGCCGCCCACTTGTCACAAAGTGGTCTTAATTTTATAGAGTGTGCCTGAATGAAAGCAAGACCCTAGTATGAGAAAGTCTGAGAAAATAGAATTTAAATGGAAAATGACAAGCCTGTGGACAGATGAGACTATTGGCTCATGGGCTAGACCCAGGATTTGGATCTCCCCTTGCCGCTTCGTGACTTTAGACTGGCTATAGTCTCGCCCTCCTCTGACTACCTTGACACACAAGGAGATAAGGTGTATAAATACGACCACAGACGCCACTATACAGACAATATAGAGTAAGTATAGTAAAGAGTAGAAGCTGATCCAGTGTACAGTAAATATATATATTTATTTACAAAAATCAAGCATAAAATTGTCATCATACATAAACCACAAAAATAGCGTGCACTGTTGCACGCCCTGGAAAAATCAAAGTAACAATTAGATTGAGAGACAAAAAAAAAAAACCCCACTCGCATTCACTCTTCCTGTCACCCTGCTGAGGAACAATAAAAATGGTTAGTGATTACAACAACTCTAATATGGTGGGGCTGTCAACTCTAGCCTCCACTCTCTAACACTAACTATTTTGAAGATAACACAACCATATTTTCACCATACGAGCTCGGACGCCGCCTCGGTAAACAAGGTCCGCGCAGAGCAGTGACACACCCAGGCTGCTTGCGAATAGTCTACTACTGGGAACATAAACAGATTAGGGATGAGCCCACTCTCCCGTTGAACAGGTGCTAAAGTCATAGATACTGGGCCAGAAGGCGCACCGGAAACCACAGTATCACGCAACTCGCTTTTTTTTTTTTTTTTTTTTCTATGGAGAGTACACCGTCTAACACTAATAAATTTCTACTGTCTCAGTCCTGGTGATTTTTCCTCAACGAATGGCTACACAGCTTTCTACTTGTTAGGCGATATGCGCCGATAACTACACCACAAGAATTGCTAAAATAATAGACTTGGCTTTAGCTGATGGCTCAGGGTCTATCTGTCAAATGAATACTGAACAGACCCTACTGGTCCTGTCTATTTTCTCCCTCCTCTATCTCTCTCTCTCTCTTGGTCTCAGTGTCTCTCTATCTCTCTCTTTCTTGGTCTCAGTGTCTCTCTAACACTCGAGGACTGATGATGCGGCGTCTCCGCTACTCTCTTCTCTCGTTACTATCAGGACCCAGGGATGTTAACCCTCTCCCCTGCTCCTGAATTCGGTGCTTGATTTACTGTCGAAATCTTCTCTGCCGCTGACTAACTTCCCTCTTTTAACTCGCTCCAGAGTTAGAGGAAAACAAGGCCTTGATTTCTGGCTGTACAAAATTGAAACCGGTCTCGCTGCCACGTGTCGTTGCTGGAGACTATAATAGCGATGAGCTCGGGCGATGTGATAAATAACCCCCGTTCCCGCTCCTCACTGGGAAAACCCGTAAGTTGGTTTTTCTGTTGCTTCTGACGATAACTCGAGTCCACTGACTACTGAGGTATGTCCTTGTGCCGTGGGTAAATTGGTATTTCCAATTTACGCTCCCCCACTGATTGCCGGGACTCGCTGAAATTAAAAGAAACAGCTTCCAATGTACACCCTCTCTAAAATCACTTATCTCTAACATATACGATACATAAAAATAATTATATCCACGTGTCACTTCAATCTCACTCCTTCTCTCCCCTTCTTCTCTCGTTCTGCATAACAATACCTACAATAATACTATCCCACGTGGCACTAAAATCACACTCCTCCTCTAAATCTGACAGTTGGGTAAACAAGGTCTCCCGACCCGTCTGACAGGTTACATGGCCGTTACGCATGACTACCCACGTGTTCAAAACATTGCAAAATAGGGAAATCCTTTTACCCATTAACACAGGAGTTTTCCTGGCTTACTCCAATTTAAATTAAATCTCGCCGTAGGAATGATTTATTTCCCCAAACCGTATAATTCACTGATAACATAAATCTCCGACTGCATTCCTCACATTTAAGGCTCAGAAAAATTACCGTACACACCAAGGATTTCCCAAAATAATTACATTAGAAAATATACAGGAATAACTGGGGATTTACCCAACATTCTACAAAGCACACGTGTCTCTCATAACTTCACACGCTCCGATCTACTGCCAAAAAATCCTAAAAGACTTATGCACATTTTTACGTTTACATCGTTCTACAAAGATAATAATTAATGGCGCTACTGTTTAAACTTTAAGTTAATGTCTCCGACAAACTTAACTTACGGCCCGAGATTTCTCAAAAACCCCACTAATAAGTAAAACGATTAATAAAATAGTTACATACCAAATTATCGCGGTTTTTCTCCGCAAAAATGGAGACGATAAAATACGTAGTCGTCCGGCAGGCAATTGATTTCTTCCGAGAGAATTTCCCACAGTGTCCTATCTCCTTATATACAAGAGAAAACACCCATGCGAATTTACTCGAAAAAATCAATACTGGCCACCTACGCAAATCCCGCGTTGTCCGAAAATTGCGTCACATTACGCGATTGCCTCGTGCCTCTGACGCGTCATACAGGCGTGCCCGAAAATATCGATTTTCGTAAACAATGAAATCTACGGGAATCGCAAAAAATCAGAAGAAAGTAAAACGGGCCGAGTGAAAAATAAACCTACCGACATAAAATGAACCCATTAAAATTACCTCCTAAAAATTACCAAACACGATATATTCACATGAGAAGAACCAAGGCAAACCCCATATAATTACAAAGAGACGAGAAATGGTGAAAACTCAAAATAGAACCACAGAATCGGGCTGGAAATACAAAATAGACGACAGAATCGGGCCGGTTGAAAGACAGAATTACAGTGCGGCATCACAATCAGGCTACAGTACGGGGTGTAGAAGGTGGCGTATCCTATATAATGTATCAAGTAAATTTGATATAGGTTGACCTCCCACAAATATATTCAGACCTACATCTACAGTAGACACAACATTTGTGGAACAGATAGGCCCCAAGAACATTCCAGAATCTATTTCTCCAGAGAGTAAAGCCATTGAATTTTTGGAACTTTACCTCGACAGTAATGTCTGGCACAATTTGTGTGAGCAGACAAACAGATTTGCTGAGCCAGTAAAAAGGGAAAAGCCAACCAACTACTATACTAAAATTTATAAAGATGTAACAATGCCAGACATGAAAGCATTCTTTGCTTTTAAATTTAACAATCATGTCAGTGATTTCCTAAACATGACCTATAAAGACAGACCATTTAAAAAAGTGAAGACTACATTTTGGAGTAAATATTGTGAAAGTTATCTGTGCCTAAAGGAAGGGTCTACATGCTGGGATGGCTGGCACTGTAAGCAGGAATATGGAGTTCCTGGCTACTCTTGAGTTAGGGAAGACAAAGGCAGTGAAGAGGGGAGCTGGTAACCCCACCCCTCAAAGCTGGACCCTAGTCTAGTGAAGTCACCCCCCAGTGATAGTATCTGCTATGGGGGACACCTTTACCTTTTTCATATTTCAACTAATTTTAGTTGCGCATTTTTGAACATATATATTTGTTAATAAACTACAGCCAAACTCATTTATTGCTCTTTCAGTTGAAAAAATTAGCAGAAATTTTTCTTCCATTAGTATCATCGGAATTCTCCACTTATGAACAAATGCTTCATGCATGCATTACCTTCCAGCTCCCCGTGGTGAATATGTCTTCAGCTAGTGCACACCAAATTGTCCTGTCCATTCAAGGCCTTTCCATGTCTTCTTATTTTCCCCTTCATGGCTATTTATAATTCCCTTCTGCATGTTTTTTTATGGTTCCTATCTATTTCTTTTACCGTGAGAATAGCCTGTAATGATGTCAGCTAGTATTCTCAGTGTGCGTCCCTGTAATGATGTCAGCTAGTATTCTCAGTGTGCGTCCCTGTAATGATGTTAGCTAGTATTCTCAGTGTGTGTCCTATCTAATGCCAGTTTCTTCTCACATCTTGTTCAGCAGGTATTTGTCTGGTTCTCTCCATCAGTTGCATAAAAAAAATATATTTATTAGTTGCTTATTTCCTGATCAAAGCAAAGTCAGTGCACCATCCCTTAGGAATAGAGCACCGCTGTCGACAGAGATAACAGCAGTTTCTCAGAATCCCATAAGACTGTTATAATGAAAAGTCATTGCTTGCGTAAATAGTATTGTGTGTTTCAAGCACGCGTTCTTTACATGTGTTGAATGTGCAAATTATATAAAACAAATAAATAACCAACAGTAAAAGAAAAAATGTTAATAATAAAAGATTAGCAACTTTCATAGAAACTAAATGGAACGCTGGGGACTCAATATCTAAAAGCAACACTTGCACAAACTCTATGTACCATAGACACTAATGGCCTTCAGTGAAAATTAATGAGTAGTCAAGTTTGATAGAATGTATTTGGAAAACCAAGACTGAGAAAAATTACTGTTGGCAATTACTAATGGAAGTCAAGGAGAGGGGGAGGAATGTGAAATAAGACATTGATTAACTAGGTGTATCTGTTTACATGATGGACTAGGAAATGTTAGGGAAAAAAGGATAAGGAGAGAGATTAAATATGACGTACTTTATTATGAATGGAGGCATATCTGGAGTCATCCTTATATCACCACCAGATTAGCACAATGCTATAGCATATAGATGTGGAAATTAACCCCTGTCTGTGAGGCTATCACACCCTCATTGACTCTTGAAATCATCCACACATTTCCTTGAATTCCCATTGTGGTGAAACGTGTTGAGAACCCAGCATTGCACACCAAGTGTTGAGAACCCAGCATTGCACACCAAGTGTTGAGAACCCAGCATTGCACACCAAGTGTTGAGAACCCAGCATTGCACACCAAGTGTTGAGAACCCAGCATTGCACACCAAGTGTTGAGAACCCAGCATTGCACACCAAGCATGGGGAAGTCACTTGAACCCCATACATACTCTGGCTTTTACCTGCTTGGCTGCATGTAGGAGGATCTCTTTATAGACCCAGTGATAGGCAGGGGGAGCTGAGAAGTGGCTCTGTGTAGGACGTGACAGTTCCTTGGGAGAGCCCAGAGTCCCAGCACAGTATTTTAGCTCTGCATATTTGGAGAGCCCCCTTGGATGGCGGGGAATGCACAGTATACCATGTGCTTCTTCCTCCTAGCTTGGGACCAGATGTGATGATCCTTTAAATGCAAGCCAAGGTGGAGAAACTGGAGCTCATGACTTCAACTCAACACATTGCGGAATGGCAGAAAAGCCACAAGAGAAGCCTAGATCTACAATCTAGATAATACCAAGGAGTCTTCAACTGGGTGTTTGCTTCAAAAGAGTGAGAAGCTCAGCAGCCCTAGTTTAACATCAATATACCTTATTTTGATAACCTGAGAGTCATAGGCATTGCTTCAAAAGTATCACAAGGATACCTGTCATGACAATAAGAAATCAAATGTTTTTCTTTCTACTTGAGAGACATTTCCCTTTTGCTCCCTGTGAACCATGGAATCACAACTGCAGCTGGCTCCCTTGCAGGAAGCCTACACTAAAGTATTCATGTGCTCTTGATATTGTGATTACTGTAGCAGTTAGCTTGACATTGTGAAGTTTCCAGCCTCATACATAGCCTTATATTAGTTGTCTGATACAACATGCCTGATGGGGCAGTAATCCTGTTCTGTCTTTGCCTCCCTAGAAATCCCCAGTGAACTACATAGGCACTTGAGAGTTACATTTTGTATTTTATTTTTATTTTTTTTTCGTACGCCAGCTATTACTCGAGGCGAAATCTCCGGTTAGTATGTCTAACCTGAGACTGATTTTACATGAGTATCCCTTTTTCCTGTACGCTGACAGGTGTCCTCTCGCCATTCAGGCAGACTCTCTCCGGCTTCGGAGGTACCCATTAGAGCTGGGTCGACTCAGGAGCCGTTCAGGTTATTCCAGTCCCTGGTCGACGACACTCCTTCAAAAAGTCTTCGGCAGTGCTCGAATTATTCCAGTCCAAGTCCCAGTCGACGACACACCTTCAAATGTCCTCGCCCGAACTTGAACCTGGGATCTCCCGATCGCCAGCGCAGTGTGGTAACCACTGCGCTAGCGCGGCTCCCACATTTTGTATAAATGGCAGCATGTCTTCATGTTTTAAAAAGTCCTAGAAAAAAATCTTTGATATGTAAGGAGCAGGTTTTATGCGCTCTTACATCCTTTTCATCATTATTAATGTGTTTTTGTATGGACAGGTTTGTCATCTTCTGACAAGTACATGATGCTTCAGCAGAAAGCAGAGAAGGCTCAGAAAAGCAAGAAGGAAAAAGGCAAGAAGAAAAAGAAGAAAGGCAAGAGCAAAACTCATGGAGAGGAGTCAGACGAGGATGATGTACCCACAGCTCATACTGTCAGTACAGTTGTTGATGCTCCGGAGGTAATAAGAGGAACTGACATCTTAGCTTATTCTGGTTTATCATAACTTACCTCATACTTTATTCATTTTATCATGCCTAATTCAGGAAGTGAATTTTTCCAATTAATATTCAAAAATTTGTCATGTGATTTACTATTATAACTAATATTATATGTTGCCAGCCTTAAGAAGTAGTTGGATTAGAATGATCATATGCTGGTTGTTTTAGTGGACTTAGAAAAAGCCTTTGTCAGAGTGTGGATAGAGGGACTGAAAGTCAAGCTGCAAAGAAGTGAAGTGTGTGGGAGAATGTACAAATGGATCAACCACTACCTTGAAAATAGAACTGCCAGATTACAACTACAGAGGCAGACCAGTAGGAAGATGATACTGGAGCAGGGTGTTCCCCAAAGGGGAGTCCCATCGCCCACGCTGTTCCGTGCGTACATAAATGACATATCACAGAATAGTCCTAGAAGAACCCACTATGCCACCTTTGCAGACGACCTAACCCTGTTGACCTCTGAAGAATATATCACAAAGGCAACAGAGGCAGACCAGTAGGAAGATGATACTGGAGCAGGGTGTTCCCCAAAGGGGAGTCCCATCGCCCACGCTGTTCCGTGCGTACATAAATGACATATCACAGAATAGTCCTAGAAGAACCCACTATGCCACCTTTGCAGACGACCTAACCCTGTTGACCTCTGAAGAATATATCACAAAGGCAAGCATTCTGATGCAACAAGCCCTGACATCATTGGAGTAGTGAGCCAAAGCATGGCTAGTGAAGATAAATGAAGGGAAAACAACAAATAAACCACAAAGCTCAAAATTAGTGCTAAATGGGAAAAATCTACAACTGGATGAAAACCCAAACTACCTAGGCACTACCTTTGATCATCGCTTGACTTGGAAAACCCAGATTAAAGGAGAAAAAATATAGCATGTTCACATTTTCTTTTAAAATCCTCTACTCCATAGAGAACTAAAAGGCTCAAAATCATTGCACGTAAGAATGTCCAGTTTTGATTACATACTGTATGTTTTACTCTTAATGTTTCAAATGAAAAATGCCTTATAGGTTTTGTCCTTTGATTTTAGATGTGAATGTTTCATCTTAAATATTTCTCATAAAAACAAAATCTCTCAAAGTGTATGGCAATTTTTTCGTGTACAGGGCATGGCGGGGTCAGATAACGAAGACGAAAGACGGAGCAGTGACGTATACAAAGCTCTGGACATAAACCTGGATGAGTAAGTGTAGTCTAGCAGTGTAGACTTCAGAATAAGGGAGAATCCATGATACATTTTTCTTATATTTATTCTCAAGCTGCAATGGGCTAATCACCTGTTTGCCAAGTCACTTCGATTACATGTCCTGCCCATGGGCCTTGTGCACTTGGGTCCCCTCTACACTTCGTTTCACCGGGTAGAAGAGGTTCCGATTATGAGATGAGATGATTCTCAAGCTGAATGTGTGGGTGGCTATCCAATATCCCAGTTCTTTTTTTGTCCAACAAAGAATACTTATTCTGTTTTAGTCCAGACCATTGCTTTTAGTATGTTGAGAAAGCTTCTCCTTTTCTCTTGCATTTGATACCTTGTTCTCTTAGAAAGTCGAATGGTGTAATGGTTAGAGCTCGTGCTTTTCAAGGCAAAGTTACCAGATTTGAAACCTAGTAGCGTAATGCTCTAGTCTACCCAGCTGTAAATGCATACTTCACTCTGCTCTTGAGTTAGGGTAGGCAAGGGAACTAGTCACTCCCATCTCATAAAGCTGAGACATAGTATAGTAAACTCTCTGACACGCCACTTTCCTCCTACATGTATCTGCTATAGCAGTGCATTGCAACCTGTGTGCTGGTGTGCTGCGGATGTCTGCCTGGTGTGCAATGACACTAGGCAGAATACACCATATAATGGAATACAAAATTATATGTTATGGTAATATTTAACCATACAGTCTCACACATAGAATGTTATAAATAATAAGTTAAGTTACCATCCACCTATCTGTCACATAAAATTGTGGAGTGTTGTCTTAAGATTGCAGCAGTTTTTAATTATTGGCCATACCCAACTACTTAAATATTATAGTGTGCCGTAGAAGTTTGAAAAGAATACCGTTACACGCCCATTGAGGCATATTGGGAATATGGTGTTAGGCCATATTTTCTTGACCATCGGCACACTAGGGATGATGTGGTCTGCATCACGCCGGCCGCCTTTACCTTCCCAGAAGTTGCTCTGGTACCCAGTTGGGGCTGGGTCGACCCAGAAGCCGTTTGCGGCCTAAAAAAATCCCACCTCATCTGGGGATCGAACCATAGACCACTGAGCTAGGAAGCCAGTGCACTAACCAGTATGCTAGAAGTTTGAAGGGCACTTAAAAGTGTGCCATGAAGTAAAAAAAGGTTGCGGGGCACTGTGCCATGGGACTACCTTTACTTTTACTAACTCTCTTCTCTTAGGAATTAATTTAGTTCATTTTATTCCATACTTTTTCTTGACGTAAGCACTGTTACATACTATCATACTAAACCGCATAGTCTTTTAATATTTGGTCGTGCACCCAAATAAAACCAATGTACCTTGTGTCTAGGTTGAATGGGGCACGCCTCGCCTAAATGAGACAAAATTTAAAGGAAAAAAGAAGTTACATACTATGGGGAATTAAAGTGGCACTTACCAGGTCAGATGACTCGTGTGATTGTTAGATAATCATAGTTGTACATTTGGAACAGTTCTGTGAGATTGCCTGTTATGTAGTCTTTGTGCCCTTCATTCTTTGTCATGGTGTAATCAGCTTGTTCTGCTTGTTAATTTGGTTGTATTTCAACCCTAAGACCAAACCATTTCATCTTCTCTTCTCTTGTGTATTCTCTTTATGACTGCAATTCATGTTTCCTGTATAATAATATTATACCACAAGGTCTTTTATATTTGAACATGCACCCTGAAATAACTGATGGATCCAGTGTCTAGGTTGAATATAGCGCACCTAGCCAAAATGAGGCAACATTTTTTTTTTTAAATCCAGTATCATCGTGTTCTTTATTTTGTTGCCTCTTGTCTTGTTGGCACTCTTATCAACATCTTGCTTCACATGTAATTTAAAAAAAAAAATTAACTATGACATTTTGAAGTGTGTGTATTTGGTTCTGTTAACATAGCTTTAGCGTACAGAAGGTGTTAGTCGTTTTGCTGTCAACATTAGGTATTAGAATGCTGGACAAGTTGTTGTTTTTTTTAAATTGACTCCATTAGGCCTCTGTACACATCTTAACCTCACTGTTAAATTTACCATCCTCTCTGTGGACATTGGATATCACTGCGCTTATCACTTCCCTTTTAGCGCCATATGGAGCAAGGGGCAACCACTGCTGCTGGTCTCCTTACAAGGAAGCCTGTACAAGCAATCACATACTCTTACAGGGGTGGTTACTGTAGCACAGTATTTCTCAACCTTTTTGTGTTCACGGCACACTTTTCAATTTTCTAAAAATTTGTGGCACACCTATCTGACACCACGCCTGAATAAAAAAATTGCAGTGATATATACTAAATTAAATACGCTAATTTGTGGGTACTTTAGTATAAATAAAACTCTCAATTCGATTTTCTTTTAATTGTTTAAAATAATTTTGAAGTATATATATATTTTTGTACACAGCAGTTAATAGCTACAGTTATAATTGAATGAATTCAAGCTGTAAGATTAGTTTTATATTACATGATCATTAAAAATATTCTTCATGTGTTAAATTAACAAAATTTTTGTGACACAATTTGATACGCGCGGGGGTACACTAGTGTGCCATGGTCACACCGCTTGAGAAACACTGCTGTAGCAGTTTGTTTTACATGTTGAGGCTGCCAAACCCCTTCACAACCTCGTGTTAGTCGACTTGTATGACATGCCTGAGTGAGTAGTAGTTCTGGTCTTTCTTTGTCTCATCAGAGACTCTCTTTCTCTCTTTCCCCCCCCACCCCCACCCCACCCCCCCCCCCCCCCCCCCCCCCCCCCCCCCCCCCCCCCCCACCCCCCCCCCCCACCCCGAACTACATGGGATGACATTGGATACAAAGACAGGCCAGTTATTTTACATGTATTTTGTATGTTGTATTGACATTTCATATTTTGTATTGGAAAGACGTTACAAGGTTACATCAGCAGCAGTATTATGGATTTTTATTAACTGTATTTACAGGCCTCTGCGTGCTGATGAAGTTTTGCCAGTGAGAACACACCATATTGTGACAGATTCTCTAAAAGGGACTGAAGATAATGCTGGTGAAGAGAAGACGAGAAAGAAAAACAAGAAAGATAGAGACAAGAAGGGAAAAGAAAAGGAAAAGAAGGGAAAGGTGTGAATTCTTTTTGTTATTCACTGTTGTTTTGTAAATTTTCTGTTCTGTTTTTTGCTCCCTTAAATCATTAGGCACATTCTTAAAATCAAGTGGTCATATAGAATTAGAAGCCAAACCTTTGGACTGAAGTGAACCAACAACTAGTTCAAGTTCTTCTGGCCAAAGAAAAGTAGCAATAAACAGAGGATGGAAGAAATATATGGAGAAGATAAGAACAGGAGGGGCAAGAATCTTATCCTGGAACAAAGTGAGGAAGGTCTTGTAGAATAGAATACTTTGGAAGAATGTTGCAAAAGCCCTTTGTTCCAACAGAAGTCAATGGGTCTATGCCTATGTAATTTTCCTCCACACCTCTCTTCACTTCAGTCCTGTATCTGTCACGAGGTTGCCTATTATATCACTGCATCTCTGATGTCTTCTTGCATTTACTTGTAATGGGCAAGTTCACTTATTTCAGTTGATAAATTATCATGCTGGAGGTGATGATGATGCCATTGTGTACACTGATGGGTCTGAGATCTGTGGTGAGAAATCAGGATGTGGCTTCTGTACTAGAGTAAAGGGCAGAATCATCACCGAACATAGCAAGGCATACATGATAACAACCTCCAGCACAAGCGTGGAGGTAGAGGCAGCTACTGCAACCTTAAGGTGGCTGTCTGAAACTACATTGACAAGGGCAGTTATTGTGTTAGACTCGCAGTCCATGCTTCAGAAGGTCCAAAATGAATGCGGTAACTGACAGACTACTTGCTTCACGAGCACCCATAGTAGGTGCATTGGATATGGATAAGGAAGAGATACTGAGGACAGTTAATGATTGACTATTAGAGAATGATACTGCAAACAATGAATCATCAGGGCTAAGATTGGTGGAATTTGGCATCACATGTAAGGCTAGCAGGGATGAACGTATGAGAGGAAGCATTCGTTGTGTGTACAACCAGCGCACAACAGGAACAGTTAGCATTCATACCCTTTGACATTTGCTGAGGGAGACTGAGCACCTATGGGTTTACCTGGATTGCAGTGATGTCAATTCTGATCAATAAAAACAATGTGTCTTTCGTAAATTTACCTATTATAGGTAGATGCACTGCATCTATGTCTTTTATGAGCTCACCTGTTGTGGGCAGGTTCAGTGAATCTGTAAGTCTTTTAGGGCTGCATCTCGATGTCTGTCATGAGCTCATGAGCTATGGGAAGGTTCGCTGCATCACTGTATCTTTGTAAAGTCACCTGTAATTGACAGGTTCATGGCATCTCTTTGTCCTTGTAAAGTAACCTGTAATGGGCAGTTTCACTGCACCTTTGTGTCTTTGTAAAGTTGCCGTAATGGGCAGTTTCACTGCATCTTTGTGTCTTTGTAAGTTACCTGTAATGGGCATGTTCACTGCATCTTTGTGTCTTTGTAAAGTCACTTGTAATGGGCAGGTTCACTGCTTCACTGTGTCTTTATAAAGCCACCTGTAATGGGCAGTTTCAATGCATCTTTGTAAAGTCACTTGTAATGGGCAGGTTCACTGCATCTCTTTGTATCTTTGTAAACTTGCCTGTAATGGGCAGGTTCACTGCATTTCTTTGTGTCTTTGTAAATTTGCCTGTAATGGGCAGGTTCACTGCAACTCTGTGTCTTTATAAATTTGCCTGTAATGGGCAGGTTCACTGCATCTCTGTGTCTTTCCTAACCTCACACATCATAGGCAAACTCACAGCCTTGCTGCATCTTTCATTAGCTTTCCTGTTATAGGCAGATTCACTACATCTTTAATGTCTTCATGAGCTCACTGATAATACAGGCAGTAAAGCAACAACCTTATAATCAACTACCCACGTATATTAGCATCCAAGTATCCAATACATGAAGCTGATAGCATGCAGCCCATCAGCATCAGTTCATTGCTGTAAGTACATGGTTGATTTAGAATTCAGAATTATTTATTACAAGGATTCTACAGACTTTGCCTACCTTCTTCTGTCGGTTGGGAAACTGATTCTTTTGTGTATCCTCAGAAAACAGAATTTAAAAAAAGGACAACTTTGTCATTTAAACTGTGACTGTTTCCACAGAAAGACAAGAAAAAGCGTAAGAAGTCAGAGAGCAAAGATAATGGGCCCTCTCTTCTCATACCTGAGTCCACAGAAGTTCCAGGGGAGATAGAAAGTTCACTAGCCATCACCAAGATTGTAGAAGAAAGCAAGGAAGCAGTGCAGGACACACCAGCTAAAGAGGTTACATTCACATAGTATTAAAATAAATATATATATATTCATATCATGTTTTATATGTTATTATGATAGTCCCTTTTCTCACAAATGGGTTTCCTAGACCTTCTTCTTCTCCGTATACTCTCAGATGCTACTTGAATGTTTTCAAAGAAAGCAGTAGTCAGCTTCAGGCTATTTGCATCTCCATAGAGCTTTTCCACGAATGGTACTGGTGTCAGCCATATGTGTTTTCTCTGTTCCACATATGTTGGGCACTTTTGAAGCAGATGTGCAGCAGTCATTTTATCAGTGCCACAGTTACACTCATCTGTAGTTCCTATCTTTAGCTTGTTGAATAGATTCGTATCCCAGTCTGTTGTGGCCCATGCGGAGTCTGAAGATTTCCTAGACCAGCACCTTATGTCTTTGTTGTTACTATGTAGAAGATTGTTGAGTATTAAAAGGTAACAGTAGTTCCATAGCCATTACTGCCTTAGGGGCGAGAAGTGTTAAAGATACTTCACTGTACTAGGTCCAGCTGTGAGAGGTGGAGTGACCAATTCCCTTCCTTGTTAGCTTTGCCTTCCCTGACTCAAGAGCAGAGTCAGGTACACATTTACAGTTGGGTAGACTCGAGTGTGATGCTGTCATGTTTCAAACCCGGTACCTTTGCCGTGTGTTACGGTTGGAATTTGAAGACAGAGATTTTATGTTGAAATTGGTTCTTATAATGATGAACGACTCATGAGTATCGTGCTGTGTGTAGCGAATGTGGTGAGGTCATTTCAAACAGTTCAAAATATATTTCAGGAAGAACATCGGTTGATGGGTCCACATAACATGACAGGTTTATTTAGACAATTAACAAATTCATTCATAGGTATTGTGAAAATACATACATGTAGATAATCCTCCTACAGTCTCCGTCTCATCCATTCATATCTGGCCTCTGTACTAGCGGTGCCTATTGAAGGTTATCACCGAAGTAATGTGGACCAGAAAATGAAGATAAATAAAATACTCCCGTTGGAAATTCTTCCTTATAAAGCACGGAACTTGCAATATGAGTCCGGCATCTTCTTGACATAAGTGGCGACCTTCGTAATATATATACAGCCACGTAAAAACGATTAATCTTTCAATATCTTGGGAGCTCAAACATCAACGTCGTTCTCTGATGGAATCTTTAGACGAAAGGCCTAGAATAACCGTTTGCATAAAATTAGGTGCAGAACGGATTACGTCATAATCACTAAGTGACGTATTAAATATATCGCGTTCATTATAATACAAAAGGGTGCAACATCATGTTAATACTCTTTAACACCGTGAGAGGCCAGCATTCTATCCACTCTGACAACCAGACGCTGTGTTGAGTCTTCCAGTGATGAAATGTGTATGGAGAAAAGGTAGAGAGACAGCTGCTCCTGCTTCTTCTGCTCTTCTTTAAGGGGAGGAGCTACACTGAAATGCTATTTTCGTTATTAATTGCTGGATTTCAATGAAAATGCACAGACTTAACCTATATCAATACTAGATACGCAAAATGAAGAGTTTGATGGCACTGCACCACTGGTTGCCATAGAAATGGTGGCCATATTGGATAATATTGTTCTATTTCAATTTGCTACGGCTTTTTTATTTATTAAGCTATGAATACCAAATTTGAACACAACGTTTATCATTACATTTTAAAACTTTTTATGTGACGGATTTTTGATAACTTTAATACAAAAAAAGTTGTAGAACTTTGAATATAGTGTCTAAAAATAGTAACAAATTTTGCTAAATTTTACATTACTTTTTGCAATAAATCAAAAGTTTGATCAGATACTTAAAATCCATCACACAAGTTTTAAAAGATTATGGGCAACATGTGTGCCAATTCTTATGTCAATTAATACATAATTGTGGAAGTTATAAGAAAATTAGGATGAGAAAAATAGATTTTGAGAAAATCACATTTTTCTCTATAAATAGACTATAATTAAATAAGTATGTAATATTGCGCTTAAAAAACTGCTTACTTATCATTTAGAACATACTGGCAGCATAGCCAGCTTCCTCTGCAGCTTCTTGTCTGGCTTTCTGTTGAGATTTGTGCCTAATTTCCTTCCTTTTCTTAGTGCAGTTTTCTGCCGTTTTAGAGCTCAGCAATATTGGATTCTTTGTTCTATTTCAATTGGCTAAGGCTTTTTTATTTATTAAGCTATGAGTACCAAACTTAAACACAACATTTATCATTACATTTTAAAACTTTTTATGCGATGGATTTTTGATAACTTTAATACAAAAAAAGTTGTAGGACTTTGAATGTGGTGTCTAAAAATAGTATAAAATTTTGCTAAATTTTACATTACTTTTTGCAATAAATCAAAAGTTTGATCAGATACTTAAAATCCATCACACAAAAAGTTTTAAAAGATTATGGCCAATATATGTGCCAATTCTTATGTCAATTAATACATAAGTGTGGAAGTTATAAGAAAATTAGGATGAGAAAAATAGATTTCTATAAAATCACATTTTTCGATATAATTAGAATATAATTAAATAAGTGTAATACTACAGCAAAAAAAAATAACTTGCGTGTCATTCAGAACATACCGGAAAGATATCCAGTTTCCTCTGCAGCTTCTTGTCTGGCTTTCTGTTGAGATTTGTGTCTAATTTCCTTCCTTTTCTTAGTGCAGTTTTCTTAGTGCCGTGAATTTCCTAAAAAGAAGAAAAGGTATGAATTAGTAACACTTAAAATAATGATGTAAGCAAGCATTGAACACTTTCCTTTACAATGTAGAAGCAAATGTAGTACAATGGAAGCAAAGCAAACACATGTAAATAATAAAATATGTTACTAAAAATGATACTTATGGAGAAATAAAAATTACATCAGTTTAAATTTTTAGACAAGGAGAAGGAGAAACCAAAAATAAGATTCAAAAGTAAATACCTTCAAAATTTGTATCACATCCTTGCTTCACATGCTCCTCTTTCCATTTGCTGAAGTTTCCCGGGGCTTCCTTCTGGTGCAAAGAACCAGTTGTAGCACATGTCAGACAATATTTTGAAAGCACATGGGCATCTATAACAAGACCTGTCAAGATCTCCACAACACTACCAATTTTTGAACTGTGGCTCCTTGTGAGCCAGCTGCCATCAAAACTGACTCCAATTTCCATAATATCTTCATGATATGGTTGATTGCTCTGAGCACAGTTTACGCTGCGTGCGAGCTTAGCAGCGTGATCAAATATTAATTTTGCGAGTTCTGGTGTTTGCAAATAAAATTTTTGTGCAATTGCGTTGAAAGTTTTTTGATGCAGGCCAGGCATATCCAAGTTCTGTGCAAAGTAGTTAAATTTATAGGATCCCATTCCTGATAACAACGATGATAAAACCGCAACTTTGTTCACACTGAATGAATTATGTTCATCAACCGATGATGTGTACATTGATGCAACAGTTTTGTTGCAAACACAACAATTCACTTTGATGTGTTGAACAAGACCGCTCTTGGCCTTATTATTAATTTCTGCAGACAGCTTCCCGTAGCATTCTGGACATGCAAGCTGACTAACAAGGTTACGTATCTCATAGACACGTCAACTATAGTTCTGGAGACAGTATTGTTAGGTGTTGAAGCTTCTTCCACCGATGAGGCACTTAATTCCAGCTTTTTACAGAACCCTGGAGTGCTGTGGGATAAAGAGATAGAAGTAGATGAGCTTGTGCTGGCTCCCTCATTTACAGCTGAAGCTGACAGCATAACCTCAGGCAGACTTGGCTCATTAGGGGGACCATATGGTTCTGAAAAAAGTACATAAGAAATAATCACAGCTCAAGAAACATATGTCACATGCTTATAAATACCATGATAATTTATCGTATAATGTGGAATCATGTTATTTTGTCAAACCAGAAAAATGTGATCACTCTTTACTGCCAATGCGTTTACTAATAGCTTACAAATATATAAATTTTTAAAAATAATAGCTTATTCACATGTGACTTTCTTTTAAAAGTATGTCATTGAACCCTTTATGGGTTATAATTAGGACATATTGTGTATTAAGTCAAGAAAATTAAGTCAGAATTCCAATATCCTTCTTCTTCTTCCTTCCTCGTTCGTCCTGAAAAGGACGTTGGTTGCGTTGTGTCCATTTACAGCGGAGCTGCGATATTTGCGCCTTTCGGCCGACACATCCGACTTCAGCACGGCATTTTTTGGGACTGGGTTAGCCTTCCATCTTCGATCCCTACTCTCTCAGCTAGACTGCAGTGATGCAGCCTGTTTCCAGGACCACCACTTGGAGGTGGAGTAGGGTCTTGGTCAGCTCTGGTTCGCTGACCCTGACACAAGCAGTCAAGCTATTAGTCGCTGACTGCATTCATCACTTTTGCTGCGTTTTCGGTCCCAATTCCAAAATCCAAATATAGTACCTTCTTCCCCCCTCCACACAGTCCTAACAGAGTAAATCAAAACCATATATGTGTAAATGTTTTTTTTTGTGTGACCTCACCATATGTGGCTGCCTGGCTTTCTACAAGTGATTAATTTTATACCATTACCATAACAATATTAGCTACTTTTACCTGCACTGTCTTGGTTCCATCACTTTGCTCTGGCCTTTTCCAGTTTTAGATGATGAAAGCTATTCTTTTTTCAAGGCATTTTCACACAACAAGTTCCGAAAAATGAGACTAACTAAATGTGTATTCAGAATTTATGAATCCGACGCCATAGTGTAAACACCACAGTTACAAGTAACGTGGATTCATACAGCCAATGAACAGTTTAGAATAGTGTGCTCTACAAACACGGAAAAAGCGGATGTCGACGAACGCCAGACGATTTCCATATATGGAAATAATCGGTAAAAACGCGACCTATAAATTCTCGATTTTGGCGGGTATAATTTTGTTACCGAAATAAATGAACTACATCACAGGATTCCCCAGATCTAGGCGAATCCAATGATGTATAATGCGTGGGGTGTAAGCTTGGTTGCTATGGAAGAAACTAGGTCTCATTAGACATATTTTCTCGAGTTTGTACCATACCTTTTTCAAAGTCAAAATGTATATTGTTAGAATGCATTTTGACATTTAATTCTGTTATATTTAGATTCAGGAGATGCTAAAGTATCAGAAAATGTACTAATCCCAAAATCCTTATGTTATGTCCTTTTTCGTGTGGTAGTTAAGTGTTTGGGATTCTCACATGCGGGTCTAGTCTTTTGTAGACACACTTGTGAGTACATCTAAAGTTATAATATGTTTAATTATTTGCGTGCCTTCGTGCACTATATTTGATCAAGATGCGCAACTGGGTATGTTTTCTTTTTAAAAAAGTTTAAATAGAAACGAAAAGTGAACCACGTAGTTGCTGAGACAAATAGGTGAGCTGATCTCACATGTCAATCCTTTAGTGCTCGCTTCAGTGAATATGTACTGAGTTGTAATGAGATAAAACTGTGAGATTAGACAGCGAGCGGGGAGAAGAATAGCGGGGATTGGTTGGGAGTTTTTCGGCACAGGTGGTTAAGGCGTGTGACTAGTATGTAGAGGTTTTTTGCTGAAGATTGGATGGATGGTAAGGCATTGTATCTTCATGGAAGACATCCTACATATTATTAAAATCTTCGTAATGAAGAACTACGAGTATAAGAACTCGTCACCGCAGAGCTTCCACCGTCCCTGAGATGACGGGGGTTAGTGAGTCCGGTCAAATTCGAGATTGATTACACTGACAAACAACATTTTTCTTTCTTATATAAGAATAAGTGTTCTTATGTCAGTTTCTTGCGCTGATTTCAAATTTGAAATCCGTTTATCTCTATCACGTCGGGTTCTTAAGATATTTGTGAATAAATATATTTTTGGGAAACCGTTATTTGCTCCGTTTCATTTTTACTATATAACTTTTTAAAAATTAATAAAATGCAAAATAATTCTACTTTTTATACTGCTAAAAGATGCATGACATATGTTACGTTATATTTCAAATAGTTACTGTATTTTGAAATAATTCTGAGTGAAATATGGCTTCTAGAAGTTGTAGAAATTCGGCTGATCTGTTCTGTTACGTGTGCGGATATTTTACCGATCGTGTTCACCAGAAAAACTTTACACCATTGCTAAAGAAAGCATATGAACTTTATTTCGATTCGAAAGTTGATGATGCAAATAAATATTGGAAGCCAAATGCAGTTTGTTCGACTTGTGCAAATACATTGGCAGGTTGGTTACGAAAATCGCCGAAGCATAAGTCGATGCCTTTTGGAGTGCCAGTAATATGGCGTGAACCGACAAATCACGCTACTGATTGTTACTTCTGCTTGACAAATATCTATGGTTTCACTTTTAAAACTAGAAAGTCTGTGGTTTATCCAAATATTGAATCGGTTTCGAAACCAGTGCCTCATGATCCAATCACGTGCCCGATCCCAGTTCCACCAGAACAATATCCGTTGGACATGAATTAACCATCAGAAAGTGATAGTTTACCTGCTTTAGAAACTAATTCTGACTCGGATTATGTACCGGTGAATGATGGTGTTCACTTAATTAACCATTCAGAACTTTCAGATCTAATACGTGATCTCGCTCTCACCAAAGGACAAGCGGAATTACTCGGTTCGCGACTCAAAGAATGGAATCTTTTAGCGCCCAATACTCCGATATCTAAATTTCGTCATAGACACAGAGAACGTGTTCATTACTTTGAGATGGATGATGACATTTGCTATTGCAATGATGTAAAAGGTCTAATGGTGCACCTCGGTCATGAGCACATAGTCAACGAATGGCAACTTTTCATCGACTCTTCCAAGACTAGTCTAAAAGCCGTGTTATTGCATAATGGAAATTTATTTTCATCAATTCCAGTCGCCTACTCTGTTCAAATGAAAGAAACTTATGACAATATGGCTATACTTTTGGCAAAAATAAAGTACAATGACTACCAATGGCGGATTTGTGGAGACCTAAAGGTCATTGCAATTCACGCGGGCATGCAGACTGGGTATACTAAATTTTGTTGCTTCCTATGTGAATGGGACGGCCGCAACAGACAGGAACATTATGCAAGAAAGGTGTGGCCTATCAGGGATCGTATGCAGCTCGGGCATAAAAATGTAATACACGAGCCATTAGTTAACAAAGACAGCATCATTTTACGACCGTTACATATAAAGTTGGGGCTCATGAAGAATTTCGTAAAAGCGTTAGATAAAACGAGCAAAGCTTTCACTTATCTTCGAGAAAAGTTTCCGCAAATTAGCGATGCAAAGATAAAGGAAGGTATCTTTGTAGGACCTCAGATTAGGAAAGTTATTGCAGACAAACAATTCGAGAACTTGTTACATGGTAGTGAACTTCGCGCATGGATGGCGATAAAATCGATCGTCGATAACTTTCTGGGAAATCACAAATCTGTCGACTATGTGCATATTGTTAAGCAGTGCATAGATGCATACAGAATTGTGGGCTGTAACATGTCCCTCAAAATCCATTTGCTCAATTCGCATCTTGACTTTTTCCCTGACAACCTTGGTGAAGTCAGCGATGAACACGGAGAACGATTCCATCAAGATATCGCCGTAATGGAGTCACGTTATCAAGGACGGTGGAGTGTGACCATGCTTGCCGATTATTGTTGGATGCTTCATCGCGATGTACCACATGCCATTCACCGACGAAAGTCGACTGGAAAGAAATTCAAGCCTACATAACTGTTATACTTCTTGTACAAATGATGTTGTAATACTGTATGAGTTGTTAAAAATCTTCAATTGCGTATTTCTAGAGATCCCGACCTGATAGAGAAAAACGGTTTGCAGATTTAAAAACAGCGCATTAAAATTGACCAGAAAAACATAGAAATGTTAGAGAAAGAAAAAAAAAATTTTTTTTTGTTAGCCAGTGTTATTGGTATCAACGTACATATGCCTGCCATTATTATTTTTTGATGATCTACTGTCTATGATGTTGATGTTCCTGTGTTCAGTAAACCTTGATTGATATGCTACATGGGTCCAGCTTATTTGTCTTACCAGTTGGTCCATCTTATGACCCTGACGTTACTGTTGTGTTGGTTTCATCATGCTAAACAAATCTAACGGACCCTAGACATTCGCTCAATTATAAAAAACCCTGCCGGCCACTACCAGTAAGCCCGACATTTCTGACATCACCATTGTCAGCAGTGCCAGTCAGCAGCACCAACACACAGCTCCCCAAACACGACAGTAACACCTTATTTTTTTGATTTAGACGAAAATTTATCTCCCGCTCCTCCCCTTAAGTGCTGTGTTGACTTATTTAGGCAGTCATCTCTATCCACAACCTTCGAACCCTTGTGCTTTTTCATTAATTCTTTTGTTGACATGGTTCCATGCTGTGTGAATTAACTGTGCAGTATCATCTTTTGTGTCCTCTTTTTTTCTAGCAGATTTGCATGTTGTCACAATTTATTCCAACTTTTTGTTGTCTTAAAATGTGCTCAGAAATATGGACTGCTGCTTTCTGATCTGTATAATATGCTTCCTTTGCATGTAGGCCTCTTTCAAGACATTCATGTATCTTTTCAGCTGTCCGCAGGATTCTTATCATGTAACACCACATCTCTGTGGATTGATTGTCCATGATTCGCATCTTTATGACAAAGATAGTAAGTCGTGCTAAAGAACTATCTTACTTCCATTGACAAAGATTTGTTTTGTAGGATGCTTTTTTAATTGTCTGGAATGCTGGTATTTTTTGTTTTTGTTTGGGCTGAACTATGTTTTATATAGTTCTGAGTGCATGTTCATTTGATGTTATAATTTGTCTAGGTAGTGACTTTGTTTCAAAATTATCCTGTTTGCTTCGACGCTTATTGCATAATAGAGGATCTCATATATTTTATAGAGATGGCCATTAATTCTGCCTTCTTATTATTTAGCTTAAGACCTTAATTATTACTTTCTACCATTACTGTATCCATCAAGATCATCAAGTGGCAGAGTGGCTCAAACACTTGCTTTCCGAGACAAAATTTCCTAGGTTTGAAACTTGATAGCATCATGCTGCAGTCTGCCTAGCTGTAAATGGGTACCTATGTTATTAAGTTAAGGAAGGCAAAGGAAGCGAGTAAAGGAGCTGGTCACTCCACCTCATAAAGCTGAGACCTAGTACAGTGAAGTCTCCAACACTTAACACCCCTTCAGCATTATTTCCTTTCAGGACTACCTATAACCATTATGCTGGTTCTAAGCTCCTTATGGATCGTGTGAAAGGAGAATAATGGTGATGATGTTGACTTCCATTTTCTATCGCCCTTTTAAATTATTTGCTTGAACTGAAAACAGATGAAAGATAACACTGGTATACACATATTTTGGTGCCTTAAATTTTATAGCTGTTCTTGGGTAATTTTGGGTTGCTGATTCCAAAAATGTAATCAGATTTTTTCTATCAGCTCTAGTTTTTGAGATAACTAAGAATGACCATATTAGTAGGGCAATTGTTATGTACAATCCTAGAGTTAGGTGCTATCAGTGGCATTTTGACTTTAGTTTCTCTTCTTCTTCTTCTAATTATATGTAATTACTGTGCATATATTACCAAAAATGTAATAAAACTTTATCACTAGCACTTGTTTAGTCAACACGCAAAAAGGATCTTTTCGAGGACTTCCTGGAATGTAATATGCACGGACAGTCACGCTTAAGGGTCCAACAGTAAACTGCCATCATGTGGGCATCCCAAAGTCCCTGGTATCTCTCTTCCATTGTTTTTATATCTTGGTGAAATCTTTCACCTTGCTCCTCACTAAAGTCGCCAAGATTCTCCGGAAATAAATGTAAATGGTTATGGAGGTAGTGCAATTTTATGCTCATGTTGCATCCAAGTTCACAAAAACTCGACAGCATGTTTCCAACTAATTCAGAATAATTGTCTGCTTTAAAGTTACCCAGAAAGTTTTGCACAACTAAAACAAATGATGACCAGGCTGTGGGCTCTGTTTTGTTCATGGAATCAATAAAATTTGGATCGTTTATTAACTTTCTAATTTGAGGTCCATCAAAAATTCCAGCTTTAAGTTTGTCTATGCTCAATTCTGGAAACTTTCTGCATAAGTAATTAACACATTAACTACCGCAAGCCGCTGTCAGCGGCTCACAAAATAATCACATTTGGACCGCAAGCCGCTCAGAGCGCCAAACTAATTTTAGTAATAAAATGAATGAAAAATGTACTGAAACACTCTATGATCTGGTTCGAGATTTTAAGTTGCCACTGGAAAACAAATTCCCAAAGCATGGTTGTTGTAGAACACTGGAAAATTGATATTATGTTCATATTTTTCAGCGTTTTAGGTTAGTTACCAAATCGTGTAAAACTGTTTACCGTGGCAACTAGTGATAGGACTACAAAAAATTTGTGTACATCTCATCTAACGGCTGAATAGGATAGAAACGTGTTTCAACAATTGACTGATAGATCTAGCGACGAGGACAAAAGTGAAAACGGTGTGCTCATTGATTGAAATTGTGATTTTGATAGAGATGGGGCGCAAGCAGTTATAATTGTGAAAATATTGCAAGTCCTCGGTCATCGGAGGGCCGTCAAATAGCAACAACCTCTATTAGAGTTACAACCGGTGTTTATTGTAATAGTACATTCATTTATCTTTAAAATGACGTGTAATTCATAAAAATCTGTAAACAATTACGAAAACTACAGCTTACTTTGTGCAAACACCTACAGGATGAAAATGGAAAAAAATTTAATTCGGCCACAGTGTGTTTTTCAATTCGGTAGTTAATGTGTTAAAACAGGTACCATCTTTGTTCAGTACCTTAACAAATTGCTTCATCAAGCCAAGCTTTATATGTATTGGTGGCAGTAGAACTCTTTTTCGATCAATGAGAGGCTTATTGACAATATTTTTTTCTCCAACTTTAAATTCATCCCTCAACGGCCACTGTTTCTTTGTCCAGTGCATATCTTTTGCCCTGCTATCCCACAAACATATAAAGCATGGATATTTGGTGAATCCCATTTGCTGGCCAAGCAAGAAGTTCATCATTTTAAGATCTACACAAACCATCCAGTTATGTTCTAAATACTTCAATTTTTCCAGAACTGTGCTTATTGTAGCATACTCCTCCTTCATTGTAGTAGAATGAGCAATTGGAATTGAGCCATATTTGTTACCATTGTGTAAGAGAACACCCTTCAAACTTCTTTTAGAGCTGTCAATGAAAAGTCGCCACTCATCTGGTGTATAACTTACACCCATTTTGTTAACAAGACCTCCTACATTAGTACAAAACACAAGGTTGTTTTCTTTACAAAAGAATAGAATTAAACCTTTCTCTCTGCTGCGATAAAATGTAACCTTTGTTTCAGCAGTCAGTAATTTTTTTTTCTTTCAATCTTGAAGCCAAAAGTTCTGAAGATTCCTTGGAGAGATATAGATCTCGGATTAGATCATTTAGTTCAAGCTGGTCGAAGCGTTGAGCATCTGAAAAATCATCTTCGATATCACTGTCACTTGTCGTTCCACATGCCACTGCTGTCTCATCTTCTAGCAGGGAATCCGAAATCTGACTGAAAGTTGAAATTGGTATGTCATCTCCGTGTGGAACAGGTCGCCTAGCAGAATCTAAATCTGGATATTTCCACTTTTTGTGATTTTTTTCCATTAATTCCCTTAATATTCACAACACAGAAATAACAGTCATCATAGTGGTTCTTGGGCTCTCTCCAAACCATTGGAATTCCAAATTTTAAACATTTTCTTTTCCCACAAGTCCACTGTCGCAGGTGTTCGACACATGTTTTGCAAACAATATGAGGGGCCCAAGACTTGTCCTGGTCACCTAGTTTTACTTTAAAGTAAGCAAAGAAAGTATGCCTTTTTCATAAAAACAGTAATATGCTTCCTATGTTCTTCTTTGAAAGTGTACTCTCCACAAATATAACAAAATAAATGCAGTGAAAGAAAACATGCTCTTCTTGAAGATGATGCCATTCTCGGTTAGAAGTGTAATAAAATAAGTAGCATACTAAAATGCATGCAGTGGCTTAAAATCTAAAAAAGGCAATTCTGGGAAGATTCTTGGAAAACTGAAACTGAGAGTAAACAAGCAGTTTTCTTTTGTAAAGGACTAGACAGCAATAGTTTTTTTACATAGCCTTATATAGAAAATATTGTAATAATACAGGGTGACCCAAAAAAAAAAAAAACGGGCCTGCGCGCGCACTTTTTGTGCGCGCGCAGGCCCGGTTTTTTTTTTTTGGCTCACCCTGTATTAATGAAATACAAAAATGTCTGTATCTCAAAAACTAGAGCTGCTACAGACAAGTAAATGTGATATTTGGATTGAGCAGGCCTCATTTATGTACAATCAAGAGTAAAATGTTTGGCACCAAAAATTTTTTTTTTGTTTTTTTTTGTAGGGCTGTGTAATAAATGACAAACATGAATGGGAAGATTCTGCTCCAGAGGGGGGCTAGAATCAGTAAAAGAGAAGAAAAAAGTGTCCAGTATTGCATAGATGTAGCAATGGATGGCTTATGTTTCTTCACCGTGAAAGTCCAGAAATAATTGCATTTTTATCTCACTCTTTTCTTAGGCCAAAGATGACTTATCTTTCTGGTTGTCCAATGACAACACAGTGGCAAATCCAAGCCAAGAACATGCAGAAGTAAAACCTGTTTTGATGAATGGTCCCTCGCAGGCGTTAACATCACCTGCCACATCACCTGCTACCTCCAAGCCAAAGATTGCTGTTGAGAACATCATACTCACGTCAGAAGATGATGAGCCTGCACATCCTGAAGAGGTAACTATAACAGATCACATAAATGATTAATAGCAATATTAGTAATAGTTGCAAGCAACAAGGGTGCATCATTCCCGTAGTCAGTTATGACAGAAGGAAGCTATTACATGCAAGCAACACATTTTTGTAATTTCCAGATTTTCTTTTACTGAGTTTGTCAGGTATGTTTTTGCCAAGTCCTTTCATTGTTTTTTGTGTGCTGTTAACATGTTTGTTTTGTTTTGTTTCTGATAAAGAATTTATATAAAAGTCATTATTTCCCTCTTTATGGAGCATGGAATTTGTTGTTGATTAACTAGGGTTGCTGAGCTTGTCGCTCTTTCGCAGCCAGTGCCAAGTTGAAGAATTTGCATGTGTTCTGTAGCTGTTGAGTGGTGCTGTATAGAGTGTTGTGAGTTTAGAGGAGCCCGGCAACAGCTTTCTGTGGAGAATCCTGGGCAGGTCAGCGGCACATGCTGGACTGTCTCATATGGATGGGTCAGCATGGAGCCATCACTGTAACCTAGTCCCCCTGCAGAAAGCCTGCACAAAAGCAGTCATGTGATCTTGTAGTGGTGTGGAGCTGTAGTCCTGCTCTTTGTTTATTACCTCACAAGACCACTGGGGACTACAAGGGCTTTTTATATCAGTAAATTATATATATATATATATATATATATATATATATCTATTATTGTTTCCAGGGGTCTCTGAAGAGAGAGAGAGAATAGACTAATGCACCCTCAGGTATGTCGTACATAGCGACTTATGAGGTTGTGCATGAGGCTGGTAGCCACACCATATAAAACCAGTTGCCACAGAAACCACCTGTGCAGGAGCAGGCTTCCTGCAAGGGGACCAGCTGTAATTGTGGCTGGATGCTCCAAAATTAATGCAGAGGAAGGTGTTGATGATATGACACATGGGCTTAGACATGATGATATGACACATGTGCTTAGAGTGATGATGATATGACACATGTGCTTAGAGTGATGATGATATGACACATGTGCTTAGAGTGATGATGATATGACACATGTGCTTAGAGTGATGATGATATGACACGTGCTTAGAGTAATGATGATATGACACATGTGCTTAGAGTGATGATGATATGACACATGTGCTTAGACTGATGATGATATGACACATGTGCTTAGAGTGATGATGATATGACACATGTGCTTAGAGTGATGATGATATGACACGTGCGTAGAGTGATGATATGACACGTGCTTAGAGTGATGATATGACATATGTGCTTAGAGTGATGATGATATTACACGTGCTTAGCGTGATGGTGATATGACACGTGCTTAGCTACATACTTGCTTTTAACTCTTTTTTTAGCATCTACTAATAGAGCGTCTGATTGACAGAGTGGTTAGAGCACTGGTTTCTCGTGGCAAAGGTGCCGGGTTCGAATCACGGTACCAACACGCTCCAGTCTACCCAGCTGTAAATGGGTACCTGACTTTGAGTTAGGGATGGAAAAGGCAGCAAGGATGAGAACCCGTCACCCCACCTCTCTTAGCAGTATCTGCTATGGGACTACCTTTACTAATAGATCACAGAAGTTTCAGGTTTGCCTGTTTTCCTGAAAAAAAAATATGTTCATGCTTGTAGGCTTTTTTTTTTTAAATAATTCCCCAATATAACTAATAAGCTTTATCCATTCTTCTTCTTAATCTAGAAACCTAAAAAGAAGAAAGACAAGAAATCAAAGAAGGAAAAGGAAAGAGAGAAGAAGGAGAAAAAGAAAGAGAAGAAGAAGCTGAAGGAAAAACGTAGCGAGTATGAGGAAGCAGATGGTATCACAACACCATCTAAAGAGGCACTCAGCTTGTCTCAGCAGCCTACACCAAGTGTAGAAGCTGAGCTGCCGGTAAGGGCTTGTCTCATGCATGAACTGATGTGTCTGTTGAAGGTTAAAAGATGTGTTCTTTGACAAAAGTTTGAAACATGGGAAACATGTGCCATGTGTGTGTGGTAGTCAGATTGGCCAAATACAGGTTAGGCCAGATCAGATAGGTGCAGTCTGTGGATCGAAGGCTGGCTCAGTGTTTCTCAAACATTTTATGTCTCCTGCCTTGATGGTACAGTCTGTTAGGCTGTTTTCTGTTCATCTCTTGTTGTTACTTTAGGAGCCACCGTAGCGCAATGGTTAGTGCACTGGCTTCCAGTTGAGGTGGGATCTTTTAGACCGCAAACAGCTTTAGGGTTGACCCAGCCTCATGAATGGGGTACCAGAGCAACTCTGGGAAGGTTAAGGCAGCCGATGCGATACTGATCACATCACCTCTAGTGTGCTGATAGTCAAGAAAATATGGGCCTAACACCATATTCCCAATATGCCTCAATGGGCATGTAATGTGATCCCATGCTATTTTACCACTGAAATTGCTGTCATCCTCTTGCCCATTTGCCTCCAACTTTTTCTTCTGTTATGGCTTTCAACAAAGTGTTATGTCTGTTTTTATATAGAATAGAGTTTACGGCTTTGATTTCAGAATTGTTATTACCTTCTGTGCTGTAGTTTTTTTGTTTAATTAATTAATTAATTTTTTTCAATAAAGAATTCTTAGCAGTTGTTGTTTAACTAGGGCTGCTGAGCTGATTGCTCTTGTATTGCCAAATTCCAAGTTGAAGAATCTGCATGTGTTCTGTAGCTGTCGGGTGGGGGCATATAGAATGTTTATTATTGTTGGAGAACTCTGCAATAGCTTTCTTCTTTGTGGTTAGTCCTGGCCATGTGAGCACCAGATGTTGAAACTCTCGAGTGGATGGGTGTGTCACGAAGTGGATTTAAGTTTAGAGTGTGTCTGAGTTTATAGACAAGACCCTAGTATGAGAAAGACTGAAAAGATAGATTTAGATGAAAATGATAGTGAAAATGCGAAAAGTTGAAACTATTGGCTCCGAGGGTGAGAACCGAGATTGACTCTCCCTCGCCACTCCGGACGTCTTAGATAGTTATAGCCTCAACCACCTCTTACTACCCTAAGGGGATAAGGTTAACTTAAAGATCACATACACCACGATATTGACAACATATAGCTACTGTACGTAAATAAAGTGACTGATCCAGACTACAATTTAAAGTTTATTTACACACAAAAAATCAAATACATGTCAAAAAAATAAAGTGCGTGTTCGCACACCTGAAAACAATCAAGCACAGTTAAAAATGATTTAACATCAACCCAACCCTTCACCCACAGTTGCCACCTGTATGGGGGAAACAAGTTAAGATTAAAACAAAACCACACTGAACTTGGTGGGGTCTCGGATATCGAGACACCACTCCAACTATCTATTCTAAATTATACTCTGAACTCCACTGTTCAGCTGGAAAATCCTACAAACTGTCTACACAATCTCTGCAAAGACTTCGTTTCTACACAGCCTATAATGAAACTCCCGAACACTACTCCACAACTAACTTCATCACTAAAAACTTCAGCAGCTGTCCTCTGCTATGATCTTTAACAAAAACTCGCTATCAGTTCTGTCTCTCCGCTCTAACTGCTGTAGAAGGTATTTTACCCTCCGCAAATAGTGTAGCTGATGACTTGAGTTTAAAGACTGGATACTGGACTTGAAATGTAGCTGCTTCACTACTGACTAATCTGGATTCACCTGCCCGGTTACCCCTCTCTGGGTTTAGGGCCATCGGCTTTATTATAGCCGAATTTACACGAACCCAACCTCCAGGCTTTGTGTCTCATTTGGAGTTGGTATATCCAGCTTAGAGCTCGGGATTTAAATGATGAACACGTTCTCGCTGAAGCATGGGGACTTCACTGCAAAAGAACTATTTTGTTCCTTCTGATGCCCACTGACTTGGCGCCGGTACTACCGCGTCACCAGTTCTCTTTCGCCTCTGGCGTTGCCTCGTCTCTTCTACTCCTGAGAAGAACAATCTTTATTGGCAAGCTGCAAGGTCAAAAATGGCACCCGTACTTCCATGCCGTGAAAACGTTTTGCTGTGGGACAAATAATACAACAGATATACCACACATCAACTTAACATGTCTTTAACATCTATCTCCCTTACTTCCTAAACTCCCCTGTCTATTCCCGCCCCAGCAATACTGTTGCTGTCATTTTCGACGGAGTCATCTGTCAAGTTATTTGCTTATGTTTGTATCATAAGTATAATTGTGTCTTTACCTGCGATGTCAGGTTGATTAGGGGTTGTCTTCCCTTGTTTATTCATTCATTGTGTTTGACCTTTAGGGTCAGAGGTTGACAGTTCGGCGTAGGCCTATGGGAAGGTTTTTTAAGCGGGAGTGAGATATACTTCCGGGAAGCCGGGAGGTCCTGTTTTTCTGAAGGGACCAAGAGTCCATTGTTTTTCGGGGAGAATCTTCGAAGTAACTGCTATGGCAGTTTTCCCCAGTGAATCTCTGTGCGTCGGGATGACGACAGAATTCCTTGTTTAGTTCTGAGGATTCATTTTCCAGGTAATACCGACCTTTATGCATTATTACGCTTTTCGGTGGCAGAACATGTAAAGGATTACCTAGGGTGAACAGCAGCTCACTGATCCGCCATTTCAGAACTTATATATTTGTGCTCGAGGTAGCCATCCAAGACTGTTAGTCTTATATTGTCCAGAAATCCAGTGACGAAGATATATTGTGGGAGCCGCAGATTGGCGGAATTCATATCTACAATAAGTATTACTGCAGGGTTGATGATAACCTATTTAACAGAAGTACACGGCCGACGTCAGAACGAGGCCTGTGCTTTCGGCTATTATACTACAGCCTGATAATGTGCAATTGGCGGGGAGGGCCAAGTTGCACCTGTGTGTCAAAGTGACTAAGGCATCTGACGCGTTTAGTCAGAGACGCCAAGGGCGACGCTACGAACTGTCATTATTGAAGAACTTTGCTATTGACCATGCACGTCTATTCTGATGTTTACCTTTTTGAATGCCAAATGTATACCTATCGATGTCAGGTCAGCATGACCTTGTTACACTGACTGTTCCTGTTGATATTATGTGTGTTCCCGTCAATAAATGTCTTGAAACATGCCTGCAGTGTCAAAGCATCCTTGATTACTGCATGTGAGAGTATGGGTTGCAGGATCTACATCTATACGAGCCTAAACACATTCGCGTCTTCATTCGCACCCACACTCAATTCATCATACGCTCGCACTACACATCTAACAACATGTATACTGTCTTGGGCCAGTGATCACATCAACAAGAAAAAAAAAAAAGACAGTTACATTTTTGGTGGACCAGTTACGTGGGCCCTTATGGTACATTTCTTGTACATTTCTTGTCGCCAATGTGGCCTAGAAACTTACATTTCTGATGGACCAGATCTGTGGGTTTAAAAAAGAACAGAGCGAGCATTTGACATTATTGTTGACATTTATGGATCCAGAAATTTACATTCCTGGTTGGCTGTTACATGTATGATGTCTCCAGTTTTGTCGAGAAAGTTACAAGAAGGACAAGTACACATTACACTTCTGATCTGTGGGTCTAAGCTACACACGGGACAGCCGTAACACACAGCGCTAATTCTACACTTGCAAGTTTTGGCTACAACAGAACAGATATAGGTCATCAACGGTTGACCCAAATAAACAGTACGAGCATTTATATTATAATGCTACATAAAGCATAACAAGACATGTACTGAAGTTAACTACTAGGCATTTGCTACGTGGACCATAACTGCATAGAAGGCGGGTTCCTATTGTAAACAGTACTGCTGGTTGTTACACGTTTCATTCAACAACAGACTTTTCTAGGTCAGAGCATTCAAGCTACATTGTTGGAGGTCAAGTGTCTGTAAACAGTACGTGGAAATAGTAAACATTCAATGTGCAAGCCCTAATTTGAGAAGGTCATAGTAACTTTGGTTCGTGAATACCACTTTATGTTACAGTGGATTTGACGTTCAGTGCGCGTTTGACATTTCGTTTCTGTGTTCGCAAGGAGCAAGGAATTTATTTTAGTTTCAGCTGTGACTGAACTTGTTCTGCAACACATTGAAATTGATTGCTATATGTTTATGTTACTTCTACTGTTTGTGTATTTTTCTGCGGGTTTTTTCGGTTGGTGGGTCTTACGGTAAATATGCCACTTGATCGAGGCTTACTGTAAGCGTTCTGTAGGTGCAAATTTTCTTAATTTGGAAATTTGCTAGTGACAATTGGTCGCTATTGATGTTAGCTGTGATGTAATTGTACTTAACGTTGTTTTTGTAATATTTTGTCTGTTTTTCAGTTTTGATTGTCGATTTGTTTTGTTTGTATTCTGTAGGTCTCTCCTTTCTTGTGTATTTCTCTACACATTTTTGGTTAAAACAGTGTTGCCATTTGTATTGTTTTGTATTTTTGTCTTTGTATTTTTTTTTTTGGTTGTACTACATTACTGTCATGCACAGTCTACATACACATACTTGGTCATGTTTTGATATTATTGATAAGGTAGACTCTTCATATAGAGTTTGTTAAATAATATTATATAAGATATTTATACAAGTTCTTTGATAAAAGACTTGTTATCTACAAAGATTGAGACAAGGTGAAATACATATTCAAGTTCTTTATAAAAAAGACTTGTGCCCATAGTGAGTGGGATATAAGGGAATTTTTTTTTCCACAGGTACTCAAGTGATTTTTTGGGTACATTATAAACAAGAGGAACATACAAAGTCTTTGTCTAAGACTAAGACAGTAAAATAAAGTGAAGTGAGTATACAAGTCTAGCATTTCAGACTTGTCTCCCATTGAAGTGGGATAAGGTAATTTATTTAATTTTTTTTTCAGGTTTCTGATCTCATTAGACAAGATGTCTACATTGGACTACTTTATTACACAAGGGAGAGCCCTTGATAAGACTGGTCAACAGTTAGAACAATGGGCTGTTGCTCAGTATGACAAAGCATTAGCTGCAGAAGAGAAAAAAAGCTCAGGCTGAAGAGAAAAGATTAGAAAGAGAAGCTGCGGCGGAACAAAAAAGGCTAGACAGAGAAGCTGATATGGCTGCTGAACAAAAGAAATTGCAGATGCAGGTGGAGGAAAGGAGATTTGAAGCTGAACAAAAGAGATTAGACAAAGAAGCTGAACAAGAGAGATTAGACAAAGAAGCTGAACAAAAGAGATTAGACAAAGAAGCTGCTGCAGAGGAGAGGAAAGCTCAAGCTGCTGCAGAGGAGAGGAAAGCTCAAGCTGCTGCAGAGGAGAGGAAAGCTCAAGCTGAGGCTGAAATCAGAAAAATGGAACATGAGGAAAGAAAACAGAAGATGGAACTTGATGAAAAACTCGCAACTTTGGAGTTAGAGAAATTGAAATTGGCGAGTACGGGTGCTCAGCAAACAACTTCGAGTACGACAAGGGAGTTTGTTAGTAGGATTAAATTGCCTCATTTCAATCCTTTAAAGGATGACGTAGCAGATTATCTAGATAGATTCCAATTTTTGTGCGATACGCATAACATAAAAAAGGAAAAATATGTTGAACAACTGATGCCATTTTTTACAGGTGACACAGTGACTACTCTTATGACAATAGACGAACATGAGAGGACTAATTATGATGTTGTCAGGGCAGCATTGCTAAAAAAATATCAACTAAAACAAGAAGACTATCGTCTTCGTTTTAGGACAATGTTGCCAGAAAATGGAGTAGATTTCTCTGATTTTGTTACAAAGATACGTCGTACATTTACACGATGGGTTGAGTTGTCTCAGATTGAGAAAACATATGAAGGTCTAATGGACTTATTATTGCGAGATAAGGTTTTGTCATCTGTTAATGATTCTTTTCTTGCATTCCTTCATGAGCGTAAGCCTAAAAACTTAAAAGAAATGGAGGAATACTGTTGTCAGTATGCCACAGCACATCCCCATGCTACAGTTAGCAATTCTAAAGTGAAAGAAGGGTTGCCAGCTGCTTCGGCAACACCATATGGCCCTAATTTCAAAAAAAAATTTCAGGGTGCTCAACAAAATTGGAATAGGGGAAGTAATCAAAATTACACTCAGAAGCGGAGTAATCCAACACATGATGGTTCTTCGTCTATGCAGTGGAGACAAGATGGTAGTTCTCGTAATTTTAGTGGTAATAATTTGAGACACTTTCGCAAAGGCTATCCAAATAATAACTATTCAAATTTTCGAGGTAATCATTCTCGACGTCAAGATTATGACGATGGTGAATTTAGAAACCGGGATTCAAACCGGAATGATGATTACAATAGGCAATATGATCACAATTACAGGGGAAATGATAGTCGAAATAATTACAGGGGAAATGATAGTCAAAATAATTACAGGGGAAATGATAATCGAGGTAGACCTAGGTTTAACAAGAAAAGACCTTACCAACAGGCAAACTCTGCACAACAAGAGTTTGATGGAGCCTGTAATACAGTAAATGATAGTGGTAACTCTAGGGCTATCACTGGTTGTGCTTTCGATTTTGGGAGAGCAACTGAATGCCCCCAATGCTTAACATTGTTTGACTCATCAACTGTATCTACGCTAAGTTGTGGTCACCCTCTTCCTGCTCTACCTGCTACAGTTGCGCATGATGGGAGAGGATCTCTCATCTTAGATAAAGGTCTAATAAATGATAGGCTAGTCTCAGTACTTTTCGATTCGGGATGTACTACCGTCGGGGTTAAGGAGTCTCTGATAGATCCTTGCTGTGCCACTGGAAAAACAATCAAATGTGTTACATTTGGTGGTACTATGGAAAGCTATCCTACTGCTATTATTAGGATTGACACTCCTTTCTTCACAGGAGATGTCCATGCATGTCTTCTTCCTAATCCTATTGCGGATCTTATAATCGGTCGTATTCATGGGGTTAAGGAATGCACCCCGCAACAAATTTCTAGTTGGGAAGAAAAAAACATTCAAACGGTCAATGCAGTGGTGACAAGAGCTCAAGCTCTTAATCCCCCAACTTCATCTGATAATAGTAATGAAGTTGATAGCCAAGACGAGCACTTGGTGATTTCCCATGACTCGTTTGTTAAACGTCAAGAAGAGGATCCTTCTTTGAAGAAATACTTCCTTCTTGCAAAGAAAGGGGATCCCAATCAAAATACGAATCACAAATCGTATATCACTATGAAGAATGGTATATTGGTACGAATGGTACAACACTCGGACAAGTCTATGCACTCGCAAATTCTGGTGCCTAAGTGTATGAGAGCCTTAATTCTTCGGCATGCACACGATTCTCAGTGTGCGGGACACATGGGTTTTTCCAGAACTAAAACTAGAGTCCTTGCGTCCTTCTTTTGGCCATTCGTGAATAAAGACATCCGAATTTATTGCCGATCTTGCAAAATTTGTCAAGAGGTCAAGTCTAGGGGTCCGAGACATGCTGCTCCTATTCAGGCTGCAGATATTCCGATTCGGCCGTTTCAGAAAATGGCTATAGACATCATTGGTCCGTTCAAAATTAAGTCAGCCAGAGGACACCAATTTATCCTCACTTGCGTGGACATGTGCACGCGTTGGCCAGAGGCTATTCCTCTGAAGAGCATATCAACTGTCGATATCGCTGATGCTCTTTGGCTCGTATTTTCTCGTCTGGGATTCCCCGGAGAAATACTGTCGGATCACAGCACTCAGTTAATTTCGGACGTTATGTCTCAGGTAATGGCTACGCTAGACATTAAAAGGTCTCTCAGTAGTATTTATCATCCAATGTCCAATGGATTGGTAGAACGTCTTAACAGGACACTAAAGAACTTACTTGGCAAGATAACGGAGGATCATCCTGAAGATTGGGACAGGGTTTTACCTGCAGTCCTCTTTGCCTATAGAGAGGTTCCCAACGAGCATACAGGGTTTTCTCCTTTCGAACTTGTCTTTGGCGCGCAACCGCGCGGGCCAATGTCCTTGTTACACGATTTGATAACTTCCGATAATATTGACGATGATACACAATCGTCATATGAATATGTTATAGCTCTTAGAGAAAAGATTATCGAATCGTGCAGGTTAGCAACTTCATCTTCCGAATTTGCGAAAGAAAAAGCTAGGCGATTTGCTAACAAGAAAAGACGCCTACGTCAACTTTGTCCTGGAGACAAAGCATATGTCTTACTGCCCTCAAGAGAGAATAGACTTCTCATTTCTTGGAAGGGTCCATACACTATAGTCTCGAAAATTTCTGATGTCGACTATATTGTCGATGTGGATGGAAGGCATAAAACCTTCCATATAAATATGCTAACAGAGTTTATTGAACGTCCAGACTATTTACAGCCTATTTTCCAGGCGACGGACGACTCTCCAGTCCAACATGGTCACATCTCATCCCTGTCTGTTATACAGGATGAGGAAACTATTTTTTCTGACGTGAACTTACCTCTTCCTGCGATTCCACTTACTTCAACGGAATCGTGGAGAAACGTTACAATCTCTTCCAACTTGTCTTTTGAGGAACAGCGTCAAGTATCCTCTACGTTACAATCATATCAGGATGTCCTTACCGACATTCCTGGACACACAGATGTCATAGAACATGACATCATACTTACTGATCGTAATCCGATCAGAGTAAGACCATACCCAATACCTATTCATTTTCAAGCACAAGTCGAGAAAGAATTGGATGAAATGATTCAACTACAAATAATTGAACCATCCACTTCAGCTTATTCTTCGTCGATAGTTATTGTTCGAAAGAAAGACAATAACATACGTCTTTGCGTTGATTATCGCAAATTAAATCAAGTTACGAAGTTCGATGCTGAACCTATGCCGTTATTAGATGATCTACTTATTAGACTTTCTAAAGCTAAATTCTTTACTAAACTAGACTTGTCGAAAGGTTATTGGCAAGTCCCACTGACGGAACACGCCAAACCTCTCACTGCTTTTTCGACACCTAGGGGTCTGTTTCAATGGAATTTTATGCCTTTCGGGCTTATGAACGCCCCAGCGACTTTCGTGCGCATGATGCGACGAATTCTATCAGATCGTGCAGATGTCATTGCATATTTAGACGACATCTGTCTTTTCAGCGATACTTGGGAAGAACACTATGTGGGTCTAAAGGAATTGCTATCTACTCTACGTGAGCATAGTTTGACTGCTAAACCCTCTAAAGCTTTTGTTGGGTTTAGTGAAATTTCCTTCCTAGGTCATCGAGTTGGTCATGGTCTGTTGAAGACAGAGGACCAAAACATTTCAAAGATATTAAATATCTCGGTTCCGAAGACAAAAAAGCAAGTGCGTAGTCTCTTGGGATTGATACAATTCTATGGAAGATTCATTGAGAATCTGTCCTCCATTATGGCACCACTTTCAACGTTATTGAAAAAAGGTTCTCCTAATATGGTGCGTTGGTCCCAAGAATGCCAATCTTCATTGGATCAGGTTAAGAATTTGTTCTCATCTCATCCTATCTTAAGACTACCGACGATTGATAAGACTTTTGTCCTTCGTAGTGATGCCTCTTCCACTGGCATTGGAGCGGCACTAATGCAGGAATATTCAGGAACTCTGCATCCTGTAATGTATATTTCTAGGAAGCTGAATGCGGCAGAAAGGAATTACTCGGTTTTGGACCGTGAATTGTTGGCTATGGTTTGGTCCATTCTTAAGCTACAAAGGTTCCTTCTGGGCGCGCATTTCTTTATGGAAACCGACCAAAAAGCTCTTACGGCTATGCAAAGTAAGGATTTGAAGAGCTCGAGATCTACTCGTTATGCTATTGCTCTTCAGCCTTTCCATTTCACGGTGCGAGCTATCCGTGGTTCGGATAATGTGATGGCGGACATATTGTCTAGATGCCCACATGATTCCAGTTAAATCTTGTGTCCTAGTTTTTCCTGATATATTTTCAGACTTAGGTCTGTCCTTAATATCATAATATGTTGTAATACAAATGTATTTGGATGATGTTTAGATAATTTAACAAATTTCATTTTGTCCATCCATCAGTGATATGTTGCTAAAATAGCATTGACATTTGTATATTGCTATGATTATATTATTTAGTAATGTTTGATATATGATTGGTATTGCCAGCAACTTAGGTTTCTTGAATGGTATCCCTTAGTTTGTTTGGCTTAAAGGAAATATTTTCTCCTATGTTGGGAGATGATTTGTACCCTCTTCTATTGTACCTGATATTAGGTTCATTGTTTGCATGAGCACAGAAGTGATACTGGTGCTATCTTGCTCATGAACATATTAAAAAAAAAAAAAAAATTGCATTTTTTTTTTACAGGGGGGTGGTAGTAATGTTGCTGTCATTTTCGACGGAGTCATCTGTCAAGTTATTTGCTTATGTTTGTATCATAAGTATAATTGTGTCTTTACCTGCGATGTCAGGTTGATTAGGGGTTGTCTTCCCTTGTTTATTCATTCATTGTGTTTGACCTTTAGGGTCAGAGGTTGACAGTTCGGCGTAGGCCTATGGGAAGGTTTTTTAAGCGGGAGTGAGATATACTTCCGGGAAGCCGGGAGGTCCTGTTTTTCTGAAGGGACCAAGAGTCCATTGTTTTTCGGGGAGAATCTTCGAAGTAACTGCTATGGCAGTTTTCCCCAGTGAATCTCTGTGCGTCGGGATGACGACAGAATTCCTTGTTTAGTTCTGAGGATTCATTTTCCAGGTAATACCGACCTTTATGCATTATTACGCTTTTCGGTGGCAGAACATGTAAAGGATTACCTAGGGTGAACAGCAGCTCACTGATCCGCCATTTCAGAACTTATATATTTGTGCTCGAGGTAGCCATCCAAGACTGTTAGTCTTATATTGTCCAGAAATCCAGTGACGAAGATATATTGTGGGAGCCGCAGATTGGCGGAATTCATATCTACAATAAGTATTACTGCAGGGTTGATGATAACCTATTTAACAGAAGTACACGGCCGACGTCAGAACGAGGCCTGTGCTTTCGGCTATTATACTACAGCCTGATAATGTGCAATTGGCGGGGAGGGCCAAGTTGCACCTGTGTGTCAAAGTGACTAAGGCATCTGACGCGTTTAGTCAGAGACGCCAAGGGCGACGCTACGAACTGTCATTATTGAAGAACTTTGCTATTGACCATGCACGTCTATTCTGATGTTTACCTTTTTGAATGCCAAATGTATACCTATCGATGTCAGGTCAGCATGACCTTGTTACACTGACTGTTCCTGTTGATATTATGTGTGTTCCCGTCAATAAATGTCTTGAAACATGCCTGCAGTGTCAAAGCATCCTTGATTACTGCATGTGAGAGTATGGGTTGCAGGATCTACATCTATACGAGCCTAAACACATTCGCGTCTTCATTCGCACCCACACTCAATTCATCATACGCTCGCACTACACATCTAACAACATGTATACTGTCTTGGGCCAGTGATCACATCAACAAGAAAAAAAAGACAGTTACAAATACATAATTATTTATGCCCCAAAAAGTCAGCTCCCCCAGACAACTCCCTTCTTTTTTCTTTACCCCGATTCCAAAGTAAACATCACCCAGGTAATACCCTCGGTCTGGTAATCAACTCGCAGACCGGCTGACCTAAATCTTTTTTGTTCTGCATGACTAGCCATGTGTCACAACTATTTTTCACTGAGGACATACCTGTCCGAAAATACTTTGGGCTACTACTACACTGATCCTTGATGATTCAATGATCAACAAAAATAAAATTCGACCTACTCTAGGAATCATTACATTCCCTTTCCGTCAAATTAATCACATCCAAAATGTAATCAACTTTTTTCCTTATCAGAAATATAAATTTCATCTCATATCTTCTGATTACACACAGTGAAATGCACAATAAAATACCGTACAAAATGACGCTAATATATATATATCAAAATTTATGAACAATAGAAGTTATCAATTTAACCCTCGACGTTAAATACATGTGCTCCCGCATTCTCAACAAAGTTAACTTTACTTCTCCTCAACCATCTGAATATAATCCCGAATTAATCCTCAATTAAATAACAGTATACAAGTGCTTCAATTTACACAAATCTGTTCCCGTATATTCTGTAATTTATCATAAAACAAAGATGCGTGATTTTCTCCAGACTTATTTTTAAATATAACAAAGCACACACTTAATATCTCATAATCTTTACCCTCTCCTAGATACGGCTATTATCATAGAAAGAATTTATGCACCCTTACATGTTTATTACTAAGATAGTATTTGATGGCGCTGGCGTTAAGAATTAAATTAAAACTTCCTACTAAAACTTCACGTATCGGGCTAAGATTAATTTATTAACGAACTATAAGTTATGGCTTATCCAGTCGAATTTCTCAAATGAAGAGCAATCGAACTCTGTATATAGAATACAGGCATAGACTTTCACGGCATGAAGTTTTTCATCAGAGAGCCCCGACTATGAATCTATGTGAGTATATATCTAAAAAAAACCCCACGCTGACCTAGCCGACGTCATTGCGTGGCTGTGTTCTAAGCCCAATGATCGCGCTGCATTTCAGTACAGTTTGACCTCGGCCAATCAAAATTGTAAACAACTCTGACTCATACTGTTACTGCTCGCCAGTATTACGTACATGGGTAAAGGTCACTACCCCCCATCCCCCATTAAAACAAAGAATGTACTGGAGTACTGAATGATCTCCTAACCGTTGGGAAATAATGCTCAGCAGTCTACTGCTTAATAAAACAAAAAATGGCCGCAATTATTTTAATCCCGAAAATACGTCTAATTGCACGCAATCGCGTTAGCGAGAAGAAAACTGGTGAAAATCTGAACTTAACCCTACCGTCATCCCTATAAAAAAAACCTGCAATAAATTCCCTACAAAACAAGACTAAACTCCACTACTATTCATAGAGAAGAAACATAGTGCAGATAAGATAAAACTCCACCGTAATCCCTCCTTCTGAAAATATGAAAATAATAGAAGAAGAAACCTGGGGTGGATTACATGTAATCCCTCCTAGAAATAGTGTAAATAATGCAAGGAGAAGAGACATGGGGCCTTTTGAAAAAATAAATTACAGTACAGTATCACAGGGTGCAGCTGCAGCAGTTATGTTCAGATGATGATTTAATTTGTTTTTGTGCTTGTTGAGTCTGGTCATCGTCTGTGGCCTAATGGATATGAACGCAGTTTCATAATCCAGATATACCAGGTTCGAAACCTGCTGCAGGTGGTTTGGTAGCAGATCGCTTTGTGTGGATTTTTAACAATGGTATAAGCGCCGTACCATTCAGAAAGCAATGGCAAACTACTGAATGAAAAAAATTGCCCAGAAAAATCACAAACAGCCAATAAAAGCTGGGGTTGATTGCCACATCCTGTAAAGGATAAGCAACTAACTTTGGGTCTGGTATGAGCTGTTGGCACATTGTGTTCTACTCCATTTATCATAGGCTGTTTTTGTTCGGGTGGGTCATTTCTTTATACAGGGCATGTCCAGTAGACCCTTTTGCCTAAAGGTTCAGCCATTCTTCTTTCAAGTTGTTTTGGAGCATTAGTTTAGCAGTTCTAAACAGTGGAATTTACCATATTTAAGGGTAAATTATTTTGTGAACCGTTTCTTTCAAAATATACACCAGGCCGAAGGGCAATGGCTAGAGAATCATAATCTGCAAATATATTTGTTAGTATTGACAAATGTGCTGCATGCAGTTTGAAAGACAGAACAGTAGAATGTACACTTGCTGAGGACCAGTTAATGTTTTAGTCATTACAATTTGCTTTTTTTTAGCCTTGGAATTTCAAGCTTATCGGTCTGTGAAGAAGCCTAGTACTGAATGTAGCCAAATTTAACACATTTATTGAATTTACACTATGGTCTTTTGAAAAATTGCAATATAATTGTTATAATATGTCATTTGCCAGCACTTAAACTAACATGCTTAGAACTCTGAAGTCTTTGTTGTGCTTCTGTTTAAATCTGCCAATGCAGGTTTTCTTCCATTTACAATTTTTTAAAGCTCCCCTGCTTTCGGGTATTAGGAGTTTAAGAACAGTTTCCTATGACTTTGTAAAAGTATTGAATTTTTTATGGTTTGTATATTTTTCATCTGTATGTTACAAAAAATACTTCAAGATTTAAAAAAAAAAAACTACATTTCCAAACATCTTTGTATATACCAGAAAACTCTTTGCATACCACTGGTTAAAAAGCATTGGTATAATTCATTACTGCATATGTCCTTAATAAGGAAGACAACAGTTTAAAACATTTATATGTATGTACGAGGGCTATTCCAAAATCAACCTCCGATTGGCTGGTAAAAATAATCAAAAATAGAGAACAAAATCTTATTACATACAAAACTTACATACAAGGGGATTGACATAAGTCTTGGGCCTGACCATGAAGGACATGTCACAGAGAGCTGAAATTTTGTATAGTGTTTATTCCTTTTCAACATAGCCACCGTCTGAATTGACACACTTCTGCCATCTCTGCTTGACCTTGAAATGACCTTGGGAGTAGAACACCCTATTTTTCAAACTAAACCAGTCATCACATGCCAGTATAACCTCTTCATCGCTGTCAAAATGATTTCCTTTTAGCTGTTTTTTAAGATTTGGGAATAGAAAAAACTCTGATTGAGCCAAATCTGGAGAATATGGTGGGTGTGGAAGAATTTCAATATTCAAATCGTTGGCTGCTAGCTGCACTAGCCGTGCTTTGTGAGAGGGCTCGTTGTCTTGAAGCAAAGGAAGACTTTGAGTGCGCGTTATCCCTCGTTTCCTGGTCACAACCTTTCTTAGTTTTGTGAGAAGATCTGCATTGTACTGTCCATTAACTGTGTTGCCACGAGGCAGATAATCTTTCAAAAGGACACCTTTGCCGTCCCAAAAAACAGTCAGCATCACTTTTCCTGCAGATTTCTGCGCCCTCGGTTTGACAGGTGTTGGGGACCTGGGGTTTTCCATTGCATGCTGGCAATTTTGGATTCGGGGTCATAATGGTGTACCCAAGTCTCATCTACTGTCACCATGGTCTCCAAAAAAATTTTTTGACCGACACTTTTTGAGCAACTGTTGACAGCAATTTACCCTCATTTGCTTCTGTTCACGTGTCAACAGTCGCGGAACCCAGCGTGCACACACTTTTCTCATGTTCAGTCTGTTGTGTAAAATTCTATAAACTGTTCTTTCATTTAGTTTTACTCTACTAGCTATCTCCACAATTGTCATTTTTCGATCCTGGTCAATGATTTTCTTCACTCTTGTTGCATTTTCATCGTTGCACCCTAAGGCTGGTCTACCAGATCTTGGCAGATCAGCAACATTTGAGCGGCCGCACTTAAACTGTTGACACCAGTTTTTTACCGAAGTATATGAAGGACAAGAATCATGAAACACTGGTTCCATCTCCCTGTGTATTTCTGTAGGTGTTTTTCCCTGAAACATCAGAAATTTTATCACAGCTCTGGCCTCCTTTTTTTCCATTGTTTTGTCAAATCTTTGGAGCAGCAGATCCGGTCAATAGGGTACATTGCGCCGTGCACCGTAGCGGGAAAACCCATTGAAGAAACAAAACCGTACTTTACACATTCAGTGCAAATATGATGAACTTTAAATGTGCCAAGTTTCATCTTCCTCCTGTGACTCCTTCATGGTCAGGCCCAAGACTTATGTCAATCCCCTTGTACATAACTGCAGTACTTTTCCACATAGTCACCACCCAAATTCAGGCACTTGTCATACTGTGGCACCAGCTTTTGCAATCCCCCATCAAGGAGTACCCAGCCAGTTGTTGACTCCATCCATGAGCTCCTCGTTGGTTTTGAAGCGCTAGGTAGCCAGCTAGACCTTCATCTTGCTGAAGAGATGGTAATCGCTTGGCGCCAAATCCGGGCTGTAAGGGGGGTGGTTGAAAATCTCCCAGTTGAACTGCTCGAGTAAAGCCTTTGTGCGAGCCGCAGTGTGGGGCCGCGCGTTGTCATGCAGGAGAACAACGCCTTTGGTGAGCATTCTGCGCCTTTTGTTTTGGATTGACCTCCGAAGCTTCTTCAGCATTTCACAATAAACTTCTGACGTTATTGTGGTTTCTGGTGCCATGAATTCCGTCAACAAAATTCCCTTGCGGTCCCAGAAAATTGTAGCCATCATTTTTCAGTGTGAAAATGTTTGTTTGAATTTCTTGGGGCTTGTTTGGAGAATGAGTGTGCATCCACTGTTTGGACTGTTCCTTCATCTCTGCATTCACGAACTGAACCAATGTCTCGTCCCCAGTCACGATTCTGTCGAGAAATTTGTCCCCCTCTTCCCGGAAGCGCAGAAGGAACGTCAAAGCTGAGTCCATTCTTTGAGCTTTGCGAACGTCAGTCGGTTGTTTTGGTACCCACTGTGCACATAACTTGTGGTAACCCAATCTCTCTGTGACAATTCAAAACAGACTAGTCCTCGAAATTTGAGGAAATTCAGCAGAAACATCTGAAATCGTGACAATTTTCACCCACGACTTAGTTGACTTTTTGAACGAGTTCATCAGTCACAATTGAGTGTCGTCCTTGTCCCCTCTCGTCATGCACATCTGTGCGCCCATCTCTGTATTTCCTGCACCAATCCCTCACAGAACTGTCACTCATAACGTTATCACCGTACACGTGACACAATCGACGATGAATCTCGGCAGTGCTGTGTCCTTCTGCTTGCAGAAAACGAATCATACCACAGACTTCACAGCTGGCGGGAGTGGCAACAACAGGGTCCATGTTTACTCGGTCGCTACTCGTGAACAATTGGGACTGTGGGTATGCGGGAGCGAGATAACACAATACTGATTGCTGCAGGCAATGCTCCGTGTCGCTTTGGCAACCAGTTTATTTTTACCAGCCAATCAGAGAATGATTTTGGAATAGCCCTCGTATTTAGGGCAGACAGTCATTTAATACTTGGTTGTCTTTGTCCGTTGTTAATTTAAGCAGTCGTTTCCTAACTAATTACTTGCATCTGTTGTAGATTATTACACATACTTGATGTTGATAAATATTATTGTTTTGTCAGAATATATGTTTGCATCTTCATAGGCTTCTGTTCGTGTCTTACTATAAAAAGTTGAACGTTTCTGTTTCAGTGCAGAAACTGAAGGATATGTCATAATGTGTTTTAGAGAAGGAAGAATTTTCTATCTCTTTACCTATTGAGAACGTACAATGAAAGATTATTGCTTATTTTATTGCAGTTATTAATTGTGCATATAATTTCTTTTGGTTTAAGTATATTATCTTATCAACAAGTCTCGGTTTAATTTTTAGTGGGAAGAGTAATTAATGTTTTTTTTTTTTTTCAGCCCATGTCCAACTACTCAACACTTGCAAAAAATTCAACAATAAGTTTGGTGAGTGTATTTATGCTGATGGAATTATTGTCTGTCTTTTGCTCACTACTCAACAGTATTAAGGTTCTGGGAATTATTTTCTTTATTTCAGTGAACTTTACTTTGTCCAGTAAAGCATTATATAATAAATTATTTTGAAGACAGGTTGAGATGATTTAGACACATAATGAGGATGTGACCTGATCAGTTAGCAACATATTTATGACAGAATGAAAGATGCTAGAGAAAAAAAGACAGCCTAGGAGAAAGTAAATTTACGAGATGGTAGACACACTAACTGAGAACATTTGTTCTCAGATGTTCTCAGTTAAGATTCAATTTAGACAAACTGAAAGATTCAGAAATCGTGGAAATCTTTGAGGCAACTCAACTTGCAGCTCTCAACTTTCTGGAGGATGATATCAACTCAATCACAGAGAACATGAAAGACGTGCTCATTGAATCAGCAACAGAAATACTTTGTAAAAGAAAGAAAATAAACAAACCATGGGTTACAGATGACATTCTGAAGTTATGTGATACACGGCGGGAAATGAAAAAGGTTAAGAAAGAGGTTCCTGAAGCAGCATGGCAATACAGTATTGTGAATAAAAATATTAGAAAGAAAATGAAACAGGCAAAAGAAAAATGGGTAGCTGATCAATGTGAGTCCATTAATACGGGGCTAATAAAAGGTAACAGCAAGGCAGCTTTTGACACATTAAGAAGACTATCAAAACCTCAACAGCCCAGTGTAACTGTCATAGAAGATAGCAATGGGGCTCTGCTCAATGAAAAAACAGCTGTAATGAGAAGGTGGACTGAATATTGTAAAGAATTATATAACTGTAAACTCGACACTGACTATAGCATATTAAACAACATTAAGTGTGAAAACAGGGAACTCGGAAATGCAGCAATATTACAGGAAGAAGTGGAAGAGGCTATATGTTCGATGAAAGGAGGAAGTCACTGGGTGTGGATAATATCCCAGCAGAGCTCTTGAAATATGGAGGACCAGATATAGTAAAAATCATGACAACAATTTGCCAGAAGATATGGAGTACTAAAAAATGGCCAAAAGAGTGGGCGCAGTCATTAGTAATACCGCTTCCAAAGAAAGGAAATGTAAAAATGTGCAAGAATTACAGAACCATTAGCCTGTCATCCAAGTAAAATGATGTTAAGGATACTTTTTAACAGAATAAAACAGAAATCAGAAGAAATCTTATCCAAGGAACAGGCTGGCTTTAGACAAAAAAGAAGTACCTCAGAACAAATCTTCAATATTAGATTACTGATCGAAAAACATCTCCAGCATCAACGCGATTTATACCATAACTTCATCGATTTCACAAAAGCCTTCGATCGAGTCTGGCATGAAGGCTTATGGCAAATGAGAAAATTCAATTTTGATACCAACATCATAGATATCATTGAAGCACTATACAAGGACGCAAGCAGTGCTGTTTTTGCAAGCAATGACATTGGAGAATTTTTCAAAACAACTGTAGGAGTTCGTCAGGGATGTATCCTGTTCCCCAGTGCTCTTTAATATATATCTAGAACATATTTTTTTTTTTTTTTTTTTTTTTTTTTTTTTTTTTTTTTTTTTTTTTTTTTTTTTTTTTTTTTTTTTTTTTTGCGTTCGCCCGCTAATACTCGAGGCGAAATCTCAGGTTATCATTTATGTCTAACCTGACATTGATTTTACGTGAGTATCCCTTTATTTCTTGTACAGAGACAGGTGTCCCTCGCCATTCAGGCAAATACTCGCCGATTTCGGAGGTACCCATTGCAGCTGGGTCGGCTCAGGAGCCGCCAGTCCCTGGTCGACGACACTTCTTCAAATGTTCTCGCCAGGTCTCGAGTTAATCCAGTCCAAATCCCGGTCGACGAAAAATCCTCAAATGCCGTCGCCCGGGTTTGATCCTGTATCACCCGGTCGCCAGAGCGGTGTTATAACCACTACGCTAGCGCGGCTCCTTAGAACATATTATGCAGTAGGCTCTCTACAATTATAAAACAACCATATCGATTGGAGGCCGTCCTCTTTGCAATCTACATTTTGCTGATGATATCGATCTTATAGCTGGAACAGAATCAGAACTTCAAGACCTTACCTCTTGTGAGAAGTTACTGTGATTTTATTTTCCACTGGCCTCATTCTTCTTCTCCATGTAATTATTTGAGTTTACTCTTTTTTTTTTTAGGTAATTATTTACGTTGTTATGAGCCCATCCCGTTTCTCTAGGTAATTATTTTCGATTTTATGAGGAATTACTGTGGGGTTTAATTTTATATCCGCACCAGTCTTCTTTTTCTTTGTATAATAATGGGTTCATTTTATTTTATTAAGCAGTTGAGTGTGTAGATATTAGAGGGCTGGGTAGAGTTGTCAGCTAGGAAAAACCCGCACCTACCCGGTAAATCGAGGGAGGCGGTTATAGCCTCGACCCAGGTACGTAGTAATAACACTAGAATGAATCAAATTTAATTTTGCTCACGCGAACGGTAGTAACTTTTTCTAATGTGCTGCAATATAGATGCACGGCAGCAGTAATAAACATGAGTCATGAATTATTTTACGATTTGATTGGCTGGGATCAGTTATTAACTAATTCCGGCAAAATTATTGGTTCACAGAGGGACGCGACGCAATGACGTATGGCGTGGGTTTTAGCGTAGTTTTTCTATGATATATACCAGCGTTTTAGCCATTATTGCTCTCTCTGGTTTTCAAAAATTACGGCCGTGAATCAAAGTCATATTCGTCTGCTCTTAGTGAGAAATTCTATATTGGGTATGTGTACATCTTAATTAGTGGCATCTTTATTAGCGCCATAAATAGTTCGTTTTAAAATAGAATCTTAGCATGATTAAGTAAAGTTTTCTTCTGGGAGTGCCATCAATTGCTATCTTAGAGAAATAATAAAAATGTAAGAGTGAATATAATTTTTTCTATGATAAGCTAGTAGTATCTTTGATTTGTGTAGTGGATTTGAGATAGTCCCTGTGGGAGGTGAAGCGCTTAGATACACGGGCGCTCCGTAGTATGTAGCAGTAGTTGTGACAAATCGCAATGCGATTATGATAACTTACAGTGTAAATACGCTAGCGTAATTGTGTACGTTAATTAATTGGGTAATTAATTGGTTGTGTAGTCAGAAGACAGGGATGTAATTAAAATTAATGAGTTGGTGTAGCAACTGTGTAGTTATATTGTGCTAATTGATGACTTACCCGGGTCAGCCTGTAATATAAAGTAGGGCCAGGAATTTTATCGGGGGAGGTTTTGCTTCAACGAAGGAAATGTTTTGATGTCTGAGGCTAGACGAACATAACAGATTTAGGTCAGCCTGTGTCGGGGGTTCGTTTACCAGACAGATAGTTACGTTGTGGTGGGGAAAAGATAGGAGAAGACTGTAGAGAGCTGACCCTTACGTAGGAATAGCTGTTTATCGGAGGTGCGTAGTTGTGAAGGGGAGCGGTATTGATTTTAGGGGAGAAGTATTTATTTAGGTGGTTATATGTTAGGGATGAGAATATGTTGAATTGTTGTACATTCGTTGTTAATTTTTTTGTTTACAACATTTTTCACGGCACACAGGGAGGGGTGCAATTTGCCTTACAGCTTGCCAAGGTCTTCGGCCTTCTCAGGAGTAGAAGGGTCGAGGCATCACCAGAGGTGAATGAGAACTGGTGACGCGGTATTTACCGGTGCCAAGTACGTTTGCACCAGCAAAAGATAGCAGTTCTCATGCAGTGAAGCCCCATGCTTCAGCGGGAACGGGTTCATCTTTAAAAACAAAAATTCAGAGCTCTAAACTCATTATACCACTCCACAGAGGCGCGTGGCCTGGAGGTTGGATCTATTGTTACACAGCCATAATAATGCTGTTTGTCCCTAAACCCTAAGCAGGTTAAATCATCTGTTAAGGAATTGTCAGCAGCCGTGAAGCCTATACATCCCAGTCAAGTACCTAGTTCAAAATAAAACCCAAGTCATCAGTTGCAGTATTCGTGGAAGGAGATAAGGTCAACATTCCTTCCGAATGCTCTAGAGAGGAGGGGCGTAGCGGAGGAGCCCCACAGTAGAAACCAAGGGTGTCAAAGAGACACTGAGCAGAAACAGAGAAGAGACAGAATTTATAGTCAGATAGTCAGAGCAGAGGACAGTCTCTGAGGTTGTACTGAAGAAGTCCGTTAGTGGATCAGTGCTTGGGATTTAGCTGTGTAGGACATTAGATAGTCATTCAGATTTGCGTAGACAGTTAGTTACGTCTGCAGTCGGACAGTGGTGTTAGATTTTTTATAATTAACAATAGGATAGTTAGGAGGGGTGGCTCGTACTTCGAGACCCCACCAAGTACAAGTGTAATCTTAATTCTTTTTCCCATACAGGTTGAAAGAGTGGATGAAAGGGTTGGGTTATATTATATGTCATTTTAATCGTTTGGTTCTTTTCAGGTGTGCGACCATCGCACGTTATTTATTGGATGTGTTATTTATTTTGTTGTGTAAATAAACTATAAACTGTATACTGGATCAGTCTCTATAACTATACTGTACCTATATGTTGTCTGTATAGGTGTGTCTGTGGACTTGTAGTGAAACCTTATCTGCTTTATGGTAGTCAGAGGTGGTGAGTCTTTAGCAATTAACAAAGTCCGAAGTAGCGAGGGAGAGTCAATCTCGGTTCTCACCCTTGTAGCTATAAGCCTCATCTTTCCACATTCACTGTTATTTCTCATACAAAATCTATCTTCTCAGACTTTCTCATATTAGTGTCTTGTCTATATATTTGGGCAAGCTCTAAACTTAAATCCACTTCGTGACACCTCTAGACTGGAGAAAGTAACAAGAACGTATGGGATGGAAATTAATATAGAAAAAAGCATGATATTGGTGAATAGCCATAAGAAACATGTTCTGACCAACATTACGTTAAATGGGCAAACGTTAGAAGAAGTTTGTGGTGGGTTTGATGTTAATACAGTTTGTTGTTAAGAAATCTTAGTGTACTGAATGAGGTCAGCTGTGAAGGTCCCTGAATATAATAAATATTAGAGTAAATTTCCAGGGCACCTTTCTACTACCACCACTATGATCTCATTCAGACTTATTCTAGATAGACTGAAAGATGACTACGTTTGGTGTCTAGGGTTATGAAATGTTAGTGTAAGGTTGCATTAACCAACTAAACATATAAATAATTACACAATTATTTTATTATCTAATACAACACAACAGTACCACGACAATCACATACGAACCACACTTTAAAAGACTATCTTTAGTAAGTCAGTGGTTGAAAGTTTGGTAAAGTTAATGTTTTTTCAATTTTTTGTCCTGAATCTAATTTATTTGGAATCAGGACTGTCAATCAAAAGTGAAATCATAGAAATTAATTACATCAATCAATTTATGCAATGGAGTTTCTGTCCATAATACACATATTATTATTATATAAGGGTGTAGTGTATTTTCTAACTGAGGTGACTTCTAGTATACACTGGTAGATTGTTTATTATCATCATCTCTGCATGTTGTTTGTAAGTTTTTGTGGACACTGATGGAATGTTTATATCACTATTCCCAGTCTCTTATGTTAATATAATGTTAGTTGAGCGATCAGGTGCCGAACATGCACCTCTCTTTGTAATATGATGTTGGACTCTTCCTGCACTTCGCTGAACGACAACCTTCAGCTCCCACTTCTTCAAGAATGATGGTGGTTTACAATTGTCTCCGAAAAAGGCAAGACTGTGGCATGAATATATCGGCCCACTGTAGTCTGGCACCAGTTATTGACAGCCACCAAAACCCTCTGAAATCAGAAGGATATGCCTCCTTCGTAATCAACAGCCTACAATAATATTCAACAACCAGTACAGGCACATTACAAACAAACATGCAAGATCAGCTCTTTACGACAATCCCTTTCACCAGTTTCTTTTGATGTGACCAGGTATACCAGTATTCCTCTCCCCTAATAGTTACAACGCCTCTGCAATTCCAGCAATAATCTGTTGTCCATACAATAGGATAGGTATTATGCTCCTGATGATAATCCTATATAATTTAGTTGGTCTACACCTCTCTGATAGTCTTTCATGTGCTGGATCAATCTCTAGACTCTGTTTTGAGTCTGCCATAGACTCACTTACTTACAGTCGTATGTTAGTATCTCACATTCAAATTTTATTTTAAATAAAATGTTAAGAAAATCAATCTTACCACAGATGCAAGGAAATAACACAAGTAAACGATGACTAGGCAATAGAATATGGCACATTTTCGATCTGCCCTATGTCCAGGCTTTTCCTATGTTAGAAAATTCTCCGCCTGCTCTCATCGATCTTGCTTTACACAAAATTTACTTGAAATGGCAGTGAACAGTCCCCGTTTCGTACCAATATCTACTGCTTTGTCCAATGGGACCATGTTTACATTTATTTTTGAATCTATCGTTTCAAATAACAACTCCCAATATGTTTCCAAGGCAAATATATTTTTAGTTTTAGGTCAACCAATCATACTTCGCCTTCCTTTAAAATCCAACCCAATCAAATATCCCGTACCTTTTAACCTCATTTACCCAAAGTCGTTTTTTCAAAAACATGCCATAAAAAATTTAAGCAGGCATGATCTTTACTTGACAGTCTGGTCGGATCCACTATAGTATTTTGGCTATAATTAGTTAATTAATGGACTATTTGCGTAACTATTACCATATTCTTTGTCAACAAGTCCTAAGGTACACGAATATACAATTTATATGGGACTAGTTGGCTTGGTTCAGAAGTACACAGTTTTTTGTTTCTAAGTTAGTGTTTTTTATTTTTAGTCTACTACACGTTCAATTCTTTTCCATGTGCTGTCTTCTCTATTTACGTGATAATTACGTCCTTTGAAATAAGAGCTAAGGTTGTTTTTGTGACACGAGTTGTCTACATGTTCTAACTTTTTCCTCGTATTTTGGGGAAACCCCTAAGGCATGGCTTGACCCTGTGCTGGTATTGGCTTTTAGTTTAAAATCAATGCGAAACGAATTAGCATTTCATCTATCTTTTCCCCTCCTCGTTTCACAATGCATTTTAGGCACATATTTTCTTAGAACTAGGAAAAGTGATTATGTCAAGGACGAATTTGAAAAATTGGGTACCGTTTTGTTCGGCTGTTCGTTAGCAAATAATAATCTGAAGGCGTAGGCGATACCAACAGTTCTAGTAGAAAATTCTTTTGTACTTTCTTATCTTGCCTTTATGCCCTATATTGTTATATATTAATTTAGATATTGTATTTAGAAATTCACTACAAAGTTAACACCTTTAAATATCTGGGGTCCACTATATGTAGTGATGGAAGATCAAGTAAAGAAATCAAGATAAGACTTGAGATGGCCTCAGTTGCCATGACACGGCTGAATGTGATCTGGAAAAGTAATATCAGTTTTCCTGTGAAGATCAAATTATACAAATCACTTGTATTATCTATTCTCTTGTATGGGTGTGAGGGCTGGACACTCACTGCAGATACAGAGCGAAGGATTCAGGCTTTCGAGTATAACTGTGATAGAAGAACTTTGCGCATTTGCTATAAAAAGCACAAAACAAATGTCTATGTTAGAGAGAGAATAAACACCTATGCAGGCCACCAAGAACTACTTTTGTCAGTAGTGAAACGTCGAAAGCTTGCCTGGTTTGGGCATGTAACTCGTCCTGACTCCCTTTCGAAAACGATCCTCCAGGGAACAGTCGAAGGTAAATGGAGAAGAGGAAGGCAAAGAAAATCCTGGGCTGATAATATCAAAGAATGGGCAGGGCACAGTTTTTCCATACTTGTACGCATTGCTGAGGATAGAGAGCAGTGTAGGACCCTGTCTGCTGATGCTTCCACCATGGCACCCCTACGACCCATAACGGGTTACGGGTTGAGATGATGAGACACACTTAAGAAGCACTACAGGACAGCATTCTGGCCTGACACTGGACATGGAACAGAAACAGATACTGAACTTGATGTGACACTGTATGACACATGAAATGAAAGACACATTATTAAAGCAAGGAAAATCGACACTGTTGCTTTATATCAATTAATCAGTCAATCAATACCCTTTAGCTCTCCAAGGAGCATATGCCTGGAACAAACACATGCCAAGTCCTCCTGTCACATGCCATCAGCTCAAATTCTTTCCATGGCTTCCTCATTATTTTCATTTCTATCTCCAGTTCTCTTCCCTGTGTGTTTTTTTGGTCTACCTTTGCCTTTCTTACCATGGGAATTCCAGAAAAAGGACTCCTTTGTAATGCTATGATCAACATTTTATGTGCCGTTCGTAATTTTTGAGTAACAGTTTATGTGCCAATCCTTATCTGGATATATGTTTCTAGTGTCATAATTCTTTTGTTGCTTCTGGTAAAATTCCCTAAAAATTAAACAAATAATATTGGTACTTGAAAATTTTGAATTTTATTATACAGGGTTAAGGTAGAAGTATACCCAGAAAAGCTTAAAAAAAATAAAAATCCAACAATTTTCATTTTCATGCTTTAAATCATCGTCAACATGTTCTTGAACTAAAAATAATTCATAGAAGCTTAGAGATACTCTGGTTTGATAGGAATCAGTGTTTTTCTACACACGCCCCCTTGAGTGATTTGCATAGCAACCAATGTTTATAGTTGGTTACCATGTGAATAATGACCCAACAAGAAGGTGCGTAATTGTAAAACTGCGAAATTATAATTATACATAGGCAACAGGAAAAACATAATTTAATAACTTTTCCACGGGGGAATCACTCAATGATTTTTTGTCAATTTTTCAAAGGTGTGTTTCTGGAAAGCTTTGATCGTGAATTTCAACATTTGTTACATGCATAGTGCATTTTCACCAACATCAACTCTATTTATTGCTAGTTTTATACTGATTCTGTATAATAGTAGTTAGCAGAGCTTCTTTTGTTCACAATGAGAAATAAGACAAAGACTGGGAGGCGTGTACACCAACAAACCGTTGCCTGAAAATGAGACACCTATTGTCGATAGTGACGCTATAAAACCTCTGTGCTCCTCAGCAAAGAAAATAAAGGTCATAAAGGTCCAAGAAAGTGAAGGACAAGCTAAAAATGACAACAAAGGAAATGGGTTTATCCTTATGGATGTAAAACTACTGTTTGGGTTTTTATGCGCTAACTTTAGATGTGACAAATGTTTTCAGTACTCACTGACCTGTGAGATCGTCGAAGAGACTCGGAATGGCTTTTGTCATGAAATCAGTATCAAGCGCACAAACAAGTGGCGAATGGACTGCCAATTTTCAATACTTCTGATGTTTCATCTTCAGCTACTCACAAACAAAGAAGTAAATGTGCGAATGGTGGCAATTGTGCGTTCTATTGAGAAAGGCCACAGTGCATTGCAGAATTTTTCGATATACATGAACACAAGTCAACGCATGGCAAGGAAAGCATACAGGAGAACGCTGCACAGGATCCGTTCAGCAAGTAAGGACATTGCAATGGAAAGACCCTGAGGAGCACTGAAAATGGGGATTCATAGACACTGCAGCTGCCAAGGAGACCTTTATTCAACAGGAGCTCATTAAACTTCATTTTGTGTGAGTTCTTTTTTCTGTTTTTCTTCTTTGTTTTCTTTGTTTTCCCCTCGGAATTGTCTTTTTAGCATAATTGGTGATCTTTTGAAACAAGATATCTCTGGATCTGTACATTCAATTGACATGAAAAATTAAAAATATAATCTTACAGATTATGACCTAAAAAAGATCCAACTGACTTCAAAATTTTATTTTTATGACCATCATGCTATATAATTTATCAAACATTCAATTTAAAATTCATTACAGGGTTAATGTTTTAGAAAGAGACAAAATTCAGTCAGAATAACGATAATGATGTTTTTAAAAAGGTAGAAATTTATTCAACTAGTGATAAATTTTGATTAAATGAATAACATAGTTTTTTGTATATTTTGAAAAAATTCACCCTCAAGCTATATATAAGCTAATTCAATTCATTTGCCAAGTTTCACACCTTGTTTTTATGATGTTTTAAAAAAGGTGTATAATTTATTCACTACGTGCGGCCATATCATAATTAATGAGGTCATTATGTGGAGTTAAGCACCATGGTTGTTTGATTCTGAAAGGAAAATACCCTACAAGGTATTAAGATGGCAGGAATTTTGAATAACCATAGTGTAGTATTTAAAAAAACACTGTTGGCTCTTAGGCATACATTTTTTTTAATTCAGAAATAGCCCAAATGGCTTGCACAGCCATTATATGCAAATACCAGGTTGCTTAGAAATATCCTAGATATAAGTTAAGTGTTGAAAACCTGCTTGTTCGTCTCTCAGTTGTGAAATGAGAAGAAGACGCTGGCGATGGATAGGACACACATTGAGGAAACCTTTTGTTAGCATTACAGTGCAGTTCTTGTTCTAGAATCCCTAGGAAACTTCCACATGACAGGAGGACTTGGACTTGGCATGTGTTTGTTGAAGGCCTGTGCTCCCTGTGGAGCTAAAGGAAATTGATTGAAGTTAAGTGTTGAGTTGCAGCAAAGACCTGGTTTAAAAAGACCATTTCAGAATTCACAAATCATTGCAGATTACTCACAGTGATATTTAAAGAAATACATTGATCATCACAAGTAGCACATGAAGAGTTAATATTAAATTCTGTTAAGTCAGTCAATTGTTAGTGGTGTGTAATGCAACATTGTATGTATGGTGCGATATATTTATGAGGTTTTGTTAATATCATTATTAAGTAAGCCTGCAGTAATGAAAGTGATTATTTGTCTTCTCAGACGTATGAAACTCACATCAACCACCAGCGGAAAGACCAGATTGTTGTGTCTGTGGTGTTTTCAAACCTCACCAAAGACACCATCAAAGATCTGGAGTTCAGTGTGCTGGACACTCTCAATACAAAGCTCATCAGAGGGGTATGTTTATGTTTTCATTGTCATGTTGGTACTGGGTACTGTCAGTACAAACCTTATTCCAAGGGCATGATCACATTTGAGGAGCTTAAGTATCATCTTGAGCATCTGATTGACAGAGTGGTTAGAGCGCTGGTCTCTCATGGCAGATGTGCCAGATTCGATTCACAGTATTGGCACCCTTCAGCCTACCCAGCTGTAAATGGGTACCTGACTTAGCACTTGCGTTAGGGAAGGAAACGGCAGTGAGGAAGGGAACTGGTCACCTCACTTCTTGATGCTGGTATAGTGAAGTCTTAACACTTCGCTCCTATACGGCAGTGTCTGCTATGGGACTATCTTATCTTAAGTATCATCTTAGTGCAAAGCTCATTTGAAGGGTTGTATTCACATTTGATAACATTATTGCATTCACTCACCATATCACCTGTGTGTTGCCAGGGCCCAAAAGAAGAGCAAAAAGAAGTAACACTGTAAACTACCCGCCACGTAGTAAAAAAAGCAACAAAGGAAGGCAGGGCATGGGGCTGGCTAAACTGTCTTGTAATAATGTTAGGTGACAAAAAACAACAGCAGTATGATTAAGTCAACTAAAGAAAATAATTCAGCTCGACCATCCAAGACAGAAGAGAAAGAGGATTATGGCATGCCAAGAAAAAGCTAAAACGAGTGTGGGTGCTGATAACCTTTTGTTTTCTTCTAGGACACAGAGAAGAAAACTGGAAGGAAAAATGAAAATGAGGAGGACACAGAAAGGACCTTGAGCTGATGGTGGCATGTGGCAGGAGGGCCTGGCATGAGTTTGTTGAAGGCAAATGCTCCTTGGGGAATTGAAGTGTCATGAATGAATGAATGGCTCCCCATATGTTGATTTAGCAAGTGGGCAGTACAGGATGTGGATTGTCCCCTTGCCTAAATTTAAAATTTTCAAACAGATTGAAGAAATACCAGGACTAAACATCATTGGAAGATCAATAAACAACTTGAATATGCAAATGACAGTTTTGTTAGCTGACACTGAACAAGAATTGCAAGAACTGGTGAAACAAGTAAGCTGCACTACGTTAGGAATATGGACAGGACATTAACGCTGAGAAAACAAAAACTATGATAACTAACAAAACAGATGAATGGCCAACTTTAAAAGTAGGAGTAAATGGAAGGATACTAGAACAAGTTAAAAGTTTCTGTACTTCATTTATTTTGGGTTCATAACAAGAAAGGATGGTAGATGTGAAACAGATATCACGATGAGAGTATGAATGGTGAAAGCTACATTCAACAGCCTGAGACAGATATAAATGTCCTGACAAACAACTAACAAATTAACAGTGAGAGTTATCAGATGTTATGTAGACTGTTCATTATTGTGTGGTACAGAAAAATGGACACTGAGTGAGCGGTTAGAAGAAAGAACTGAGGTTCTTGGAATATGGATGTATAGAAGAATGGGGCATATCTCACGGAGGGAATTGAAAACAAATAAAGAAGTCCTAGAAAACTAAGAATGAGAAGACAATTAATATATGAGATCTGAATTTAATAATATATTGTGGACACATAGATTCCTAAAATTCGTCAGTTGATACCTGCATCGCAACCCCGCTTATCAGATGATCAAATGTAATGATAACCACAGGATGTGGCATAGAACCAGATAACAACCAGTACAGTTGGAGATAGAAGAGAATAATAGGGATGGATAGGACACACATTTAAAAAAGAACAAACTATTATAACCACACATGCCCTTGACTGGAACTCACAAGGGAAGAGAAATGTAGGGAGGCAAAGAGAAAGGGAGAAGAACAGTGGGAGATGAAGCTAAGGAAACTCAGTTGTCATGAGCGGAGTTGAAAAAGACCGCCGAACACAGAATAAGTGGCAAGCAACAGTTGCAGCCCTTTGTAATTTGTTGAGGGGGAACTATTTTACTGTACAAACTATTTTCAAGAAACACAACTTTCAATATCATTTGTTAAGCCAAAAACCACTGAATGTTTTATGTCAGTTGGTAGGCAAGCAGGAATTTAAGACAGTAAATTCCTTGTCTTAAATTCCTGCTTTCTGTAAAGGAATTTACTGTCTTAAATTCAGTTTTTAAAAATGCAAATTGGTATGTTGTCAGTTTTACAAATGAACAATACACTAGAAAGGAGATGTTTTGGGGTATCCCTCTACTAGCCACAGTCACAAACAGGAGACAAAGATGAGAAATATAGATAGGCCATGAAAAAAATGACAAAGGACACGACAAACACATGGAAAAATTAAATAAACAAACAGCTGAGTGACACAGAGAGGTATAAATTAAGTGATTTGTTGTTGTTGTTTAACAAGGGCTGCTGAACTTCTCGCTCTTTAGCAGCCAATACCAAGTTGAAGACTCCTTGGTATTATCTACACTGTAGATCTAGGCTTTTCCTGTGGCTTTTCTGCCATTCCGAAACGTGTTGAGTTGAAGTCATGAGCTTCAGTTTCTCTGGCTTGGCTTGGCTTGCATTTAAAGGATCGTTACATAGGGTCCCAAGCTAGGAGTAAGACGCACATACTGTGTGCATTCCCCGCCATCCAAGGGGGCTCTCCAACTATGCAGAGCTAAAATACTATGCTCTGGCTCTAGGCTCTCCCAAGGAATTGTCACGTCCTGCACAGAGCCACTTCTCAGCTCCCCCTGCCTATCACTGGTCCACAGTGAGATCTTTCTGAATGTGGTCAACCAGGTCAAAGAATTACGTTTGAGGCTCAAGTGAATTTTTCAAGCTTAGTGTGCAATGCTGGGTTCTCAACAAGTTTCACCACAGGGGGAATCCCTAGAAGTGTGTGAATGATCTCAAGAGTCAGTGAGGATGTAATTAGACTCACAGACATAGGTTCACTTCCACGTACCTATACTGTAGAATTGTGCATAGCTGGTGGTCATATAAGGATGACTCCAGATATGCCTCCATGCATAAATTAAGTCATAAAAGACAGGACAAGCACATGGATATAGTTACACTAAATAAGCGAGTAAAAATACAGAACAAGAAAGAAATATAAACGTAGAGAATCCAACAAAACAATTGCAACATATGAAATCAAATAACAAAGTATTAGAATAGAATGGCTTGATGTAATTGAAGAATTCAATACAGAAAGTAAAAATGATGATTTGGCTTTAAAAAAACAGCACATTTAAATTCAGTAGCATTGTTTTAAATGTCTAATTCAGCTGTATTAATATATTTATTGTCTAGATTGGCCAAAAATCTCATGATGCTGTGAAGGTTCCATTTGTTCTTTTGCCTGAAGCTCAGAATGAAGGGCAGTTTGCATTTATGGTAGACCAAATCACAGTGCCACAGAAGTTGAGAGGAACTCTCACTTATATCCTGAAGGTATAGTTAAATGCTGGTGATAGTTATGTCATAGTTTTTAAGCGCTTAAATTATTTTTATTGTTTTGTTTTAATGCAGCTCTTGGACAGAGTCTTTAAATTATTAAATAACTGTTAACTGGAAATTAAAAACCACAGACAAAAGGCATCCATCTGCATGGGAACATAGCCGACATTACAGGAGCAAGAATAAAGAGGGGGAATGGCGAAAGTGTAGTCTTATCTTTATATTAACAGAATATGCCTGAATAGGCAACCTACTGTTACATTCTGTATAACACTATGTTGTCTCTTTATGACCTGTGAAATGATTTTCAGTTGCACATTGCCCTCTTCCAGGATTTCCTTATTAGAATTTAGCAGTGACATTACATTCGTCTGTAAACCAGTATACAAACAAATGTTAAAAATGCATACCTGCAGCATGGTGGTTATAAAATGTGCATCTTACTGATTATATCTAGATAGGCTTTACGGTTTTTTTTTTTTTGTTTTGTTTTTTTTGTAGACTGCAGAGGGTGCAACACAGGACAAAGTTGATTTCAAGATCAGTCTACCTTGCAGCACTTATCTGGTTGCAGCATCATGTACCAGGTACTTAGATAATATAGATACATGTCACATTTGCAGACAAATGCCCACTTTTTTAAATGTATTTTTGTATATAGCGCATCCTTCTATGTTCAGTTCTTTTTTTCTGATACTTCGTAATTTTGTATTTAATATATTTTACGCTTCATGTACCAAAGTCCACATATAACAGCAGATAATATTTTTGAATCAAAAAACTGATTTTAAAAAATAAAACATGCTTCTGGTTATTATATCTAATAAATGTTGTGAATTTTTACTCTGCAGTGAACATTTTGCATCACTTCTAAGCAGTGGTCAGATGACAGAGAAATTGTCTCAGAAATTCACACCAATAGATGTGCAGTTGACCCACATATTAGCAAAAGTTTGTTTCTATTTACACTTTAGAGGTACGTATGCACAGCTAGTTTAATTCATGTGAAAGTCAGTGTAGATTATTAGATTCAGAGGTGATAGAGATTAGTTTTTTTTTTTTTTTCTTTTACATGAATTGTTAGCACTCAAAAGTACTTTTCAGACATTCTTCTTCAAGTACCATGTCTGGTAGCATAGGTGGTTATGTCTCTCCACAACTTAACTGTTGTAATAATTGGCCTAACTAAGCAAGTGAAAGAGTTCAGTTACCCCTGTGCGATTTCTACTGTAAGCTCCATGTAGTTCCCAGAGGTTTGTAGAGAGATTATGAAATAACAGGACTACTCCCTCAGACATGTCATAAGAGGCAATTAATCTGAGGTTGTGGTAGTGGTGGTGGTTGGCATCTTCATCATGTAAAAGTAATTGTTACAAAAACCACTGCTGCAGGAGCACATGAACGTTTTGGTACTGGCTTCTTGCAAGGGGACCTAATGCAGCTGTGGCTCCAAACACCATAGTGAGTGAACAGGAAAATTAATGAATAAATATCTACCAAAAATGGAAGATTACTTAGAAAATCAAAACTGGAAAATGACAAGCCAATAAAGTCACCTGTCAACAAACGCCGATTTTGAAAATCCAGAGATCCAAGTTGTAATGAAGAAACAACTAATTTTGGTTGTAAAACTTTGACAAAGATACAAGACCTAAACATTAACGTTTGGAATAGTATTTCTAGTACAGTGCATCTTGTTTTACAGGAAGAGACCTTATGGGAATTGATGGGATCAGGAACTTGGATGGGACATTGTTGAAGCACCAGTAATGGATTATGTTGAAAGACATGGGGATAAAATGATATGGGACTTGTCATGAGAGTTGATTTGAGTCAATCAACAGAAATAGCGTATAATATCCTAACTGAAATTGCCAGGAGATGATGTATTAGGGCGACTGTGTTTGACCAATGCACGATGTCAAAAGCTTGGTGCATCACTTATTACCCCCACCTATAGGAAGGGGCTATCAATAACAGCAGGTTGTTTTATTTATATACAAGACAAACTTGTAAAATTACAGAATCTTATTCTAATCCTTGCTTGTCCAATGGCTAATTTAACAATTTTTACTATTGATCTTTACCTCTAGAAAATTCAACATTACCCACTTGAGGTAATTTACCCCTAGTTGCTGATCACTATTTTAGTTTGACAATCACCATAAACACAACCTGAAAACATACCACACCACACTCCATGTGCATAAATGGAAACTGATAATAAACTCTCCCTGTAGCCCAAACCTCTCTTTGTTTATGACTTAACATATGCCAAGTGGAAGCAGTTTGTTGCTGTCCTACAAGATGCCACCTGGCGTGATGGCCACTGACCACTTTGACAATTGGCTGCTAAGGATCAAAGAAGAAGATAAGCTGCAATTTAAAAATGTCGGTAATTTCCTATTACTTGTGCTTTTTTGCTCCGCAGTGAATATGTATAGTTATGTCTTGTTTCGTAGCAGTTAGGGTTAGGATTAGGATTAGGGTTATCCCAAACCCTAATCCTAATCCAAATCCTAAACCTAACCCTAACTGCTACGAGAGAGCACACGACTACACATTCACTGCGGAGCAAAAAAGCACAAGTAATATGAAATTACCAAAATGTCTCGGGGAGATAAATTTAAATTTGAGGTGTGAGGCCATTAGTTCATTCTTCTTTCAATTTCAGTCTCTCTATCAAGCCATCTTGTGTTTGTTGCCCTGATTAATGCATCTAATTGTTATGGTGGTCAAAAATGAACAATGGTGGTCAAAAATGAACACTTACATAGTGATTTCATAATTGATGTCATGAGGACTCTTCCATCATTACACTTTACCTCTGTATAGAGCATAGGCCTTCAGTCAGTTCAAGTCAAGCTTTCCTGTCATACACTATTAAATAAGTTCTCTCCATGTCTTCTTAACCTTCTTTAAGTCTGTCTGCACTTCCATTGTCCATATGTTTTTAGGTCTACCTCTGTTTCTTTTACCCAGGGAATCCAGAACATGGGTTGCCTTATATTATTACTATTAGTAGATTTCCTCAATGTTTGCCCTATTCAGTACCACATATTTGCTTCACTTCTTACTCCACTGGTACTTGTCTGGTCCCTTCTACCAGTTCTACATAGGTGATCCTTTCACAGCATTTTTATCATTCTGTTCTTCGCAAGCACTCATTGTGAAAGTCTGTAACTTCTTGATTGTCTTTTTTGCTGTTTTCCATATCTCAGGCCATACAAAAGGATCACTTTGACATTTCAGTTGAAAATTCTTATTTTTATGTTGGACTTGATTACCTTTGGTTTTCATTATTTCCCAGTGTAGTGAAATCTCCTCTGGCTTTTGTTTTCTGTTTTGGTGCCGCTATCCTTTCCTCTAACTTTGTCTATGTTGCCGCCAACATTTATGTAGGAGTTCACATATTATAGAGATGCTTATCCAGGTGCATTCTGGATGTCATTTGCAGCGTTTATTCTTATAATCTTTTGTCTTTGCTCAGTAGATTTTCAGACCCAGTAGCTGTAACTTCTTAGCAGCATTCTCCTTTTGTCTTGCATCTTGTTTTGATTAGGGGACAGAAGGGCAAGGTCATTCTGAAATTCTAGATCATCTGGCTATTTTTTCAGAAGTCACTTATTTTGTTTCCGATTGAAAGATGATGATGTTTTTTTATAATCCACTCCTAAAAGCCAGTAGGAAAAGAAATGTTGACAAGTGTCATCCTGCTGCACTCCAATTTTTGTCTCAAAGGATTCTCTAAGTTGTCCTTCATGTCATGAAGAAGTGAACAGTGACGCCTTAATTGGTATGAAAAGGAATGCTAATCGGGAAGAAGACTTGGACATTTTGCCATCTTATATTTTACTGCCCTTTCCAATGCTCTTACCATTCTTCCATTTATAATGTCATTTTCGAATGCTTTTTTTGTTAGTTGTGGAGCAAGTAGAAAACAGTGCCTCCCTATACAGCCGGTCTATCCAGGGACATCCAGTGTGCTTACTGGTCAAACTTGTAAGTACTAGACTATTAGTGCCTAGTGGAGATAATAAAGACATATGCTTCATTGTTTTTTTTACAGTTGTGTTCCACATTATACCCATAGCTTTTCGATCTGTAGTAAGCAGAGAGTGTTCTGGTGATATGCAAAGATGTATAAAAATTATAATTTTAAAATCTAGCTTTAGAACTAGATTTTTTTAAAAGTATCATTGAAAAATTATTTTGCCACGCTGAAATAAAAAAGAAAACAATCACACGAATTGTAGATTAGAAAATTGTTTTGCAAGTAAATACTTAATATTAAATGCCTAGTCCACAAGGTGTTTGTTGAAGGCCAGTGCTCCTTAGGGAATCTAAAGGATATTGATTGATTGATTTGAAAATGCTGATATTTTTTTTTTTTATGCCCGCTAATACTCGAGGCGAAATCTCAGGTTATTATTAATGTCTAACCTGACATTGATTTTACGTGAGTATCCCTTTTTTCTTGTACAGAGACAGGTGTCCCTCGCCATTCAGGCAGATACTTGCCGATTTCGGAGGTACCCATTAGAGCTGGGTCGGCTCAGGAGCCGCCAATCCCTGGTCGACGACACTCCTTCAGATGTCCTCGCCAGGTCTCGAGTTAATCCAGTCCAAATCCCGGTCGACGAAAAATCCTCAAATGCCGTCGCCCGGGTTTGATCCTGGATCACCCGGTCGCCAGAGCGTTGTGGTAACCACTACGCTAGCGCGGCTCCCCACTGATATTTTAAATTTAAAATAATTTCTGTAACATGTTTCTGACTTCAAAGAACTTGTGTTGCTAATTTTTTTAGTAATTAAAGACAATTAAAACTTGATGCTTAACTGTAGGTGTAAAAAGATCAAGTAAATAAGTAGGTATCGATGAATCATTCATTCATTACCTGTCAGATTTCCAAGAAGCATAGGACTTGCAGCAAAGTCATGCTAAGGCCTCCTGTCACAGGCCATCTTCCATTGTCTTCCTTATCACTTTCATCTCTGTCACCAGTTCTCTTTTCGATGTGTTTTTCAGTCTGCGTTTGCTTTTCTTGCCCTGGGGATTCCAGAACAAGGGCTGCCTGGCAATGCTATAGCCAGGTTTCCTCTCTTCTCTTTTTCCACTGGCACTTGTCTGGTTCTTGTCATCATTTCCACATTTATGATCTTGTTGTACCATTTCAATCCTTTTGTCATACTTGGCACCCATTTATGAAAGTCTAACTTCTTCATGGTTGTTTTTGTTGTTCTCCATGTTTCAGAGCCATACAGTGAGACTGACATGACATTTGAGTTGAAGAATCTGATTTTTATGTTGAACTTGAGTCCAAGTAAAATGAAGTGTTTGCTGTTTCTTAGTGTTTCCCCCCTTTGAGAAATATTTTAAATCCATATTAAAAATGGCTAACAGACTTAACTCCCATTTTTGTCGTCCTGCAGAGTGAGGGCAGCTTGAGTGTCGAGGGCAAGAGCTCAGACCAAACCTTCCTGTCTAACATTCTGGATGAGATGAAGACCTTGCTGACCCAGACCTCTTAACATTGACCATCTCGCTGCTGCACATCTGTGATATTAGAATTTAGAAGTGCATGCAAGCTTCCATTTCCTATTTCTTGTTCTAAATTGTTATGTTCATTTCTCTTTCTCATTTTTGCCCTTCATCATTTTTTTTGTAGGGGGAGGGGTTTTTGGTTGTTTTTTTTTTTTAAATTGTGTTTAACATTTTTATTTTTACGTAACATGTTTCACACTGATTTCTGAAGATGTGGCCTGTGATGCTTGCTACTCACAGAAAAATATCATATCACTTGCTGGGCTTTAGTATGTATATTTGTGGCCAAAACCCTTTTTTTTAACTTCTGTATGTGTGTTTATCATATGCAGATATTTATGTGTGGAGAGAGAGAGAGAGAACGTATACTTGAGCGATGTTTGTGCTTAGTCAGGCACAGTTACGCTGGTTGCTGCTTAAAGGTGTATTCCAAGATTAAACAATATTTAATTGTTTAAGCAAAAATTTTTTGAAGGCATAAAATAGTAGGCTGTTGGGCAGATGGTTACAGTATTCTTATGGGTAACTATTGGAAAGCAAAGATTTGAATTTCTTAGGCGGTAATGAAGCTTTTTAAGTGGATACAGCTGTTGTTTACTTATGAAGCTGTAGTTGAGATCTCTTTTCTGCCTTAATTATGTATATTAAGCACAGTGCTAAAATCATCAACACGCACACCCTAATCATATTGCATATTTATTTTCCAAATTGTTTTTCTTTTTCTTTTTTTTTGCCCATTCACTTAAGGAGGAATAGAAAAATTCTTGGATTCTTTCAAGATCTTTTTTCTTGTAGGGAAAAATTAGGAAGTAGATTTCAAGGACTTGGCAGGAAATGAAATTGATTAGAAAATCAGCTGTGAACAGAGCCTTAAAGCAAGCAGTGTCCTAAAAATACTGCAGCTAAACAGAGCACAGTTTAGTACAGACTGAAAGAAAGATGTATTTTTCATAAATGTTGAGTGCTGACAGCTAAATTTGTCTTGGAACGTGTATGTGCTCTGAATATTTAATGGGTGGAAAGGTAAGAAATTATTACTGAACGCATTTATGAGTGATTGATAACAATTTCTCGTATATTTTAGATTTATTTTCTAAGTTTAGTACAGACTGAAAGAAAGATGTATTTTTCATAAATGTTGAGTGCTGACAGCTAAATTTGACTTGGAACGTGTATGTGCTCTGAATATTTAATGGATGGGAAGGTAAGAAATTATTACTGAACGCATTTATGAGCGATTGATAATGATTTCTCGTATATTTTAGATTTATTTTCTAAGTTATGTGAGAATACAATCAGAGATTATTTTCCCTTATTATATATTTCTGTTCTTCATTTATTATAACATTCTGTAACAAGCTGGCCTGTTTATAACGTAACTTACGTTGTTCACTGAGTTTTTACGGGCCTTACTTACTTTTGTCGTTCCTCTTCTACCTCGGGTTGTAGAGGTTAGCCAGAGAGAGTGCTATGCCATCTTGTCGGCTGTATACTTTTGGCCTGGTTTCAGTCCAGTCCTTCAGAGATGTCTAATGTCCTCCCAGCGAACTTTGGATTGTCTTGGAGGTCTGGATCCTTGGCTCTTGGTTTCCCAGATTTGTAGTGGTAGCCAGTCTTCCCCCATTCTGCAAACACGGCCAAACCTTCACAGCTGCGACTGTTCCACTTCAGGGGGTTTTTATAGGTCAGAGTAACAAATTCCTGATTTTATTTTGTGTGTGCAGATTAACCCTACCTTAAAAGTATTCATGAATAGATGCACATCATTAGATCAGTGCCATGGTGGACATAATCATAATTCAGTGAATTTTGCTTTATATTTCGCAAGCCAGATGGAAGATCTATATATCTTTTTTGTCATTGCACAAACAGCTGAAGATTATAATAGCCATTAGTGTTGTACCAGTTGTCCGTAAAAAAAAAAGTGCACTGATTTGCACTTTAGGCTTGCAAAGTAAAATTGACTGAGAAGTCAATATTCTTATATTGCGTAATAAAATAACAGTCCTGCATTACTGTAGTTTTGTCAGAAGAGTTTTCTGTTAAGCAATAACTATTAGTTATGTACATATGGGACCTGTATTGTTGACAGGAAGAACTCTGTTGTATTTTTGTTTGTAGAATGGGAATGTAATGTAGATCTTTGGTCTGCCAGTCAGACGAGGTTTAAGATCTAATGAGTAATGAACATGTTAACAGATTTTTTATCACCAAATAATTCATTGTGAAAAAAAAACGTTTTTTTTTTTTTTTTTTAAACTTCCTTTAACTTGCTAGAATTTATCAAATGTAGCTTTCATGTTAATTTGCAGATGAATGCATTATACGGACAGGCATTTGTTTTTGTGCAATATACTTCGTCTGTAGGAATATAGAAAAAATGAGAAAAAAAATGACTTGATTTTCTTCCGTTAAATATTGATTTAAGTGGAAAATAATTTGTGTTTGTTTATTATTATGTGTCGTCAGATGCTGTAAGATCACTTGAGATGTAATTGCTTTAATATTATCAAGAGAGTATTTATTTTCATGGCCGAATGTATTTTTTTCAGAATTGTGAGTTAAAGCAGGCACTTTAACAAGTGTAGGGCTACGGCAAGTATGTAAACATGTCCAGGAAATAATGTAATAATTGTGTTGTAATTTCTGTGCTGCCGCCATCTTTGAGTACATTTTTTTTTTCAGGTCAGGAAACTGATATTATGTTGACTGTAATATATTTTCTCATTTCATGTGGTTATTCAGTTCTTGACTGCAACAGAGATATATAACAAATGTATATTAAAGTTTATGCATCTCATCAGCATGGAAGTTGATCATTATTTTTGTTTGACCATTATGTTGTGCTTGAGAAATTCAAGTGTGTCTTTGTAGAACATATTAACATGTGGTTTTATGCCTTCTGGAGTGTTCATGATGACAAATAGAAGTCCCTCCTTAAAGAATTGCTCACCGATTGAAGCTTCAAACGGTTGTGAAGTTTTGACAGGACTCTTAACCCTGTTGAGCGGTTCATTTTTATGAAGAAGGCAGTCTGAAATAGTTTGAAAAGAGATGAATCGGCAACCATTTAGTGGACATGAAATTATGATTGATGTAACACCATTAATGTAAAAGTGTTAACCCTTACGGTAAATATTAATTATATATAAATTTTTGTTTAAGTTTGTCTGCAGTTTTTACTTTCACAATTTAATTGCTGTATAAACTTGGGGGCAAGATGTAAAATAATTTTTTTCTGTTTTCCTATGAGATCATTATGTTTGTTTGTTTAAAATATAATTCTTTGTTAGGTAAGACATGGCTTTAGCAATATCATCAACTCAGGGATCCCCAGGATGGTACCTGCCAAGCCTTTTGTGCTGTGTTGGCTGACTAACCAACATTCATAATCCAGCATAACTTTGTTTGCATCTAGTATCACTACATTTAATTGCACCGGGGAAAAACCAATGTCCTGTAACCAACGTAATGAAATCTCAAGTATTCGTATTGAGCGTGAAAAACTTGGGGACCCCTGGTAAATTGTTTCAGCACTGTTTTTTTTTTTTTGGTCACAAGTTTCATGTTTCTGTACATGTAGAGGATTTTGTGCTTGATTTCCCCAAAAAAAAAAAAAAAATTTTTTTTAAGACTTACAATTTATATAATGTCTGCTTGTTTTGTAAGGTATGTATTTTTTAGAGTCAAATAATTTTCTATGATTTGTAAATATTTAGCAGTTTTTTTTTTTTTTTTTTTAAACTAGTTTGGTTAGGGAGTGGACTAACATAAAATTCATCTCTCTCTTGCTGTGAGAGATAGTTTAATTTTATACATTAAATCCAAGCTCTTCACAACTTCTGTGGGCATTAAAGTATTGTAACGGCCATTCCTCTGCTGCCAACCATCTTGTTAAAATGACCTACAGTGATCTTGTGAGCAGTAAGTTTTTAAGCCCACTGAGAAAACAAAAAAGTTTCACTTTTCCTGAGCCAATACAATGGACACAAGTGCATCGCCTCAAATAATTTATCCACCTGATTTCACACAATTCTTTTTTTTTTTTTTAACTCTTACAATCCGGCAAGCCCCGTGAAGTGGCGCGGGTTTAGTACCAATTTTACGGCTCGCCCCGTGAAGTGGCGCGCGACGGTAACGATAGCTAAACTAGCGCGTAAAAACGCGGTTTTAGCTCCCGTATAGTAAGAGTTAATCCATCAGTCTCAGATTGCCATTTAGATAACTTACAACTACGTTAATGACAAATTCAGCACGTTTTTTTTGTGGGTGTAAATGTCATTATACATTATTTTCTGCTGATAAAAAGCAGACTCTATATATATATTTTTTTCTTCTTGTAATGATGAGAGCTCAAGACACCTGTTTGCAATGCATTATCTTAGGATTGTTTTGTTGTTGTAATGAAAGTTGAGTTTTTAACAGCTTCTTTTGTTTTCAAAAATTAGATGCAGCTTCAAGAAATATTTGTGCATTAGGTTTTTGCTTTAAAGCATCCTAGCAGTGTACATTTGCTATTTCGCAAAATGAGCTTGAAGAAAAGATGTTAAGGACAGTTGATTTTTTTAATCCTTGCAAATATTTTCGTTAAAAAAAATCAGCCAGGAAGGTGTAACTATTCTGTAGATGTAAGGTAAAGGATCCCGTTACAGGCCCATTGAGGCATATTGGGAATATGGTGTTAGGCCCATATTTTCTTGACCATCGGCACACTAGGGGTGATGTGGTCAGCATCACGCCGGCCGCCTTAACCTTCCCAGAGTTGCTCTGGTACCCAATTGGCGCTGGGTCGACCCAGGAGCCGTTTGCGGCCTTAAAAAAATCCCACCTCATCTGGGGATCGAACCATAGACCACTGAGCTAAAAAGCCAGTGCACTAACCATGCTACTGCGGCTCCCATTCTGTAGATGTGCCGTTATGTAAATCTCAAAGCAGTTTGGAGAAAACTAAAACTTAGTTTACACAGATACTGTTGTCAAACTATACTGTGAAGGCAGTGCTTCTGTATGGAGCTAGTCATAGAGGTGCACAGAGAATCTTTATCAGCATCTTCTTGAGATTAGATGGCCGTACAGAAAACAGAGAAAGCACATAATTCTGTCACCAGTATCATTCCTGGAAAAACTCTATGGAGATACAAATAGCCTCAAGTTGACCACTGCTTTCTTTGAAATATTAAGGTAGACATCTGAGAATGTACAAAGAAGAAGATGGTCATACCACTTCAAGTAAAGAGTTATGGCATAGGACAGAAGAGCAACAGTACCATCAGGAAATACCTCGCACAGAGCAAAACCCTTTACTTTCATTGGACTTTGAACCCTTCATCAGACTCCACACAGGCCACAACAGATTAGGGTACCATCCATTCAACAAGCTAAAGCTAGGAACTACTGACGAATGTAACTGTGGCACCAATAAAATGACTGCTGAGCATCTGCTTGAAAGAAGGCCCAACATATGAGGAACAGAGAAAGCACATGGCCATCACCAGGTACCATTCCTGGAAAAACTTTATGGAGATACAAATAGCCTCAAGCTGCCACTGCTTTATTTGAAAATATTCAAGAAGGCGTCTGAGAGTGTATGAAGAAGAACAACCCACAAGGCAAAATGGTCTTAGACATTAGCTTCAGCTCTGTCATAATGAAGAGAGAAGAAATGAAACAACTAATCCAAGACTGAACACGTTTGAGATCTGCAGTGAACAAATTGCTACAGAACCACCACTACAAGAGCATGTGAATGCTTTGGTGGAGGCTTCCAGCTGCAGTGGTGGCTCCAAACAGAGCCAAAAGGGAAATAAGGATGAAACAATGTTGAAGATGAGCTCAGTGGTTGCTGCCATGAGTGAAGTAAGGTACTGATGTGTACATTTAGTTTGTGTTGTTAAAGGCTTTTATGAGAAGTGTTTTAATCTCCAGCACAACTGTGATCAGGATAATATTGGTCCCTCCAGTTAAAATAAATGTAGCGTTTTATCATGAAGTAACATTTTGAGGGCATCGGTGTGGCTAAGAGGTATGGCATCCGCCTCAAATTCCAGAGGTACCGGGTTCGATTCCCAAAAGAGGGAATATAATTTATGGAAATTGTTTTTTTTCAATGCCAGTGGTCCAAATCGTGTAATTTTCTTTCTTCCCCCCCCCCCCCCCCCCCCCCCCCCCCCCCCCCCCCCCCCCGCCCCCACACCCCCCCCCCCGCACAATGGGTAGTGAGATCGGATGCCTAGCCTTCTAGGATAAGGGCGAAAAAAACTAGGTGGTCCCATGTGCAAGTTGCGCACGTTAAAATTCCCATGGCAGTTGGAAATCGTAAAGAGTAGTCTGTAAGGCCGCTGCCCTGGCAAAATTTAAAAATTAGAAACCTATCCAACAAATATATTTATAGAATGTGTGATTCCTGTATACACACATTGGGATTCTCGCTGGTGCTGCGGAGTTCATGCACTGTGCTGAGATCCTCCTTGTGTGATCTAAGGGAGGAGATCAGAGCACTGATGGAGTTGTCTGTATGCATTGAAAATAGTCCTTAAAGCCAAACTTTTTGAGTGTTTAAAAACTGCTCCCTGTATTTTGATATACCTGTATCATCACGCTGCAGACGTAAAGAAGAATGGACATGATTAATGAATGGGAAAATAATTGTCACATAGCTTGAATTCAGCAACCACTATCAGATATTGCCTATTTCTTGCTTCATTTAAAAAGTATATGCTGATCTCTAGTTAATTTCTAGATGCAGTTCTCATACACAGAGACTAAAATTTGCAGTTTGCTTGTCTGAAAGTTTTAACTTGAATGCTGTGTTTCTAGATAAAATCCGTGTCTGTATCATTGGATCTTGTTCAGTAGTCATCATGCCATTTAGAGAACTCTTACAACTAGATTTAGACCAGGGGTCAGCGTAAGGTAGATCCCAATCTACCAGTAGCTTATGGGCAGTGATTAGGTAGATCTCTAAGTGGCAGAGTTTAAAAACAAACATTTGTCACTAGGAAAATTTAAGACTAACCTCTCCCGCCAGCATTTAAGAGCAGTTTTATCACCAGGAATTAAAAGTACGTCTTCGATGTTCGCATGAAAACTCGTGAGCTAGCTGATAAAAATTCACTTTGTGAACTGCATGATAGAAATGTGATCTTTTCTGTGAAATGAAGTGAACATTCAGTGAAATAATATTTAGTTCAAATTGTCCACTGTCGATGGAATTGCAGGACGCAGATCGTCACGCAGTGATAAATATTACATATAGGCTGCAAGTGAAAGCTGACATGATTTTTATCAAGGTAGATGTTGTGTTAAAGAGCCTAGTGTTTCTAAAGTAGATCCCCCACAGCTCCTGAGTTGCATGCCAATGAATTCAGAGATATCCTTTGTTAAGTTTGTAGTGTGTCTTCAGACTGATGTCTTATCTATTGTAGCAACTATAAATATATCATACTATTACTATAAATGCTTTCATTTTTTTTCTCATTGATATCCTTGTGATATTGAAATTCAAATCTGTATCACTGTACTCACACAGAGCTAAATAATGTAGTATTGTTGGGTAAAAAAAAAAAAAAGGTAAAGGATCTCATTACACGCCCACTGAGGCATATTGGGAATATGGTGTTAGGCCCATATTTTCCTTGACCATCGACACACTAAGGGTGATGTGGTCAGCCTCCCGCCGGCTGATAGTATTGTTAGGTGCAGTAGTAATTTTTTTGTAAGCCCCTACTGAATAGCATACAATAATTTGTTTATTTCTAAGTCAGCGTTCACTTTTGTGTATGTGAACTAATGAGGGAAGAATGAACATATACTATGTCGCATTACATGCAAGTCTTTTTTTTATTATGTAAATACAATAAAAGTTGAATAAAGATTTGGATCCTCTGATGTGGATCTGAAATGTTTGGTGTGTCGTACCATTCTACCCTAAAATGTTGGAAGGCTTCTTGTGTGACACTGACATTCCAGATTTAGATATCACCTCGATTCATTGATAAACTGCACGATAATGTTACAAGAAATGATTCAGCCCAATTACGAGAGGCCTCATTTGGCGGTGTTCATTAGCATGAAAAGCTTGCAGAATTCACTCTCAACAGTCACTTTCATTTAACATCAGGAATTAGTTACAATTTTTACACCAAGAATCAAATTTTCAGCACATTAAGCATAATTTTTCATTTCATTACATTCAGTGTTCAATTGACTGCTTCATCTGTTCAACTACTACAAAAATAATAGAATTCTGACATTTTAGTTCAACGTTCACCTTAAAACAAATGATAAAACTACTTGGGCTATGTGAGTTTTTGTTCATGTGAATTATTTTTGCCCAACAGTTGTTGGGATTTCCTTTAATTGTGATGATAGGGACCAGTTATCAAGAAATGCATGTTAATGTTTTTTTGTTTTTTTTTGAAGTATGAAATTTCAAATAATCAGCAATGCCTGAAATTACAAATTGCGTGTACATTATAATTAATCTAAATTTTAAAAATAAAACAAATCTGAAAAGTTCTACGTGTTATTGGCTACTGTGTACAAATGTGATCTTCATTCAAGTACTTTGCTGTAAACACAATTTCCCCTCACTCCTTTCTGTCCGCGATGACCTCTTTAATTTTATATTCAGAGTTCCATTCATCTACTGAATGTTGTCATCATCGTAGTCTTAATTTGATCAACATGTCGACACATCTCACCAATGTTTACCTCCACTCATCATGCACTAATTGTTATCATTGTTTCTTCTTCTTCGTACACTTTAAGACATCTACTTGAAAGTTTTCAAAGAAAGCAGTAGTCAGCTTGAGGTTATTTGCATCTCCGTAGAGCTTTTTCCATGAATGGCACTGGTGACGGCCATATGTGTTTTCTCTGTTCCACATATGTTGAGCATCTTTGAAGCAGATGTTCAGCAGTCATTTTATCAATGCCACATTTACACTCATCGGCTGTTCCTATCTTTAGCTTGTTGAATAAGTGGTATCCCAATCTGTTGTGGCCTGTGGAGTCTGAAGATTACCACTTCCTCTCTTCTGTTGAGCTGGTAGTATGCATCATTTTGTGTGTGGCCTGAATGCACAGCATCCCATCTGTTTCTTATAAAACTCTTTGCCTCTTCCAAAGTTATGCTTGCATCAGGCTGAGGTAGCTTTCCACCTTTCTTTGCAATCTGTCAGCCTCTTCATTGCCAGAGATGTTACAATGAGATGGGACCCATTTGATCACAGCTCTTTTGAACAATTGGCATAGTTTGTGGAGCACTACTCTTAGGTCATCATTATTTTGACTTTGCAGTGTTGCAATTACTTGCAATGCGTCAGTGAAGAAAGCAACTTCTTTCTGTGCTTTCCTGTCATTACAACCTCTGCTGCAGCCTCCGCTCTGAAGTTACTTGAGAATTATCCTATTGCCACAGACAGCTTTTTTGTGTGCACCGGTGCTTAAGGTCAGAAAGACACCTCCATTTTCTGTTGCATTTGCCCAGGTGTTGCATGGGTTAAGTTTCTCTATGTATTTTATCACTATGGACTTTCTCTCAACAGCTTGATCTCCATATAACTGTGCCCAAGCTCGCGCCCTGGAGAGGACACTCCAGCTTCACCCTATAGGTGTCGGCAAAACACGGGAAGTAGCAGTTACCGGTTATAAGCATTATGCCCAATTGGCGTAGGGCATGGCGCCAGGGGCTACTTCCGACAGTGGGAGAGGTTCTAGGATCTCACTGGACAGCTACCGCCCGCTTCAAGCTGGGCAGCCCCCAGTCAATAAGGTGTTGTCCCGCCACTGTCTGCTTTCCCCATTGGGTGCATGGGGATTAGGGTCAAACCCGAACTGTGGACAGAAAATTTTGCACCAAGCAATTATCGAAAAAATAGAAATAAGCAAACTCTCAGATTGGGATGCTGGAACGTCCGGACTATGTTGACTGGACTATCCGAAAACCTACAGGATGTAAACGATGTAAGGAAGACAGCCATAATTAATGATGAGCTTAAACGACTTCAGGTGGATATAGCTGCACTTCAGGAAACGCGCCTGGCGGGCTCTGGAATGGTGAGCGAGAAGGACTACACATTTTATTGGCAAGGGAAAGATCTTGATAAAGCTAGAGAACACGGAGTAGGTTTTGCGGTCAAAAAATCGCTAACTAACATGGTTGAACCAGACGAGAATGGATCAGAACGCCTGTTAACGCTCCGCCTGCAAACTAGCACAGGTCCCATCACCCTTGTCAGTGTGTATGCTCCTACTCTGTACTCTGCCTCAGAAGCTAAAGATGAGTTCTACGAGAATCTAGCAGCAGTAATCAAAAGCATACCTAGGCAAGAACAGCTTGTTCTCCTTGGTGACTTTAACGCTAGAGTGGGTGCCGATAATGTTTCATGGCCTTCGTGTCTGGGCAGGTTTGGTATTGGCAAGATGAATGAAAATGGACAACGGCTCTTAGAGTTGTGCGTCCACCATGACCTCTGCGTGACCAACACCTACTTTCAGACAAAACCCCAGCATAAGGTGTCATGGAGACACCCACGATCCAAGCACTGGCACCAACTTGACCTGATTCTCGTCAGAAGGCCACTCCTCAGGTCTGTGCTCTCCACGCGCTCGTACCATAGTGCAGACTGTGACACAGATCACTCCTTGGTTTGCTGTAAAATCAGAGCACAACCAAGAAAACTCTATCGTGTCAGACATGAAGGGAAACCACGCATTGATACCAGCAAGATGTCAGACCCTTTCATGATCGCTCAATTCACTGCGACCTTCAAGAAAGTGCTCAGTAGCCCTCAGCATGGTGATACTATTACAGAGAACTGGGAGCATCTACGGAACACCATTCAAAGTACTGCACTTGCCACCTTTGGTAAGAAAACAGCAAAGTCAAATGACTGGTTTGACGCTTCATCAGATGTGATGGCACCTGTTATTGAAGCTAAGCGCAGTGCTATGAATGAATACAAACGTTCACCGAGTGCCAGAACCCTACAGATCCTGAGGGCTACGAGAAGCAAAGTTCAACAAACTGCTCGACGCTGTGCAAATGACTATTGGCTCCAGCTCAGTGAGAGCATCCAGATCGCAGCGCAAACAGGCAACATTAGACAAATGTATGACGGTATAAAGAAAGCACTTGGCCCCCATAAAAGTAAGACGGCACCGCTAAAAACCATCAGCGGAGAGAAGCTAACCGATAAGGGTAAGCAGATGGAGAGGTGGGTCGAGCACTACTCTGAGCTTTACGCTAGAGACAATACCGTTACGCCTGCAGCCCTTGATGCTGTCAATAGTCTGCCAACTATGGAGGAGCTGGATGCCGAACCAACATTAGAGGAACTCAGTAAGGCCATTGATAGCTTGGCCTCTGGCAAAGCACCAGGCAGTGATGGGATTCCTCCTGATTTAATCAAATGCTGTAAGAGCACGCTATTATATCCCCTGCATAGGATGCTGTGCCAGTGCTGGGAAGAGACAACTATTCCTCAAGACATGCGAGATGCCAAGATTGTAACACTGTATAAAAATAAAGGAGACAGAAGTGATTGCAATAACTACAGAGGCATCTCTCTTCTTAGTATTGTTGGTAAGGTTTTTGCCAAAGTCATCTTAATGCGACTACACAAGTTAGCTGAGCGCATATATCCAGAGGCACAGTGTGGATTCCGAGCTGGCAGATCAACAACAGACATGATCTTCTCTCTCCGCCAGCTTCAGGAAAAATCAAGAGAGCAGAAAAGACCATTATATATCGCCTTTATAGACCTCACAAAAGCATTCGACCTGGTTAGTAGGGATGGACTCTTTAAAATCCTCCTGAAAATAGGCTGCCCTTCTAAAATGCTGGAAATGATAAAGTCATTCCATGACGACATGAAGGGAACAGTCCAATATGCTGGAAGCACGTCACAGCCCTTTGATATACGAAGTGGCGTTAAACAAGGCTGTGTTCTGGCTCCGACCCTCTTCGGAATCTTCTTTGCCTTACTCTTGAAATATGCATTCAGAGATGCAACTGAAGGAATATGCCTTCACACTAGGTCAGATGGCCGTCTGTTTAATCTTTCAAGGCTGAAGGCAAAAACAAAAATCAGAAGGGTCACTATAAGAGACTTGTTGTTCGCTGATGATGCTGCAGTCGTCACTCAAAGCCAACAGGAGCTTCAGAGCTTGATGAATCGCTTCACTAAAGCATGCAAGGACTTTGGCCTCACAATAAGTCTAAAGAAAACGAATGTGCTGAGTCAGGATGTGGGTGCTGCACCAGTTATCACTATCGATAACTATGAATTGGCAGTGGTGCACCACTTCACATACCTAGGGTCTACCATCAATGACAAACTCTCACTGGATACAGAAATCGACAGCCGCATTGGCAAAGCTGCAGCTACCTTTGCCCGCCTCACATCGCGTGTTTGGGGAAACTCTAAACTCACAATGAAGACCAAAGCTGCGGTATATAATGCCTGCGTCACCAGCACACTCCTATATGGCAGCGAGACCTGGACGACCTATGCTAAGCAAGAAAGAAGGCTCAATACCTTCCATTTGCGGTGTCTACGCCGCATCCTGTGCATCTCGTGGAAAGATAAAGTGACAAATGTCGAGGTGTTGTCACGTGCTGGCCTTCAAAGTATGTATACGCTGCTTAGACAGCGCAGACTTCGCTGGCTTGGCCATGTTCGCCGCATGGAAGATGGTCGCATCCCAAAAGATATCTTCTACGGACAATTAGCAGATGGCAAGAGAACAGTTGGGCGACCACAGCTGAGGTTCAAAGATGTGTGCAAGAGAGATATGAGGGCACTGGACATGGATCCAGCAACATGGGAGGATGAAGCTGCTGATCGCACTAAGTGGCGATGCTATTTACGGCACCACCTCAGATTGGGCGAAGAGAGGCTCACACAAGAAGCAGAGGTGAGGAGAAAACGTCGAAAGGAGCACCAGGAAAATAAGCAGCTGAGGGCTGCCACCTCAGGGGCGCATTCCCATAGTCAGTTATGACTGAAGGGGCTATTATTATGGACTTTCTCTCTGTTGCAGTCTGGCTCATCTTTCTCTCAATTCCAGGTATGTTTTCTATCATTTCAGGGAAACAATGTTGTTTCCAAACTGGAAGCTTGTGTGCAGTGTAGATGGGTTTAATTGTTAATATTGCATTTTGATTACAAGATGTTGATCACCCAAGAAGAAAAGTTCAGTTGCTATACTTCATTACCACTTGCTTACATCAGAATCTTTGGCTAGACTATACTTAACTAAGTTGTGTTCTATTGCAGCAGTTTTAATTAAATTTTTTTTTTATGCACCAAGCCTCCAGCTGGTATAAAACTGTGGACATGTTTTCACATAAGCCTCCAAGCTGTATATAAAACTGGACATGTTTTCACATAAGCCTCCAAGTTGTATATAAAACTGTGGACATGTTTTCACATAAGACTCCAAGCTGTATAAAACTGTGGACATGTTTTCACATAAGCCTCCAAGCTGTATAAAACTGTGGACGTTTTCATACAAGCCTCCAAGCTGTATATAAAACTGTGAACATGTTTTCACATAAGCCTCCAAGCTGTATAAAAATGTGGACATGTTTTCACATAAGCCTCCAAGCTGGTATAAAACTGTGGATTAATATTAGACAAACATAAAGGTATGTTTTCAGGCACTCGTAAGAAATAAAGAAGTAGAACACTAAGACAGAAAAACAACAGACGTGAGTGGCTTACCCAGGGTTCGAACCCCGTACGACAACACCGCCTAGTTATACAAGCGAATCACACTAACCTCACGGCCAGCTAGGCATCCCTTCCTTATGTGTTATTAATGTTTATAAAACTGTGGACATGTTTTCACACAAGCCTCCAAGCTGTATAAAACTGTGGACATGTTTTCACATAAGCCTCCAAGCTGGTATAAAACTGTGGACATGTTTTCACATAAGCCTCCAAGCTGGTATAAAACTATGGACATGTTTTCACACAAGCCTCCAAGCTATATATAAAACTGTGGACGTGTTTTCACAATTTTTCTTTGCACTCCTAATGAAGCATAGAGCTACCACTACAGCTGGTCCCCTTACAGAAACCTGCACCAAGCATTCACATGCTTTTGCAACAGTGGTTTCTATGGCAATTTGTTATATACTACTCGTCAAAAGTCAAGGGCCACCCTATTATTTTCAATACACTTTTATATAAGCGCATAGAATGATTAAATGAAGGAAGTTTTTAGTAAAAATGGGTGCAATATCTTCCTCTGACAGTCCTCTATGCACGTTAAGCATAAAAACAACTCACCGACAACCATGGTGATCACGTGCAATTTGGTTTGCTGACCATAAATTCACATTTTTAATCTGTTTTTCAAACTTCCGTACAACCAAACAGGTGAAGTAATCGTGCTGATTGACATTCCACGTGCAATGGCGACTTTTTGTGAACAGAGTTCACTCTTAATTTGTTTTACAATCAGCAGACTTAGGGTAGTTTCATCACTTGCAAAAACCATGCCACCGAGAAGAAATCTTGACACCTTACAAAGAATGAGGGCTATAGCGTGGGTTAAAAGTGGTTTATCTGTCCGTGAGGTTGCTAGACGGCTTGCAGTGTCACACTCTACCATCCAAAGAATTTTGGTGAGATTTCAGGCCACAGGAAGTGTGGAGGATCGCCACCAGCCAGGTCGCCCTAAATGCACCAATAGACATGATGACCGGTACGTCTTGTTGTCAGCCCTGCGCCATCGAACAGTGACTTGTTCCACTCTAAGATGTCAACTGAGACAAACTGTAAACGTTAATGTCAGTCAAAGCACCATTCGCAGACGTTTACATGAATTTGGACTGGCTGCTCGACGTCCTGCAGTCAGAATCCCTCTTACTCCTGCTCATCGCAGAGCCCATGTTGCTTGGTGTCGCGAGCACATCCGATGGACAAGGCAACAATGGAGTCAAGTTCTCTTCACTGATGAATCTCGCTTCACTGTGTCATTCAATGATGGCAGGATTCGAGTTTGGAGACGACCAGGAGAGCGATTTACTGATGACACAATTCGAGAGGTGGATCGTTATGGTAGGGGTTCTACAGACACGGCAGGACCCCACTCTACATCATCCAAGGCAACTTGACCAGCCCAAGATACCAGAACGAAATCTTGAGACCAATTGTTCAGCTTGCTCTGGAGGCCATAGGTGGTAATGCCATCCTCCAAGGTGATAACGCTCGACCCCATCGAGCTTGTGTGGTGAATGAGTTTATTCAGCAACATGGGATCATCAGGATGGCGTGGCCAGCTCGTTCACCTGACCTTTCTCCGATTGAGCACCTCTGGGATGTCCTTGGTCGAAGATTGTCAACAAATCACCCCCTGCCAATGGATGTTGCACAGCTGACTGCATTTCTGCTTCAGGAATGGCAAGCTGTTCTTCAGGATACTCTTCGGACCCTTGTGGACTCGATGCGTCTACGCTGTCTTGAATGCCTTGCTGCAAACGGTGGTCATACCCGATTTTGAAATGTCTATTTGTCCAATATCTATTGTGTGACTTTTGAAAAGGTGGGTGACACACTTCATAGCTTCATTGTGTTTGAATGTGTGTTTCCATTTCTTTACGTGACATGTCAATTTGGTATTCAATAAATGCCGTTTTGACTGATACCAATTACGTTTATATCAGATTTGTTTTATGGTTTCAACCAAGGTTTTTCTAAGTGGCCCTTGACTTTTGACGAGTAGTATACATGAAGGGGTGACCAAACCCATGTTAGTAGTACTACTGTTTCTGTAGATCTCCTCTCTTCTCTCCCCCCCCCCCCCCCCCCCCCCCCCCCCCCCCCCCCATGGTGAACTACATAGGACTAAGTGTTTTCATCTGATGTATTATTTTTGTTAAAACAGCCTGTGTGGTTCCTAGGAATTTCTAAGGAGAACAGAGGAAACTTCTTCAACCAGGCATGTCATAAAAGGATACTAAGATGAGCATAGGGTTAGCAGTTTCATAATTTAAAGCAGACTGCTACAGAAGTCAACCCTCACTGCAAAATTACAGATCTGACCATGCTGTTACCTGTGGCATTCAAGTAACTGTCTACTATTTGCTCATCTGTGATGACAGAATTAAATTTGATGCACAGAACTGTTTAACATACAAAATGGATCATATTCTCTCTGATGGTTTAAATATCCAACATCTCTTTCAGTACTCTTTGGAATTTTTATTTGGGGCAGGGGGTGGTGGTGTGTGTGTGTGTGTGCATCTGCATCTTGTTTAACAAAACTGAGCATCTAATCATCCCACTGCTTTTTAATCTACAGTAAGTACATTTATTGTCCTTGTAGTTGAAGAGGGATTTCCACCTTTCCTTCCTCCTAAAATTTCCTCATGTCCATTATATAGTTCTGTTTTGCTTGGTTTGTTTTGTTTTTTTTCTTTGGTTCAAACATTTTACATTAACAGAACTTATTATTTTCATACAACTGTACTATTCAAAGATTTATACTATTACTAGCATGTCACTGCAAATCGACCTCACTACTTAAGTATAATGAGCACATTTTTGTTATGACAAATTTAACAGGAACACACGCCATCATTCCTCAGCAAAACTGACAAGACACTTCATATCAAACTAAAAGGTCAAATATATTTTAATTTCAGTTGCAACCACAAACAGTTGCCAAAAATTAACATATCAATGTGTTAATGTTGTTTTAAAATAAAAGTTGCAATATATTCAGTCAAGTAAAGCATACTGAAGTTACAAAGAATTGAAGGAAGAAAAAAAAACAAAGCAATGCATGAGTTGCAATTACATTAATGTCAGTTGTCAATTAATGAGACAAAGCTTGCTGATCTCAGAAACGTATTTTCCTTTCAGGCCTGTGGCAATCAAACAATGACCAACACAATTTCTTTGAAGTCAGAAACCGGTAATATAAATATAATTTTTGTTCTTTTAAACTATCACAGGTATCTTCTTCAACCTCTCTACCAATTGTGTTCCTTCGCAGTTGTATTGAATAATTAATTGTGATCTTAGTGTTCATTAATACCTTCTATCAACCTTTGTGTTACATTCTCCATACTAATTTATAGTTCCTTCTGTTCATTTTGAAGCATCCAATGACAGAGTATGTTCCTCTACCTATAAACTCAGTTGCTTGCTTGCACACATAATTTGTACATTCTGTGCTGCACTCTTTAATCTCTTTGCCATTTATTCTTCTTTTGCCAATTCTTTCTTGTATTTGCCAGTTGTAAAATTACAATACATCTCTTACCCACTTTTCATTGCTGGTATGTTTTCTTCTTATCTTTGATGTAAGAGTTCCTTTGCATTTCCCAATGTCTTTTTTTCCCCACTCATGGCAGCATATCTGTTATGTACTGTGATGTTATTTCTCAGACTCATTTTATAAACTAATTTAAGTACAGCTGGCTATTTTGCTATGCTTTTTTTTACTTTGTTCAGTCTTAAGTCTTTGAATGTAACCAGATCACAGTAAATTAAAGTTGTTAGAATGCATCTCCCTTAATCCAGTCCATCAGATCTGGCAGAATCCAAACTTATTCTTAGCATTCCTTACTTGATGTTGCTCAGTTTCCCATCATGCAATAGCACATTGTCAATGTGTGTTTAGTCAAGATGCCTTTACTTTTAATTTTGCTTACAATCACCTGATGATCACTCATTAACGCAAGCAATCACCTGATGATCACTCATTAACGCACTTCTCTTCTCTACAGAAGTTAACAGGATTCTGTTTTATACCAAGTAAAATACTGTGGTCGATTCCTCTTGCTTTTCATTGGTTTGTACATGGGGCATGCTGCTTAGGCCTCCGACTAAAAATTCTTGCTCACAAGGCATGATGGGGCAGGGGAACAGAAGATGGCACATCCAACTTGGCAGTGTCACATGATTGAGCTTTTGAAGTGTTTTATACAAGTACTGGCAAGAAATCTATAAACATTTAATAATAAGCAAATTTCAGCCTAAACTTACACCACAATAATTGTTTTATTTTTTTCCTGTTGGTTATTTTAGATAGCAGAAAGATTGGTAGGTTATGATAATTCAAGATATCTAAGGACAACAGTTTAAAAAAAAACAAAAAAACATTTTAAACATAGCAAAATATATTTTGAAGTCATAGCACAGAGTTTAAAATGTCTAGAACATGGAATAAAGATGTTAAATACCAGCCTGAAAGAAAGAAGTCTTAGGAAAACTTAGGAATGAAAATGAGAATTAATGAGATGTCAAAATTAGACAAATGAAATATTTTAGACAAAGACAAAGCCATAACAAAAGGAACAGTTGAAGATAAATAGGCAAGAAAAAGGCAGTGCTGTAAGTGGAAAGATGGCAGCAAGAAATAGCTCATGTCTGTACCATCACGGCAAGAAAAAAAAAACAGTGGAGATTCAGAACTGTTGACCTTTAATGCAGAGATCTGAATGAAAGATGTACGAACATGAGCACTAATCAATAAAGTGAAGATAATGGCTGATGTATGATCTGAGAATTAGAGAATGGAAGGAAGGTAATTTCAGTATGACCTGAGAATTGAAGAATGGAAGGAAGGTAATTTCAGATATATGACCTGAGAATTAGACAATGGAAGGAAAGTAATGACAGATGTATGACCTGAGAATGAAAGGTGAGAAACACTATGAAAATGATCAGTAATGAATGAAGGAAGGCATGATAGATGTTGAACCTGAGCATTCAAGAATTACGGGAAGGTAATGACAAGATGTTGAGGTGAAAAGAGGTGACTTTTATGAGGTTGTGCATTAGGCTTGCAACCTCATCATATAAAACAAATTGTTACAGAAACCACCGCTACTTCTGTAGCAAGAGCACAGGGGCTCTGATGCAGGTTTTCCTACTAGGAAATGAACTTTAGAACTTACAACATGAAGAGGTGGTGACAGAATATATCAACCTAAAAACTAATGTTTACACGTAAAATATTATATACACACAAATAATGCAGTCCCTTGCAGTTCACTCTCACCTGCTTAACTAGACTTATAAATACACAACACGTAGAAAACACTACAGATACCACTAACAGTCCAGATATTTATCTGCCATTAAGTAACAATACCAAAATGTTCAAAATCACTAAGAGGAGGCAGAACAATGAAATAGACATGCAAATGCAACTGGAATAAAGGGTGCAAGAATAACATTGGAAAATATTTTTTTTTTCAAGAACTGCATTACTGTTGTTATCCTGTTTAAATCCAGTGCTTCCTTAACAAACAAAAAGTTATGTAAAACATCTATTTACACGGACGTGTACACAGACAGAAATGCTAGCAGTTCTTTCAATGTAGTGTCTACTAATTTTTTAAATTTTGATTTAAATAACATTGTGATACCCTAACGCAGTATAGGATCTGAAATATTACTAGGGGCTTTGTATAAATTTGAAGCTAAAATATATTAAGATATATAGATTTTCATGAATGCCCGTTTTATATACAGTAATAGTCCAAAATCTCCATCTATCTGCGACTTCCATGCAAACAAAACAATCACATGGTGTGAGAAATTACCTAGACATATGCAAACATTTCATAATTTTCTGTGTTACGATATCACAATGGTTACTTTACAGGTGAGAAGAGAACATAAATACACTAAAGGTTTATTTGGCCAAGCTAAAAAAACTACACAAAGGACTGGGTATGACAGCTTCTTCACTTAAATGCAAGGACTTTTCTGCATATGGTACAATTATTTCACCAATGGTCTGCTGCTATCCTCGTCAATACAATTGGAAGATTTATACTTCTGAACCTCCTGCAGGTATCGTTCCCAAGCATCCAGCTTTTCCTGACTTGCTTCGTCCTGTATAGAAAAATCTTAAAACATAAGTGTCTTAATTGAACTCGACGTGGAAAGATCACCAATTTATGGCTTTTTTAATGGCATCACTAAGTACAGCTTGAGCTGGTTCAGCTGATACTCACCTATGCCTCATCTATATTTTACAAAGGCCTCCTTGCCTTTTTGACAATGAAGCTTTCATATAATGTTATAAAAAAAAGTTAAGGTGGTCCCAAAGCAAATACTGCCATAGGGAAGTAAATTGTTAAAGACCTCTATTCTAGATACATCTTTAAGAGGTTAGGTGACAAAGTCTTTTTCTCACTGCCTTTGCCTTCCTAACTCAAGAACAGAGTCAGACACCTATTTATAGCTGGACAGACTGGAGCATGATGCTACCAGATTTAGCACATAGAAACCAAGAACTCTGATGTTAAAGGTAAGCGCTCTAAACATTTTGCCCAATCTGACGCTCTTTTAAATGCAGTCCCATAGCAGATACTGCTGTAGGGGAAGGTAGTGTTAGAGAATTCACCATACTAGGTCCAGCTTTATGAAGTGGTGTGACAAGTTCTCTTCCTAGCTGCCTTTGCCTTTCTGACTCAAAAACAGTCAAGTACCTATTTACAGCTTGGTAGACTGGAGCGTGACACAACTATGTTTCGTGAACAGAACCTGGTAACTTTGCAGAGAGACAAGCACTCCAAGGACTCTGCCAATCAGAGGCTCTTTTAGAGGTAGTCCTTTAGCAGATACTACGTAAGGGAGCGAAGCTTTACAGCCTTCATAAAACTTCAGCATTATTAGGTTGGGTGACTGGTTCCCTACCTTGCTGCCTTTGCCTTCCCTAACATAAGTACACACTTACAGCTGGGCAGACTGTAGCATGATGCTACCAGGTTTTGAATCAGCTAACTATGCCTTGAGAAGCTAACGCTCTAACCACTCTGCCAATCAACTTGTGTTATCTGTAACCCCGTATTACTTTCTCAGCTGTCTACTCTTAATGAGCAAATAGTTTACCAAAACTTTCCTATCTGCTTCTTTAACTTAGTACCGTATCACAATGTGTTTAAGCTTACCATTGTGAACATTACAATATTCCTTAAATTACACTGATATACACACATTTTGGTGCCTTAAATTTTATAGCTGTTCTTGGGTAATGTTGGGTTGCTGATTCCAAAAATGTAATCAGATTTTTTCTCTAGTTTTTGAGATAACTAAGAATGACCATATTAGTAGGGCAATTGTTATGTACAATCCTAGAGTTAGGTGCTATCAGTGGCATGTTGACTTTAGTCTGCATTCATATTATATGTAATTACTGTGCATATATTACCAAAAATGTAATAAAACTTTATCACTAGCACTTGTTTAGTCAACACGCAAAAAGGATCTTTTCGAGGACTTCCTGGAATGTGATATGCCCGGACAGTCACGCTTAAGGTAGTAGGCTACCCACAAAAGATTTTAAAAAATAAAAATCCAACAATTTTCATTTTCATGCTTTAAATCATCGTCAACATGTTCTTGTACTAAAAATAATTCATAGAAGCTTAGAGATACTCTGGTATGATAGGAATCAGTGTTTTTCTACACACACCCCCTTGAGTGATTTGCATAGCAACCAATGTTTATAGTTGGTTACCTTGTGAATAATGACCCAACATGAAGGTGCATAATTGTAAAACTGCGAAATTATAATTATACTGAGGCAACAGGAGAAAGATATTTATAACTTTTCCAAGAGGAATCGCTCAATGATTTCTTATGAATTTTTCAAAAGTGTGTGTCTAGAAAGCTTTGATCGTAAATTTCAGCATTTGTTACATGCATTGTGCATTTTCACCCACATCAACTCTATTTATTGCTAGACCTAGTTTTATACTGTATAATAGTAGTTAGCAGAGCTTCTTTTGTTCACAATGGGAAATAAGACAAAGTAAGTTCCTTGGAAATCGGTACACCAACAAACCGTTGCCTGAAAATGAGACACCTATTGTCGATAGTGGCGCTATAAAGCCTCTGTGCTCCTCAGCAAAGAAAATAAAGGTCCAAGAAAGTGAAGGACAAGCTAAAAATGACAACAGAGGAAATGTGTTTATCCTTATGGATGTAAAACTGCTGTTTGGGTTTTTATGCGCTAACTTTAGATGTGACAAACGTTATCAGTACTCACTGACCTGTGAGATCGTCGAAGAGACTCGGGATGGCTTTTGTCATGAAATCAGTATCAAGTGCACAAACTGTGTCGAATGGAATGCCAATTTCAATACGTCTGATGTTTCATCTCCAGCTACTCACAAACACAAAGAAGTAAATGTGCGAATGGTGGCATTTGTGCGTTCTATTGGGAAAGGCCACAGTGCATTGCAGAATTTTTCAATATACATGAACACAAGTCAACCCATGGCAAAGAAAGCATACAGGAGAACGCTGCACAGGATCTATTCAGCAAGTAAGGACATTGCAATGGAAATACCCTAAGAGCACCGAAAAGGGGATTCATAGACACTGCAGCTGCAGTAGAAGGAGACCTTTATTCAACAGGAGCTCATTAAACTTCATTTTGTGAGTTCTTTTTCTGTTTTTCTTTGATTTCTCGGAATTGTCTTTTCAACATAATTGGTGATCTTTGAAACAAGATATCTCTGGATCTGTACATTCAATTGACATGAAAATTAACACAGTTGGTTGTCATATAATCTTACAGATTCTGACCTAAAATGGATACAATTGAATTCAAAGTTTTAGTTTTATGACCACCATGCATATATAATGAGGCACAAATATCAAACATTCCAGAAATATAAATTTTGAAAATTCATTAAAAATTAACCTTTCTGTCAATCTCTGTCATTTTAGGTCATGACCTCACGCTATATATAATGATTCAATTTGCCAAGTTTCAGTCAGATCCTTGTACAAATAACATAGTTATGATGTTTTGAAAAAGGTGTATAATTTATTCACTACGGCGGCCATATTGGATAGCTAATTTGCATAATTAATGAGGTCATTATGTGGACAAAAATTTTAAGTCCATACTAACACTATACCCATGGTTGTTTGATTCTGAAAGGAAAATTTGAGTTTTTTTACCCTATCAAGGTAGCCTACTACCTTAAGGGTCCAACAGTAATCTGCCATCATGTGGGCATCCCAAAGTCCCTGGTATCTCTCTTCCATTGTTTTTATATCTTGGTGAAATCTTTCACCTTGCTCCTCACTAAAGTCGCCAAGATTCTCCGGAAATAAATGTAAATGGTTATGGAGGTAGTGCAATTTTATGCTCATGTTGCATCCAAGTTCACAAAAACTCGACAGCATGTTTCCAACTAATTCAGAATAATTGTCTGCTTTAAAGTTACCCAGAAAGTTTTGCACAACTAAAACAAATGATGACCAGGCTGTGGACTCTGTTTTGTTCATGGACTCAATAAAATTTGGATCGTTTATTAACTTTCTAATTTGAGGTCCATCAAAAATTCCAGCTTTAAGTTTGTCTATGCTCAATTCTGGAAACTTTCTGCATAAGTAATTAAAACAGGTACCATCTTTGTTCAGTGCCTTAACAAACTGCTTCATCAAGCCAAGCTTTATATGTAATGGTGGCAGTAGAACTCTTTTTCGATCAATGAGAGGCTTATTGACAATATTTTTTTCTCTAACTTTAAATTCATCCCTCAACGGCCACTGTTTCTTTGTCCAGTGCATATCTTTTGCCCTGCTATCCCACAAACATATAAAGCATGGATATTTGGTGAATCCCATTTGCTGGCCAAGCAAGAAGTTCATCATTTTAAGATCTCCAGTTATGTTCTAAATACTTCAATTTTTCCAGAACTGTGCTTATTGTAGCATACTCCTCCTTCATTGTAGTAGAATGAGCAATTGGAATTGAGCCATATTTGTTACCATTGTGTAAGAGAACACCCTTCAAACTTCTTTTAGAGCTGTCAATGAAAAGTCGCCAATCATCTGGTGTATAACTTACACCCATTTTGTTAACAAGACCTCCTACATTAGTACAAAACACAAGGTTGTTTTCTTTACAAAAGAATGGAATAAAACCTTGCTTTCTGCTGCGATAAAATGTAACCTTTTTTTCAGCAGTCAGTAATTTTTTTTTCTTTCAATCTTGAAGCCAAAAGTTCTGAAGATTCCTTGGAGAGATATAGATCTCGGATTAGATCATTTAGTTCAAGCTGGTCAAAGCGTTGAGCATCTGAAAAATTATCTTCGAAATCACTATCACTGGTCGTTCCACATGCCACTGCTGTCTCATCTTCTAGCAGGGAATCCGAAATCTGACTGAAAGTTGGAATTGGTATGTCATCTCCGTGTGGAACAGGTCACCTAGCAGAATCTAAATCTGGATATTTCCACTTTTTATGATTTTTTCCATTAATTCCCTTAATATTCACAACACAGAAATAACAGTCATCTTAGTGGTTCTTGGGCTCTCTCCAAACCATTGGAATTCTAAATTTTAAACATTTTCTTTTCCCACAAGTCCACTGTCGCAGGTGTTCAACACATTTTGCAAACAATATGAGGAGCCCAAGACTTGTCCTGGTCACCTAGTTTTGCTTTAAAGTAAGCAAAGTATGCCTTTTTCACAAAAACAGTAATATGCTTCCTATGTTCTTCTTTGAAAGTGTACTCTCCACAAATATAACAAAATAAATGCGGTGAAAGAAAACATGCTCTTCTTGAAGATGATGCCATTCTCTGTTAGAAGTGTAATAAATAATACAGGGTGACCCAAAAAAAATGGGTCCGCGCGCGCACAAAAAGTGCGAGCGCGGGCCCGTTTTTTGTGTCACCATGTATTAATGAAATACAAAAATGTCTGTATCTCAAAAACTAGAGCTGCTACAGACAAGTAAATGTTATATTTGGATTGAGCAGGCCTCATTTATGTACAATCAAGAGTAAAATGTTTGGCACCAAAAATTTTTGTTGTTGTTGTAGGGCTGTGTTATCACAATCAAAAGAAAAGTATGTTATCAAGTTTTAAAATGGGTGTATTTTTATATACGGTATGTGGTTTGCAACTAGCAATGACTACGTTTACCTCCTCAGGCTCCTGTGGTTTCTTGAGAACAACACCAGTCTTAAGGGGCTTCGCAAGTCTGCGCTTACCCACCTGTAAAAACAAACCTGATTGTTTCATACCTCAGAAGAGTTTGCAACACTGCATATCCATTCATGTTTGACTGGGGCTGAATTTTCACACATTTGAGAAAACATAAAAACTTTGAATACCAAATGCATGTGAGCTAAACAACACACGCACAAGGTCAAATTCAGGGGTGAATATATCCATTGCAAATTACCCTCTTATGTGATAAAAGGTGTTCAACACAACAAAACTAACGCTGAGTCTTCTATTTCTGTTTTGCTATTTTTATTTAAGTTCAACTAAAGCAGTTCACCTGGTACTGTCACTAACAGGATCAATGATACGAGCTTTCTACAGATTTGAGTCACCTCTAAGGCTCAGATTCAGCACTAAATTAAGTTTTTAATCAAAGTGGCTACCTTCAAATTTGTTCTGTCACTGATAATGTGGCATAAAATTATGCCTCAATTATATCTAAGTCATCTGTTTTGGCATAATATTCAGATACATTTTCATGAATTATGTACATTGATAAATGGTTTTATTCCACTTGGTTGCAGTGTGCATTAATACAGGATTTAAAATTTGCAACATAAAGATGTTAGTCTTTACTCAGAAATTTGCGGGTAACAGGCCATGTTACAGGGAAAAAAATATTTGATTAAGAGAATGCTATTAAAGCTACCAAAATTTAGAAGTTTGCCGTAAGTATAATAATGCAATGATCAATCAGATCAACTCCGTTCACAGACCTGGTTTAAATTACTTGCTGAATGTTAACTTGTGTAATGAATGTAAAAAAGGTAAAGGATCCCGTTACATGCCCACTGAGGCATATTGGGAATATGGTGTTAGGCCCATATTTTCTTGACCATAGGCACACTAGGGGTGATGTGCTAAGAAATATTGCTGTGTGTTTCAATTATTTTCTGAAAACGCTAACACATTCTGTTGTGTGTTTAAATTATCAGCACGAAAATAGTGGTTATTGAAACTGTCAAACGTTTTTAAAAGCCTCTTGTTTACTGGAGAAGGCTGTCATGTATTATTCGAGAAAAGGATTATAAACACTGACTGTGGCTATTCCTTCACTTTTCCATTTGACATATCGGGCAAATACTGCACCCACTGAATAAAGCTTTCAAGGTTCATATGTATTAAGACCTACCTCTGAATCATCATAATTTTTCTTTGCGCTCCCCATACAGCACAGAGCCACCACTGTAGCTGGCTCCCTCTACAGGAAGCCTACACCAAACATTCACACGATCTTGCAGCAGTGGTTTCTGTATCAATTTGTTTGACATGAAGAAGCTACCAGCCCCACATACATAATCTCATATTAGTTGCCTTGTACAACATGCTTGAGGGTGCAGTACTACTATTTTTTCTGTCTTTTCAGAGACGCCCCGGAACTACACTGGGCTACCTCTGAATTAATAATGCTTCAGTGCCAGAGTACTGACACATCATTGGAGCAAGATGCCTCTACAACTTCAAGTCTGTTTTGTAACCCTTCTTCCATATTGGCTTTATCATGGCTTTCTACCAGCCTTCTAGGATTCTGCTTTCTGCCAATGCTATATTAAAATTTCTAACCATCAGACTCCAGTTTCACCTTAAGCTTGTATGGCTTCTGCTGTTATTCCATCTATTCGTACCAACTTAGGTCTTAAGCTGTTTCTTTACATTTTTGCATTTTATCAAAGAATGTGATTATAATCAGAAAGAAGGCACAGCCCAACTACAAAGACAATAAAAATCTGTAATGACGTTTATGTTTTATGTATTTTGAGTCAAAGAAGTGAATGTAAAAAGACAAGAGTGTATACAGAAAGAAGAGAGTTTCTAACTTATTAGTTGTCATAACAATATTCTTGATATTCAGTCATGGTCATTACTAAACTTCTACACAATATATTGCTATATTTCTATTTTATGCAAAAGATCATAACTTCAATGTGCAAACATTATATAACCTTTGAATCCCACCAATATCATGCCATCACTTTGAACATAAAAAAATAAAACAAAGGATATTTACATATCTCGATAAAATTAAAGGCATAAGTTGGACACTGTCAAACAACAAAGGGTGGCCCAATGAGCAATAAAAATAAGAATTCTGGGACAAATATGATGAACAACAAATAGTTCTCAGGATAGAATTCTTGACGGAATTATGAAAAGCTATTATAGCAATAACAGTAGACAGCGTTTCTCAAACTTTTTGGTCTCAGGACCACATTGAACTCTTTAAAATTATTGAGGAACCCCAAGAGCTTTTGTGTATATGGGTTATACCGTGATAGAATGAGAATGAAAAGGGCAAATAGCGTCTTAGATTATTATGAAAATGGTTTTGACCTCGTGGAACCCTGAAAGGGTCTCGGTGACACCCAACGGATCCGTGGACCACAATTTGAGAACCGCTGATATCAACTAAGCTGGTTTCAACACAGCTACAATCATTAATGACAAAGATATCAAAATAAAGAAGTTGAAAAAAAAAAACAAGAAAAAAAAAACACTGTGACGAGCAGGATATTTTCATGGGCTCTTGTCCAACCTAAAAATAAGAAAAACCAAATTCACTGCCAAAATTTTTTAACAGCTATAATCAACCACGCTGCAAAGAAGAAGTAATTGTAAAGAATAACCCATAAAGACAGTCGGCAATAACAGATGTAACAATACAGGAACCATTTTTTTTTTTAAAGTATTATAACCACTGCTAAAGGATAACAGATGATAAGCATGGGCAGATAAAAGAAAAGTGGCAAAAGATCACAACACAGGAAAAGAAAGAAGACACAAGAGTGTTCAATATATAGTGACATCTCACTCTAGAGTTGTACAGGCAAATGTCTGCAACAATAATCCTAACGGAGAAAACGATCTCGCAGTCAAATCCTCTTGTAACCACTTAATGAACTTATATAGTTTCTAAACACTGACTTAAAAAAAAAAAAAAAAAAAGCTATTGCTGAGTATTTTGAAAGTATGCATCTTGCTGAAACATATCAAAGGTTTGACTTAATATCCTGATAATTTATGAAGTTATAACATAACAAACTTTCCATAGGAAAAGTAACAAAAGTTAACTTGCGTGAGGAAAACAATTTTTTCGAAAACTGATTCCTTTCAAAATAAACCAACCATATAAGAAACAAGCCTCGTGCATTTCCCGAACGTCTCTGAAGAAACGAAGAAAAGACAAGACTAATGAACCCTCAGGAATGTTGCATAAGGCAACTAATATGAAGCTGTGCATGGGACTGGCAACCTCAAGTAAAAACATTACCACAGAAACCATTGCTGCAAGAGCATGTGAATGCTTAGTGCAGGCTTCCTGCAAAGAGACTAGCTACAGTGGTGGATCAATGCTCTGTAAGGAGTGCAAAAGAAAATGATGATGACCACTAAAATAAATGAACGCTGAATTTTGTCAAATTTGTTATGGGACCACTAAATGTCATCATCATCATCAGTTGCCATCTCCACAACGAAGGTTGGCTGTAATGGATCTCCAACGTTTTCTGTCTCTTGTCTTGGTGGTGCACTCTGATAGACTCTTTCCTGTCCATCTCTTGATGTTATCTTCCCACTTATAGCGCTGTCTTCCCCTTGCACGTTTGCCTTCAACTCTCCCTTCTGTTATGGTCTTCTGCAAGGTGTTATGCCTTTTTATGTGACCAAAGTATTTTAGCTGCCGAACTTTGACCTCTCTCATTAGTTCTCTTTTCATTCCTAGATTTTCTAGGACCTCCTTATTTGTTTTCATCTCTTTCAATGAGATACGCCCCATTCTTCTATATATCCACATTTCAAGAGCCTCAATTCTTTCTTCCAAATGCTTATTCATCATCCATGTTTCTGCACCATACAGAAATGCAGAATATATATAACACTTTATGATTCTCAGTTTTAATTTGTGAGATAACTGTTTGGATGTAGCTTTGGCCATTCCACTAAATGTATGTACAGCCAAAGAATGCTTGGCGATTTGTTTTGTTTTTTTAACTGAGTTCTACAGTCTGAATTAGCTTTGGCAAATTCATCAAGTGATTAAACTAGTCTTGCAGAAATTATGTGAGGACGGCAAACCATAAGTAAGAAGAGTTCAGGACCACCACTGGTGTAAGACAAGGTGATATCATGTCACCATATCTGCTCATACTCCTCATGGATGATGTCATCATAACATGTAAGTAGAGAACAAGAAAATATTTAGTGAGGTACTGGAAGATGAGACAGGTTTGTATTTCAGAGCTGCCATTTGCCAATGATGTTGCCCTGATTGCTAAATCAGAGGCACATCTACAATCCAACCTGCAAGTCTGGAAGGAAGAGGTGGAGAAGAGAGGGATGGTCATCAGCAGCTCCAAAACAAAAATCATGGTGATATCACGAGAGGAAAGAAGGCATCAGATTAAGCTGGGAGAACAGGTCCTGGAGCAGGTCAACCACTTTAAGTACCTCGGAGCTGTCATAGACTTGAAGGGAGGCATCAAAGAAGATTTGGCTACCCGAAGAGCAGCAGCTGGGAGAATTTTTCAGGCCATAAATCGAGGATTCCTCAGCAAGAGTTGGCAAGAAGACGAAGATGGCTGTATACCGCTTCACCTATGTCCCAGTCTGGATTAAGTCATGGGCAATGACTACAACGCACAAAAGTCAGATCCAAACCTCAGAAATGAGGTATCTGAGAAAGGTGGTTGAAGTAACAAGAAGAGACATGGTCCGCAACCAGACGATACGTCAAGGCCTAAAACCCCCAACCCCTGCAGACCCAAGTAGAACAGTCCCAACTAAGAGGGTTTGGCCATGTCTGCAGAATGGGAGAATATCAGCTGCCAAGGCAGGTATGGGAGGCTAAGAGCCAGGAATCCAGACCTCCAGGACGACCCAGTCCGCTGGGAGGACAACATTAGACAATCTCTGAAGGACCGAGGACTAGAATGGAACCAGGTATGAGGAAGACAGCCAATAGGATAGTATGGAGCTCTCTCTTCCAAACCTCTACACCTCACGATAGAAGAGGAATGACTAAGTAAGATTAAACTTATGCACAATCAGGCTTTAGATATGGCATGTGCTGATACCTTGTCCACTTACTGCAAATAAGTGAAAAGAAAACTGATAAAACATGCACAGCAGTTTTTTTTAGATCAGGAGAAAGATTTGTGCCAATTTTGGCAAGTCTTAGAAGACTATGACATTAGATGGAAAGAAAATTAGAGGCAGTAATGGTGTGGTTCTTGTGTAAGATGCAACTAATTCCTTGAACAGTCTGAAAATCTGATAAAAGTTCTCATATAAATCAATCATTAATCAAAAAGTTTCTGTTCAGACAGTCAATGCTCTTTAGGCATGTTATGAGAAGAGAAATATTAGAAATCTGGCAACAATTCATAAATTGAACTAAAAAGGAAGAGGAGGAAACCAAAAGATGTGGAAATCAAAAGAAACCAAGTCCTAAACAAAAATCAGAAATCTTCAACTCAATGTCAAGGCATTCCTACTGTATGGCTCTGAGCATAAGAGAACAATAACAATCACAACCCAAAAATAACTGACTTTCATGAATGGATGTTTGCACAGAATAGAAGGATTGTATGACAAGATCACTTTGTGGGACTGCTGAAAAGAACCAGACAAGTACCAGTGGAGCAAAAGGCTGCAGTTTGATAGAACATACACTGAGGAGTCCAGCTGACAGCATTACAAGGCAGTCATTCTGGAATCCCTAGGGTATGAGAAATAGGAACTGACGAGTCCATGTAGAAGAAAATTGGAATTAAAAAGAAAGTGATACAAAAGACAAGAAAAGACCAAAAAGGATGGTACAGGACTGGCAGATATTTGTGGTGCATAAAGGATAATGATCATGCCAGATCAGCTCCCATCACAAGCTGTCAACCACATAAGACTTCAGGACAAGACAACATGTAAGAAGATTGAGAGAGCATGCTAAGAAAATCCCACTGAAACAAGGACTGGAGCCAGGGCAAAATACTTTTTTTTAAAAACACAGAAACTGCATCTCTTCATGGCTACCAATTTGCATGTGGGGAGAAAAATTGAACTAATCACATAATTTTATATGAATGGCCATGATGTATGCTGTCTCTGAACATTTAATGCACCACATACAACTATTTAATTTATTTAAACACAATGATTCAGAGAGAGAGAGAGTGAGAAAAGAGAGAGAGACTGTCTTGCAAGTGTAAGATATTCTAGGTAGCCAAGACAGTTCAGAAACTAATATGCACACTGCCTTATGATATTTAAAATCATCTACTTAAATGCAGCAGCCCAGAGATAGAGAAAAGAGGGAGATAGAGAAAAGAGGGAGAAAGAGAAAATAGAGAGACTGTCCTGGAAGTGTAAGCTATTCTAGGTAACTCAAAACACTTCAGCAGCTAATATATAAACTGCCTTATGATACAACTAAATGCAACATGGTGTGTGATCAACTAGCCTAAATCATAATGTCATAAATGTGTTTTTAAATATATATATATATATATATACACAGGGTGTTTATAAAGTCGCTGTGCTGTGAATTTGAAAAATATTTTAGAAATTACGTCACGAATGATGCAAATTTACGTCATGATATTCTGTGTTCCAACGCTGTGTTCCACAATCCTGTGTGCAGCATTACACAACAAGCCCTAATTGAAAACCACATTTCTGGTGACGTAGTCTCGCCCAGGCGTAAACTTCACTGCACAGAGACTTTATAAACACCCTGTGTGTGTGTGTGTGTGTATATATATATATATATATATATATATCTATATATATATCTATATATATATATATATATATATGTATATATATATATATATATATATATATATATATATATATATATATATATACACAGTATATAAATGATATACTATCAAAGTAAACATTAACTTTTTTTTTTTTTAACAGTAAGAATTAGTATATGCTCCAAATGATTGAATCACAGAACAGTGCGACTTGCTGGATTTTACCCAAATGGCTATCAATGCGGCACATAATTAAGTTAGGGTTATATTTGTATCCACAATGTAAGAATAAGTGTAACCATAAACCCTAATGGTAACCTGTTAAATTGTCCCAACTACGATGGTTTGGCCATGTATACAGAATGGAAGAAGATCGGATACCACGACAAATATGGGAAACCAAGAGGCAGGGATCAAGACCTTCAGAATTCGCTGGGAGGACAACATTAGACAATCCCTGAAAGACCGAGTGCATTCTCTCTGGCAAACCTCTACACCCCAGGGTAGAAGATCAACGACTAAGTAAGGTAACCTGTTAACCATAACACCATTTCTCGTGAGTGACAATTGCTGACAAAGATGAGCAAGCATCTATGTGCAAAACCAACTTTGTATCGATAGCCATTTGGGTGAGATCAGACACCTGTACCCCTATCATGTGATTCAATCTTCAAATTACTTTCTGTAATTACAAACTTTTGCACTCATATAACGAAATGTACCCGTCTGAGGCGTCAACTTTTCTGGGTTTTGCTAAATTTGGATAGGCCTACTTGCATGCTAATAGGCTACCAAAAATTACTATTATTTATTACACGACATTAAATATGAAGAAAATTATTGAAAAATGACAAGATAACTGTCTTACAGACACTGGAACTGGTAAAGATTTGTGAGTTGGAATAGGCACACCATCTAGATCCTGGTCTGGGTCTATCCCTCCTGAAGAGCACGATGGTGTAGCTTTATCAATTGGCACTGTTGTAAGAGGTGGTAATGACAGATCAGCACTGAACGGTATTGAGGATGAAGCAAGCACCAGTGAGTTTGGTGTCATCGATGACTTATCCTCTCCTTTTGCTGACTGCTCTGCCATCTTTTTTTTAAACATCTCCAGAAAGCTGCCATCGTTTTTAAATTGATTCTTGACTAAAACTGGTGCTTGTTTGTTTCTGTTAAAATGGGCATCTCTGATGGATGTCAATTTTGATCGCCAATCTTTTCCACTTATTCTTTCATTATTTTGACTGTCATCATCCCTTCTATCTTTTCTCCCTTGAACCCTCCCTTCTTCATAACTTCCACCCCTGCGGCGGCTCCCTGAAGCATCATCATCATCATCATCGTCATTCGTGTTGCGTCTTTCTCCATTTCGGCTTCCCTCTCGTCCACTCCTATTTGAAGAAGTCCTTTCGCGCGACCCTGACCGAGACCTTGATCGCCTTCGATTATGCTTGCTACCATCACTTCTTGGCCGATCGCTATCACGACGCCTGCTATGCCGGTCACTCTCTCTACTACGTTTATCGATATCGGGATCATTACTGCGACTCTGTTTTCTATTATCATTCACAGCATTACTATTCCCATCGTCGCTGTCTGCCATTTTGTCCTGCGTCAATGCCAGGACTTTCATGGACGAAACGCCAAATGTTTTCAATGCCCCAATTGAAACACATCATCAGTTTGCGTGAAACGTGCTTCTTGCATTAAATGTTACATTTTGTCATAGTCTTACATTTACTCTCTTTATTTCAAAACCTTACTGTGGAGCTTTAAAATGTTTCTGCACTTTTCTTTGAATAAATTAACATTTTTTTTTTAAATTTAAGGTGTTTGCTACTTTTCTTTATAGCACGGCCCTTTCAACCATCTACCATATTAATGGAGCTTTTGGTTACATCAGGACGTGTTTCCTTTATTATATTACGTTTTTGTTTGTATTTATTTTATACTATATTACCTCTAGCAGGTATTTTTCCTTTCGTAGTTATATTTCAAAATGGTTTTTATCATCCAAAATATTATTTTGTCTAAACTGGCATGTTTTTAATTTTCACTGGAGAGTTATTTGGTCAATACGTATTTATCTTGGGGGGGGGGGGGGGGGGGGGGGGGGGGGGGGGGGGGGGGGGGGGGGGGGGGGGGGGGGGGGGGGGGGGGGGGGGGGGGGGGGGGGGGGGGGGGGGGGGGGGGGGGGGTTCCTTTCACCAGTGTAGACTACTGGCTCGCATCCTTATTTATTTATTTTTATATTTTTGCTTTTGTAATATGCTGTTTTATTAACTTTTGTATTTCTGATGGGGTCTTAGTGCCTATGAGATTTTCTACACTCATTTCTACATTGTGGTTACCACAGTATGTCTTAATGTTTTGCCTTTGCAGGTCATTTCTTTTGCAGTCCACCAGAAAGTGTCTAATTGTGTTTGGTTCTTGACACTCTTCGCATGTGGGTTCCTCAATCATGAAATATCCAGTTCCAAGCTTGAGCCTCAGCAATTTTTTGTTAATTGGTATTTTTGGTTCATCTTGTATTTGACATTTTTTGTTTGGTTTTTTTTAGGATTTTATATGAGTGTCTTGCTTTTTTTACTTTGGTCCCATGCTATTATCCACTCTTTCGTTATTGCTTGAGCAATTAATCTCTTAATTTCAAACTTCCCTAAGCCTACTTCAATTTTGTTATAACTGGTTCTCCCCCTTCTGGCTTCTTTGTCTGCTAGCTCATTTCCTGCTATCCCAACATGTGCTGGTATCCATTTTAGTGTGACACTGCATCCTGCAGTGTGTAGATATGTATTGCCCTGTAGTATTTCCTATATAATATCTGGCCTGCTACATTCATTTCTGTTTCTGATAGCTAGTACTGATGAAAAGGAATCTGTGAGGATGGTTGCTTTATTTGGTGGGTTTTCTGCAACTATTTATAAAGCTTTTAGGATTGCCACTAGTTCTGCTGTAAAGATTGATGTATTACCTGTTACTTTATATCTTTTATAAATTTTCAATTTTGGTATTGCTATTCCTGCTCCTAATTGTCCTTCTTCATCTTTTGACCCATCCGTACATATAGTTTGGCTATTATGTATATACTGTTCTATATACTCTAGTGTTTTACTTTTTGTTGAGATTGTGTCTTTGGATCTGTTTATGACCTTTGCTAAAAGGGAGTCAGTTTCTGGCACTTTTAGTTCCCATGGTGGGATCTTTGCTTTATACTGAGCACTACTATTTATCATGTTAAATAGGTTTGGATGATGATCCACTTCTTCCATTGTTTTCCACCCTGATGGGTATCTAATTATAGTCTAATGGAACATTTATTGTGTGTTCGTTTTCTTCTTTTATCGTTTATGTCATAAAACGTCGCAGTTGTTTACTTTCGCCGATTTTATTGATTTCCGATTAAGTGTTCTTACTGCGGCAGCCTGCGTCATAACGTCTTCTTCTTTGATCCTTAGCCGTAAACCGCCAAAGCAGTCAGTGGCCATCATGCCTGGTGGCATCTTGTAGGGCAGCAACAAACTGCTTCCACTTTGCTCGGTCTGCAGCCATCCTTCGTGCTGTGCACCAGCTCTGATTCACTCTTTGCATCTCAGCCTCCACAGTTCTTCGCCAAGTTATTTTTGGTCGGCCTCTCTTTCGTTTTCCTTCCGGGGTCCATAGCATAGCTGTTCTTGTGATGGCATCCGGGTCTCTTCTGAGGACATGGCACCCAAATCCAGTGTCTGCCCGTTATGTATCGTCATCATATGGTATTTCTTTAAAATGTTTTCTATGTCGCGATGCCTCTTCTTCTGCTAGTTCATTGTTTCTGTCGCTTCCAATTTTAGATTATATACCTCTGCTGGTTTATCATGTTTCTACATTCCTAGATTTTGAATCAATATATTACATGACTGGGGTTATTCCAACGAGATCTTCTCGTCGCTGGGCTTGCCTCTCAGCTGAATGCGCAAGTTGTGATTTGTCTTTCTCGTTCATTGCTGGTGTCCAAGTCTGATACATACACTGATGGTAACATTCCTCGCTAATCTGTGCACTTAGTAAATATCCATTCTTGGACAACTTGACCAGGTAACCTTCCTTCCATTCCGCTGGTATTTCTTCTCTATCCCAAACTTTACTAAGTAGGTCTACAGTAGTTTTATCTCCGTAGAGGTGCAAATGACCTCTTTGGTGGCCTTTGCCAGAATGTCATTTGGACCATCCGCTTTTCCATCTTAAAAAAAAGTGTTACGACCTTCTTTATTTCTTCCTTCAGTTGATCTTTCGTGGTTGACTTGTATCTCCTCTTTTGCTGTGCACTAATGACCTGTCATCGAAACATCATTTTTTGGTGATGCGTAGATGGCAGGGAGGATAGTGTGATTCGCTTGCATGGCTAGGCGGGGTTATCGCACGGAAGGTCCAGGATTCAAATCCTGGGTAAGCCACTCATGTCTGTTGTTTTTCTGTTGTCTAGTGTTCTACTTCTTTATTTCCTACGAGTGCCTGATAACACACCTTTATATTTGTTTCATATTAATTTACTGTTTACAGACCTCGGGTTTCCCTTCCTTATGTGTAATAAATGTTTATACAATACCAAACCTACCCTCTGTCCTGTACTCACTGTTCTAAGTCTACTATCATTTACTGGACACAGTATTAAGGTCCTTGTCTTGTTGGACTGGCCTATACTGCATGATAGGGAAACAACAGAAGTGATTGTGTCATTAATAGGCTAAACTGCCCATGGTGGACTTCCGGTGTCGTGTGTTGCGGGTCGCACTAGTGACCCGTCATCGAAACATCATTTTTTGGTAATGCGTAGATGGCAGGGAGGATAGTGTGATTCGCTTGCATGGCTAGGCGTGGTTGTCGCACGGAAGGTCCAGGGTTCAAATCCTGGGTAAGCCACTCATGTCTGTTGTTTTTCTGTTGTCTAGTGTTCTACTTATTTATTTCCTACGAGTGCCTGATAACATACCTTTATATTTGTTTCATATTAATTTAATATCCAACTCTTCATTTGTTCTTGTATACTGCTTAGCAATTTTTCATTCTTGTCTATGGTGGGGCCATTTGCTGCCTTGTATTTTCCTGTTAGCGTCTTTGTTTTAATATACCAGAAGCGCCAGACTGAGAAATGATTACATCAGAACAATTGTAGGAACTACATCCTGTTTCAAGTATATAGAAATACAGAAAATCAAGTAATTTGACCATCTCATGAGAATGGAGCCCAAAAAATTACCACTATGCGCAACACCAGAAGATCTGGGTTCAAAGCACGGCGAAGACCAAGAGGCAAACACCAGTTTTCAAGTGCGGGATTTAAAAACCAAACCAAAGAGGCAGATGGATAGACAACATCACAGACATCCTACAACAACACGGGCTGATAGCAGGCAAGGCCACACACTTGGCTCAATAAAGCAAACTTCAGCTCCACAATACGTTTCACGGCAATAGTGGAAGAAAGAAGTAAAGTAAGCTCCTTTGTGTTGGTATGCAGGTCCAGGGTTTCATGCGCCCTAGGGTTTCATGCGCCCTAGGCGAGGCTTAAAATTTGCACCCCAGTTGTATTCTGTACCATCCAACCGCATATCTATCCATCACACCGCCTACCAACAAGCTTACCTATTTTCACCCATACATCCGTCTATCCATTCATCTATACTATTTATCTGCTTACTGTATATTATTTTGATTTATTGTATGATGGAAGCCAAAGTGGAATTAATTATTTCCCAGCACAGGCGGAAAAACCAAGAAGATCTGGGTATATTTGACAATTGGCATTTACAATGTATGTATATTCTGTGCACTGAGCATTATACATTATATTTATATTATAATTAAATGTAAAAAATTATGTGCTATATATTCTTTATACCACTTAAATTTAATTCTTGTTTTTATCCACATCAATGACGTTGTTATTTTACTCGTTTACATCAGCTATCTATTTCCTGTAATTCTGTTAATGGCTGTCATCTACAATACTCAGTAATTTTTGCGATGTGTTTTAAAGTATTCTTTTTAAATTTTAGACTTAAGCGATGATGAAGGTACGCTAAATAGTTGTAGCAGAATGACGACACACGCACACCGCGTAAAAAAGTGAAGCCGTGGTATCAGCAGGCTTTTTGTGAGGAATGGCTAACAGACAGCAAACTCAAGGATTGGATAAAGCCGGACTCTGGCAATCGCTATGCTGCGATTTGTACGGTCTGTTCCTGTACATTAACTAATGCCAACAAAACAGCTCTATTGACACATAAAAGCACACAGAAGCACATGAAAAACTTCGAAGCCAAAAGCAAAACTCTGATCATTAACTAGTTTTTCATCAAACCAAAAGAGCCCTGTCTTCAAGACAAAATTGCTAAAGCGGAGATACTGTTGTCGGCTTTCATGGCAGAACATAATACTCCGTTTTCGCAAGCTGATCGTTTGATTGAATGTTGCAAGCAGATGTTTCCAGATAGCACTATTGCTAAAATAATGTCACTGAAGAGCACCAAGACTGCATATGTGATGCAGTATGGCATTGCTCATTTTGAACGGCTTGAAGTTATAAACATTTGCAGAAATCAGAAATTGTCTATAATCGTTGATGAGAGTACTGATGTCTCTACGAATCAGATGTTGGCAGTCGTTGTGCGATTCTGTGACACAAAAACAAGACAAGTAGTTGATTCACTGTTAGACCTCATTGAGGTGGAGGATGGGACTGGTCTTGGCATGTTTACAGCAGTTAAGAAATTGTTGAGCACGCATGCAATCCCGCTTAGTAACGTCATTGGTTTTGCTGCAGACAACTGTGCCACTATGATGGGGACTGCAAGTGGTTTCAGGCACAGCTGAAGAAAGAGATTAAACATGTCTTTGTTCTCGGCTTTGTTTGTCATTCATTTGCACTTTGTGCAAATTCTGCCAGCAACCACCTACCATCTTGGCTTGAAATTTTCATAAAGAATGTCTGCTTCTATTTTTCGCTTGGTAGTAAAAGAAATCTCCAGTTCCAGTTAATACAAGATGTAGTTCAGGCCCAGAAACATAAAGCGTTGAAGCTGTGTGAAACACGCTGGCTGTCCCGTGAAGCAGTCACTGAGAGGATCCTTAAGCAATGGGATGCTCTGCACTTGTATTTCCAATCCGAAGCTTCAATGGACAACGTCGACTGTGCGGGGCACATCCTGCAGAAGATGAACACTGTTTGCACGAAGCACATGCTTCTATTTGTCGGCTACATACTGGGTAAAGTTAACGTCATGAACATCGAATTCCAGTCCGAGAACTTCCGTCTTCACAAAGTGTACACGAGTGTAACAAGAGACTATCGTTTTCTTCTCAGTATTTTTATTAGGCAGGAAGTATTGCAGCATGAGCATCGCACTCTTACCGACATTGATCCTTCGGATGTACAGGTGCACACGAAACTGAATTACATTGAGCTGGGTGGACGATGTGAAGCGCAGTTAATCCGACAACCGTTAGGAGATAAAGAAGTCCAGTTTCGCAAGGATGTATTGGCATACCTGATTGAACTTGGTACTCAAATACGACGCAGGTTCCCACTTGGACAAAACAGTGTTCTGGCGCAAATGCAGCTGTTGGATCCAAAGTAAGCTCTCGAGATCAACAAACCTTCTATCATTCCATTACACTGGACAACAAATTTTGACTTTTTGTGTGTATCTGAGATTAAACCAAGTTACCTTTATGTTGTTTGGGCTGCTGAACATGAAAATGGCCGTTAAAACACCAGATTAGCTCTAGTTTTTTAAATATCTGTAAAACAAGTTTTACACATTTGCATATACATACCATATGATAATAATGCTCATAGCGGAAATGATTCACAGCGACGCCTTTTTGTCTGCCGCTTGTAATGAGTTTCTGGGGCATCTCTCACAAGGTTCCAACAATATTCTGCTAGCATTGCTGCATTCCATTTCCCTTGGTACCTTTTTTCGATGGTAGTGTCGCGAGAGGTTCAGATGTTATTAAATGAAAGATATCCTGGACAAAAAGATGTATCAGATGATACCAGGATAGTGCCAGATAACAGACTGGTCTTATAAGAAATACCCCCTTCTCTGAAAAGAGCAAGGGTGTATCGACAGAGCAAGGGTGTATCGACAATCAAAGGTAGGGTCAAGCTGTATAAATCTTCAAGTATGATGATAGTGTTTGTTACTGAAGGTCTAAGTGCTACCTCTCAAGCTCCTCTCTTGATATATATATATATATATATATATATATATATATATATATATATATATATATATATATATATATATATATATATATATATATATATATATATATATATATAGTTATCACTTTCGCTGGACTGTAAAGTTAATACTTAGTTTAATAAAGTCCTTCGTGAGTCATCACTCAAACTGTTTTTGTTGTTATTAATATTTTGTTTCTTATTACTACGTTGCTGGATAGGCTGATCAGTGGAATTGTGTTTCCACTTATCTCCAAAAGTGCGAAGAATCCAACTATAGCCAGGATCACACAAGGTCTGGATCTCCAGGCTGGGAAACATAGGTTGTCTAGTTCTAGGTATATTGAGAACGTTTGCAACACAGAGTCACTCAGAAGTGAATGTCTCGTACAATCTTAGTAGTTGCAGGATAAAACCTGTAATACAAATAATCACAACCCTTGTATGGTCCAGCACTATTCTATCCACACACACAATGGACGTAACAAACAGTTTCAGACATGGTGCTAACAGTTGTACAAGACAATTTACCTCAGTACCACTCACAGTCAGTTCAATGTGATTACACTTTCCTTATAAATCCTACGTTAGATCCATTTGTCCATGATCTACTTCCATACAATGATTTGGTTTAGTTCAAACTATTAAGTGACACCTTGATTAATACATGTTAACAAATTCTGTGATCCTTTCTCATGGTCCTGATCAGTGTGTCTTTCCTTTAGGAAATACTCCTTCAAATACATTATTAAACCTACAGTCGTATTTTTGCCATAATTCTCAAGATTCTACACATTTCCCAATGCTGGCTTTCGTCTCTAACAGTCAACACATGCTTGTGTTCAGATGGCAATACACTCGTCCTGTATGTTTTTTTCTTAACACACTCAACACACTTACGAACACACAAGTGCATTAATCACAAGAAAATTACATAATTATATACATAATTATATATATATATATATATATATATATATATATATATATATATATATATATATATATATATATATATATATATATATATATATATTCTTTCTTACCCTCAGGCAATACACATAAGCGGTAACAGGCTGTCAAAAGGTATTTAGGTCTGCTATGCAGATGCAGTGGCAAAGTATTGGACAGCACACTTTTTTGCCGCTCTCTTCTGTACCGCTTAGTGTTTCAAAATGTTGTGGCTCCAAATCAACCAAGTTCAAGGACTTTTATACCGTCGTTCCCCCCGTATCGGAGAACGCGGCCAAAAACCGGTGTTAGGAATCCAAAAACGAGGCATCTTTTGCCTGCTTGTTCAATGTGCAACATTTTAAATATTTATTATCTCTCTTAATTCTGAACCGATTTTGATCATTTAAAGTTAGACTTATACTGTGAATTTACATCTACCGTTCTATCTAATAATTGTTTAGTTAGCAAAATATATTTAAACCTATGCAGACTTTAACTAACTAAATTTGGGACTACCCTGATGTATAGATGTCAAATTAAACGATTTTCCTCTTTAAATGAACTACTATTCGATGAAGTCTTTGCACCTACCTCTTAAGTAACATCCCCGTTGTTGAACTATCTATATCTTTCCTTTTGAACATCTCTAGTTCTTAAGAAATTAAATAAATTCGTACTTTCATTTACACAAAAAGGGCCTCTATGTTACGCCTAAAAAGGTTTCCTTATACACACTAGAAAAAGGAGCGTTTTCATTGGTTCTTATATCGGTCCGTTTTCCTATAGTATTATTAGTTGCTTATCCTTTACAGGACGTGGCAATCAACCCCAGCTTTTAGTGGCTGTTTGTGATTTTTCTAGGCAATTTTTTTCATTCAGTAGTTTGCCATTGCTTTCTGAACGGTACGGCGCTTATACCATTATTAAAAATCCACACAAAGCGATTTGCTACCAAACCGCCTGCAGCAGGTTTCGAACCTGGTATATCTGGATTATGAAACTGCGTTCATATCCATTAGGCCACAGACGCCGTTTGCGTGCAGTAAATATGACCGTGGTGTAAGACAGACCAAAACACGACAGGTAGTAATGTCCTGATGAAATCGTTCCCCATGCTCGTCACTGACAGCACCGCTGTTAGCAGGGAAGAAATCCAGATGAGAGTGTAAAAAGTGTAATTTCAAAGACATGTTGCACCCTAGTCTCTCGTAGCGCTGCAAGAGAGTTTCTACAAGCTCCTGGTAATTGTCAGCCTTATTGTTTCCTAGAAAGTTTGTGGCCACTTGCTGGAAAGCATCCCAAGCTAACTTTTCATCACCTGTGAGGATATCATCAAAACGCTGATCTCTGAAGAGCTGACGTATCTGTGAACCGACAAATACACCTTCCTTGATTTAGGCCTCACTACGTCTGGGAAATTTATCAGAAGGTATAAAAATCCTGCCCCATTTCGATCCATGGCCTTTACAAAATTCGTCATTAGTCCAAGTTTGATGTGGAGAGGAGGGACCAAGATCTTGTGGTAAAATGTTACCATTATGGAGCAGCACAGCTTTTAAGCTCAACTTGGACGAATCAATGAACAGCCTCCAATCGTCGTCTTTGTAGTTGATGTGCAGTGCTGCCATCAGACCCAGTATACCAATGCAAGCAATGAGGTTATCTGTTATTTTGAAATATGGAAGCAGGCCTTTTTGCCGAGCACGAAACACAGACTCATGCACATTCTTTTCTAGAAGATTCCATTGCTGTAGTCTGGACCCAACAGCTCTGCTTTATGTTTTGGCAATTCCAGATCTCTCACTAGATCATTCAATTCACTCTGGGTAATTGTATGTGGCTGTACAGACTCTTCAATAGGCACGAAATCAGGATCTCTTGATGTAGATGCTTTCACGGGTGACGGATGTCCACTGGCCTTATTATCTTCTTCATCATCCAGAGTATAAGATTCTGGTGGGTCAGGAACAGGAAGTCCTTCCCCGTGAGGCACTGGCCGCATAGCAGAGGGAATATTCGGATAGGCCACAGGCCGCTTTTTCTTCTTAGAAATACCATGTCCAATTGGAGGAGTCATGCAAAAGTAACAATCATTAAGATGGTTTGTCGGTTCCCTCCATACCATTGGAACTGCAAAACGCATCGATCGTCCTTTTCGGTTCAACCAGCAGCGCAGATTTGTTGCACAGGATTGAGAACATATATGTGGGGCCCAATACCGGTCCTGGTCACCGATCTCACAACCAAAATAAAGGCTGTAAGCTTTCTTTAACCCCCCCCCCCCCCTTTTCCCCCTCTTCCCCCCGGATCTTGAAAACCCTAGAGCTAATTCGCGATTTTTAAGTTCATATTCGTGATCAGCATGTCCAAATTTGTTTAAAATACCTACTTTTGTCTCGGATACATTTTGGCTGTTGTCCAGTGTTATCAGCGCAGTTCCCAACAGTTGTTTCAGAAGAGAGCCTTGATCGTCTGTCTGACCAATGGCGAGAACTGGCATCGTACCGAAAAGATCTTGGCCATCTGGTGGATGAGGATCAGCCCGCATTCTGGCTAGGACTGCAACAAGTAACAAATGCTAATAACCAGAACAAATTTGATGTTTTGGCTGACCTCATGTGCGCGCTTATGGCACTACCTCACTTCTCAACATGCGTCGAAAGAGTGTTTTCGAAGGTTAACTTAGTTAAAACTGAACAAACCAACAAGCTTTTCTGTGAAACAGTTTCCAATCGAATACTAGCCAAGCAAGCAGTTGCCAAAGATGGAGATTGTCATAAGTTTAATCCTAGTAAAAGCGTGGTCGAAGATGTGCGTGGAGGACGTTGTCGGCAGAGATATGCAATGATTTTGAAACTCTACAATCAAGATTCCACGTTGTCAATTCATGCATATGGGACCCAAAGATGCAGCAATAGAGAATGCAGTCAGCGACCCATAGCTTGACTGCTTGCGTCAGGGTCAGCGAACCAGAGCTGTCCAAGACCCTACTCCACCTCCATGTGGTGGTCCTGGAAACAGGCTGCATCACTGCAGTCTGGCTGAGAGAGTAGGGATCGAAGAGGGAAGGCAAACCCGGTCCCCACAAATGTCGTGCAGAAGTCGGATGTGTCGGTCGAAAGGCGCAGATATCGCAGCTCCGGTGTAAACAGACACAACGCAACCAACGTCCTTTTCAGGACGAACGAAGAAGAATTCATGGCCGGGAGGATAGTGTGATTCGCTTGTATGGCTAGGTGGTGTTGTCGTACGGAAGGTGCGGGGTTCGAACCCTGGGTAAGCCACTCGCGTCTGTTGTTTTTCTGTTGTCTGGTGTTCTACTTCTTTATTTCTTACGAGCGCCTGAAAACATACCTTTATGTTTGTCTAATATTAATTTACTGTTTACAGGCCTCGGGTTTCCCTTCCTTATGTGTCAAGAATTCATGCATATGATCTTGACGACGGAGAAGTTGTCGACATGGATGCCGAGTCGCTGACAAGTGACAATTTTCCACAGTAACAAGTTACAACTAACATTTTATTTTTATTTGAGGAACATTTAGTTAATGTAACTACCGTACTGTAAGTATGTTACTGTTAAAATATCTCATTTTCAAGAGTTCATATATTGAGGTGTTAATAAAATAATTTTTATATAACTGTGAATTTTTGGTAATAAAAAAATAAAATAAAAATGAAGAAAGAAATAAAAATTGGTAGCACACAGCTTATTTGTGCTAAAGTTGCACTAAAAGATTGTGTAAGCATCGTCTATCCCGTGTATTTGAGGCATAAAATAATCTGAGTATTTCTGGCTTTTTTTAAAGAAGAAAATCTGGGTTTATCTCAAGAACTTGAGTGGCAACCTTGTCCATGTTGCTTTATGTGTTCTTTTTGTGTGGAAACATGCTTCATCTATAGCCAGCTGATTTGAAGTATGGATGTTTGTTAATAGTTGCCCATTTTCATTCATGGTTCCTAGCCCGCGTTTGCCCATGATTTCTTTAAAGCCGTTATATTGGTTCATATCTTAGCATTTAGGTCATCCGTCAAAATTGTGATTTCTTTTTATCTAATTTTTATCCATAATATTTTGTAGTCCGTTGTAAAATTCTTCTTTACGGATTCTTTTTTTTTTTTTTTTTTTGGTCACTGGTTGGGGAATAACATTGGATAATGTGTAACTTTATCTTATTTTTAGCCGTTTTGAACGTTGCTGTTATAATTCTGGGTCCCATTCCATGAGTGCTTCCTTATACAAGTCGCAAGGCAGTAGCTTGCAAGTCGAGTCTTATTTTTGATCTGAAAACTGTTAAAGTCACAATCGCTGTAATTCGAGCAATCACACCAGTCACTATAAATAATAATGAAAAATAGTACAATCTATTTTTAGTATTTTAATTACTGACAGTTTTCATTGGTCAAACCCTGTTGGCATATATTTCATCGATTTAAACAAAACCATTTTCAATTTTCGGTACCGTATGAGTACATTATGAAAAAGGACAAGGTAGTTGCTTCACAAAAACTAGCAAGTCCCAAGTGAGTCGAGTCGCTAATAAAATATAAAAAAAAATTCGAGTTCAAGTCCATCGGCTTCAGTCGAAAAGATTGATTATTATCTCTCTTAATTATTGTGTTACTTTCTGTCGTATTTGAACCACACTTCACTATAAGGCACGGGTCCTAAGTCAGTAATGAAAGAGCAAGCGATGCCCTATACCATCGCCGTAGTTTCTTCTTCTGTGTCATCTTAGACATGTATGATTGACAATAGCTCTGCGCTGCTTTTGAGTTCGCAACTTACGGGGACTTATGTCCTGTCTGTACCATTGCCCAAGTTTCTTTATTGTTGGGAGCAGGGGCGGCCTGACAGTATTCTGAGACCCCAGGCAAAAAAAAAATGATTGTTTGATTGACAGCTGATTAAGCTAGATGGAGGCTAAGGAGTGGGGCCCCTACTACTGTGGACGCTCGGGCAGTGCCCGACCGTTCAGTCTGCCCCTGATTAGGAGTAAACAGGTTTCATTGTAAATAAAAATTGAAAAGCTAATTATAATTTAGCCTCTAAAAGCTGTAATATTCTCTTCAATATCATCTTAGACATGTAGGCCTATAATTGACGTTAGCTCTGCATTGCGTTTGAGTTTGCAACTTACAGACACGGGCCCATTGAGTTTCTCGGGTAATGCGAGTGCTAGACGTTAGAACTATTATCAAAAGAGTCAAGGATGGCATGCACTAATATTCCAACATCAATGTAACAGCGATGTTAGCATAGCTCTTTACACAGTCGTCAAGGAGAATTAGGTTACAAGCAATGTTGCCACTCCAATTTTTTAGAAAAACATAGGCATTGCCTTAAAAAAATAAACCACAAGACTGTATTATTCTTCATCAAAACGACTTACGACAGCAGCCCACATCCGGCAGACCAGTATATATACACTTTCAGCAATAATTACAGAAAATCACTTCTTGCGGCAAACTGTACGTGTGTCAATGCGATGTTACAAAGCTCAACCCTCTTGAACAATGAAGGATGTTTTGGTACGCTTTGCTGCTTTGCATGAAGTAATAGCATTATGTGGAAACATACCTGCCGTTCATTCACCAAGGTGGTTTTCGTGAAAGAACGAAGTATACTCATTGTGGTATTCTGCAATAAAAGTACAGAATATAAACAGAATATAATTTCGCTAGGAAAAAAACATAGATTTCGGAAGGAAAACACGTAAATCGCCTCAGCGCAGTGCTTAATCACTGATAAGACTGATAAGACACGGGTGCGCTCATCACCAAAGCTTGGAATACGGGGAGTCAACTGATGGACAGACACAGATAAGAGATTACTTCCTGATAAAAGTAGTGATTGTTACATTGGGAACACGTTGTTATATGAGTTTACCGACATGTTCGTAAGTTTGTACCCAAGGGCAAGCGGATGTGTACAACCCATTTTCAGAAAAGTAATGTTTGAAATTTTGCATTAGCTGAGTCATGCAACATATTCAAATCAGATTGGCTGACCCTCTGAGGCGCGCATAACAAAGGCGTGGGAAAGCAGTGAATATAATCTGACCATTTTCTCATGCTATATCACTTAAGAAATAGCTCGCCAAGATACCAGACCTTGCTACAGTGAAGAATTAGAATTCAGAATTCCTTCTTAACATACCGGACACCTTTTATTGGAGTATTTATCCGGAGTTACAATATAGCCCAGGAAATCTCTAGCATTTTAAATAAGGAAACCGGGACTGGTGAAACTGAAGGACCACACACGAAGTCAGAGAGGGAACTTAATAAATTAACGACACCCCAGACGCGTGTAAGAGGCCGATTCAAGTCTCTTTTATTCATCTGAGCAAAATGTCTATGAGCCAGGATTGGCGTAAGTTGTGATATACATTTCTCTTCCTTCAACTTAATACAAGACATAAGATGTTCCCCACTGCGAATATGTTCCATGAATTTCATTTGCTGTTCCAATATACTGTTCATATCTTTCGTGTTTGTGAAATTAGATCTTTTATTTCCCTTTTAAACTCATTAGGGAGCCACCGCTGTAGCTGGTCTCCCTTAATTAAGGAAGCCTGTACTAAAGCATTCATGTAACCTTGCAGACGTGATTTATATATCAATTTGTTTTACACGGTGAGGTTACCAGCCCCATGCATAATCTCATATTAGTCGCTTCTTATAAAATGCACGATAGAGCAGCAGCCCATTTCTTCTTTGTTCCCTCAGAGACCCTCGAGCACTACACGGGGCTATGAAATAAAAAATTAGAAGTGCAATAAAATAGCATTGAACTTCAGTATTAAAAACGCCGCCCATGGTATACTTGAGCATCACCCTCGTCATTTTCATAATTATCTTTCAGACCAAGTCTTCAACAAATACATGCCAAGCCTACTTCTTCTTTCATCCTTAGCTACCTACTGTCAAAGCAGTCAGTGGCTATCACGCCTGATGGCGTCTTGTAGGGTAGCATAAACTGCTTTCACTTCACTCGGTCGGCGGCCATCTTTCGTGCAGTGCCCCAGCTGTGGTTCATTCTTTGCATCTCGGCCTCCACAGGTCTCCGCCATGTTGTTTTTGAACGGCCTCTCCTTCGCTTTCCTTCAGGGGTCCATAGCATAGCTGCTCTTGTGATGGCATAGGGGGCTCTTCTGAGGACGTGGGCAACCCAACTCCAGCGTCGCCAGTTATGAATTCCAAGCCTACGTCGTGGTTTTTTTTTTTCATTTAAGCTCTTTCCATGCCTTTTTCAAAATGCCCTTCATATCTATGTCAAATTTTCTTCTGTCTGTGTGTGTGCGCGCGCGTGCGTGCGCGCGCGCGTGTGTGTGTGGTTTCCCTCTATTTCTCTTATCGAGGAGATTCCAGAACAAGTACTGCCTTGTAATGCTGTCAACACGTTTTCTCAATATGTGTCATATCCACTATAGGGTAGTCTTCTCACTTCTTGTTCCACTGGTATTTCGCTGGTGTGTTAACGGGGCCCGAAGAGGAAGCAAAGAACAGCAACACTGTAGTCTTCCAGGCGGTTCGTAGAAAGCGACTAAGCAGGATTGAGCATGGGGGCGGCAACCTCGCCCTTAACAGGCTTAAATAAAATAATTTAAAAAAACATAAGAAGCAAACAAATATGAAAAAGTGATTCGAAGCAAGCAATTCATACATACTCAAGAATGCTGTAGAAATATTCTAGATGTTTTTAGTTTTAAAAAAAAATAATAATTTGTTTTTACTGAGCAGTAGAGTAATAATGAGAAATGCGGACCCACTCGGATCAAGACTCCAAGTGTCAGCCTCTTGTTGGTTTTTCCGCCTGCGCTGGGAAATGAAATGTTTATATTTATTTGCTACATTTTGACATAATACGTGTTACCATAAAACTATACTTATAAAAAAAATATATTTCTTGATTTCTGCTCCAGAAAGTCTTTCAAAATGTAATCGAAGTACAAATTGTTTGCTTCATCACAGTCAATGGATAGTATTGCCAGATGGTTGAGTCTATATTGGCGCATGTTTGGCATTCCATAAGATTTCATTAATTTTGATTTGGGAAAAAGTTCCTTTCCCTGATACCACTGTGACTGGAATTATAAAAAAATGTGCTTAGAGCAGGGGTCGGCAAACGAGGAGCTTTTGGGGTCTACTTTAGTAACACTGCGCCCTCTAATAATCTTCCGCGTGTGTCTATGTGTGACATTTTTAGGCGGGGGGGGGGGGGGGGGGGGGGGGGTGGGGGGGGGGGGGGGGGGGGGGGGGGGGGGGGGTGGGGTGGGTGTTTGGGGGGTGGGGGGGGGGGGGGGGGGGGGGGGGGGGCGGTGGGGGTGGGGGGGGGGGGGGGGGGGGGGGGGGGGGGGGGGGTGGGGGGGGGAGAAGAGATGATGAACCTTACAAAGAAAAGATTGCGTTCCTATCTCATGTAGTTCCCGAATATATTTGAGTAGCCAGCTGGAGAGTTTTTATTGGGAATGCGGAAAAAAAGTATCGTTGCTCCCTTTAATCCCGGGGACACCACAATTTTAAATGTCGACGAAAGGTTTCTAGTCCGAAATTTCTTTAGTTTAACAAGTCTTTCTCCCACCTACCCGCGCAGTCACCTAAAGATCTACCAAGTCATCCACTGGGATTACCAGTAGAACGTGATCGACTGGTTGCCGACCCGTGGCGTAGAACAATACAAATTTGGAAATGCAGTAGATCTCTCAGTAGTTCTCGCAAGGACTTTCAGAATTTCCCAAGACTTTCCAAGATATGACGTAGGAAGAAATGACTTCAGCGCTTCTATTTCTTCCACCAGCATGTGAACTTCTATCTATCTATCTATCTATCTATCTATCTATCTATCTATCTATCTATCTATCTATCTATCTATCTATCTATCTATCTATCTATCTATCTATCTATCTATCTATCTATCTATCTATCTATCTATCTATCTATCTATCTATCTATCTATCTATCTATCTATCTTTCTATCTATCTATCTATCTATCTATCTATCTATCTATCTATCTATCTATCTATCTATCTATCTATCTATCTATCTATCTATCTATCTATCTATCTATCTATCTATCTATCTATCTATCTATCTATCTATCTATCTATCTATCTATCTATCTATCTATCTATCTACCTACCTACCTATATCTGTCTGTCTGTTTGTCTATTACGTTAATGAACATAAAACTCTAGGAATAGTCGTTGACCAGCATCTAAATTGGAACTCACATGCACATGCACTGACCAAGCAAACGGTACAGAAAGTTTACCAGTTAGCTAAAATCAAACATTTCCTAGATGAAGATGCACGAAAATTGTTCTATAAATCTCACATACAAACAAACCTTGACTATTGCCCCACAATCTGGGATGGTTGTTCTATGTCCAACACAAAAAGACTCCATTCACTACAAAAGCGTGCAGTGCGTTTAGTTTCTGATAACTGCCAAACACAGTGTGTAGATCTATATAAAGATCTCAAAATACTGCCTCTAAGAAAGCGCTTTCTGTTCAACAAAGCTAAATTTGTTCACAAAATCCTGTCACAGAATGCTCCAAAACATCTGTGGCAAATGTTCAAATACAATGAAAGACGCAGTCAATGCTTTAACAAAATACAAGTACCAAAGCCTAGGCTTGACTTATTCAAGAAAAGCTTAGCTTACTCTGCTGCTCATCTTTGGAACTATCTTCCACATGTCACAGGGTGAACCCGAAGGTTAACCAAAGAGAGTTCTCGTTGTGGTGCCGGCGTTGTCAATGGCTCAGATTTGCCTGGCAACCGGTTGAAGGTAGGCAGCAGGAGTGGGAGAAGGTGAATTTAAGACTTGGGGATAGTTCCCAGCAGATAGTCTCAGTGATTCTGGATCTCGTGACACTGTCACTCCTACCACTCTATCCCCCCTCTCTATTATAATGCGAGCCCCCACCTCCTCTATTACACAGAGTGAACAGAAGAGGAAGAAAGGAAGAACTGTATGTCTCTCTCGCACACTTTCTTTCCTTATCTCTATATATATATATATAATTAACGTGTGTTGGTAATGCAAACACAACTACAACATTTATTGAATTACTTAAAGGTAACACAACATCCAATTACAATAATACAAATGCAAATAGAACTAACATTAACTATATCTGGAAAAGAAGATAATAGTTAATGCAAAAATACACAACCTAATCTTAAGTCTATACTATGTGATGATGAATTTAATCTAACCCTAACACTAACACAAAGGATATCTTGTTTATTGGTCTCTGACGGACTGTCACTAAAACTCTGGGTATTTGTATACAAGGGACAAGTCTTTGTCTGCATTCAATAACACTGGACGGTCCACTCAATTTCCGTCAGGGTCGGTGGCCTGTTCTTTTGTTCTTCACAATGCGAGTGCTGACAATGCCACGAGCGGCTACGGTGGCTTATTCATAGGTTGTGTTGAACGCAGTGCTAAGCGGTGGAGACTTCGTCTGGTATGCAGATGGCCTTTTGTGGCGATGATATGGTTCTCATGTGGTGATGATATGAATATGTTATATATTTGTATATGTTGGCGCATCAGTGTTACTCGGCGAGTCTGTCCATTACCGCAGGTAATTTAGGATCTCAATACTTTTCGTAGGCACTGGGTTTACAAGATCGTCCGTCTGCTCCTGCAACTTCTGATCAAGATTTCTCAAAGGCACTTGTTGTAATGACAATCGTCCGTAGGCTACTGCTACTTCTGATCAATAATTCACGTAGACAGCTCTTAGTAATGCATCCATTATTCTAGGTATTTTCTGCTTACTTTTCTGTGTGGGTGGTTGATGATAGAAAGTATCCTTCGCCGCCTGGCAAATTCCTTTCTAAAACCCCCGTTGTTTGTTGGTAGGTTTGTTGCCGTTAAATATCTGTGAGATACGTGTCGTCGCAGTATATCTGGTTGGCCCTACTCATTAGCTTGTCCCGTGATTTGCGCCAGACAGGGTAGTAAGACGAAGGCTGAGTTATCTCAAAGGTCCCCTGTCTCTACCACTTGGTTTCCATATAAAGAAATCACTGACTTCATGTCCTGACTCTTCCTCGTGAAATATAGAAACAAGTCGGTCTGGCAGAATGCTTTCTCTTAGCACTGCTGAGAGACCAATTTCGTTGGGTTTTATCGTGTCCGAGTGGCCGCTGGCGATTTCCCGTGTTCGCTTCTGATGTCATGTGAAGTTTCGTTCGTCTTTACTTCAGTCAGACAACCAGTCCCCATTACTCTGTAAAGCTTCTATAATATTTTGCTATGATCGCATTCGTGTTTTGCCTCACCCAGACAATCCGTCTCCTGTCCGTCTGGTGTCTGTGCAGCGTTTAATAGCTGTCTCTGGTCGTCCATTATGCTCTGTTACTCGGCAAAATAATACTTGTGTATTACTGCCCTTGTGTAAACACAACCGAGTCGTATTGGCGACTACCTCGTTAGTCTGTTGACCTAATGTCTCCTTGTTGTGAAAACATTCCATGCGAAATTTGTGGCTTTCCCAGGGCTTACGCAGAGCGCTGTCTATTGTGGACAATGGGTTTAGACAACCGACTGCTTTCTCATGCCTTGAGAAATTTATCGACAAAATATCGGCAATAAGTTTTAAGAATTTAAATGCAGAATTACTCGCCTCCCACGACACCACATTATCTAAAACATAACAACCTCAGTCCCTATTCATACAATCGTAGACTTTTCGAATACTTTATGAGTTCTGATTATCTGCCCTCCTAATGTGACTATTTTTCCGAACAAATGATATAATATCGAATGTAGGTTTAATGATGATGTTTGTACTTTTCAACATATTTTATTTCATGGTGATACTTAGTTTGTACTTGTCAACATATTTTATTTCATGTTTATAATTTTTTTTTTCCTTAACCAGCGGCACTTGGGCTTTCAGCCCTTCGGCCCAATGACATGTCATTGCGAGGCTGTGGAACCTGAGGACTTTCCTTCCAACCCGGTCAGGAGCTTCGCTCCTTCCCATCCACAGAGGGTTTATCACAGGAGCCGTTCAGGCTATTCAGTCAAATTTCCGGCCGTAAACATTTCTTCAAACGCTGACGCCCCGGTTTGAACCATGAACACCTGGTCGCCAGTACAACGCCGAAGCCATTACACCAGCGCGGCTCCCGATGTTTATAATTAGATACTGTGAATGTGAGTGCGCTATTATTTTACCTTTACAACGTTGAATTCCTTTACATTGATGGGTAAAAATGCATGTGAGAATAAATGAAATCAGTATAAAAGACGAGAGAAAGGAAGGGCAGAATGTCAGACGGGCCTGCGTGCCCAATTCTCAACCCTTTGAAAATAAAGTTCGTTCGATCGTTCGTACTACCCATCTGTCTGTATATCTATCTCCCCCCCCCCCCCCTTCTCTCTCTTCAAAAGGAAAATGAAGTCTAAGAAGGAATTATGTAACATTCATCAATGTCACATTTTTTTCGCAATACAATTTTGCTGAGGCGCTTCACGTTCAACCCATAAACAGGGCCCCTCGGTTATATTAGGATGCACGTCCAAACATATAATTATTATCAATGTCATCTCAACGAATGACCTTGACAAGGATCTTCCAATACAACCCCTCCTGAAGGATGTTCAGAAGCTGTGATATCTGTTGATATATATATATAATATTTAATTTATTCTGCACGGCATTTTTTAAGGACCGGGTTTGCCAGGACCACCACGTGGAGGTGGAGCACGGTCTTGACCAGCTCTGGTTCGCTGGTCCTGACGCAGGCAGTCAAGCTATGAGTCGCTGACTGCATTCACTATTGCTGCATCTTGGGGTCCCTAAAATGGCCTAAGGCTGGTTCTAGTTGTGCATAAGCTGGTAGTCATTTAAAACGAATTGCCACAGAAACTACCGCTGCAAGAGCATGGTACTGCTTAGTGCAGGCTTCCTGAAGGGGTCCAGCGGCAGTGGTGGCTTGCATACTCCGTAAGGCGCGCAAAGGAAGATAATGATGATGGTAGAATGCTTGACTATGTACTAATTGTGTTGAGTGATCTTTTCATTTTCGCTGGGTGGGGTGTCCATAAGTTTGTACAGGATGGGGTTGCCGGACACATGCCTGATCCTCTTTCGTAGCTTAATGTGACAGCTTGGTCCCAGGACCGGTATCTGTTATGTAATATTATTTTATCTACACATGATATCCAAATACGGTACTCGCTTCTTCTATCGTATAATTAAGCATAGAATTTTCTGCATGACGTGCGCACAATGCACCGGAATGTGTATAAAGGCAAAGGTTGTGAAAGTTCAAGGTAGTTTGTACATAAGCCGAGTTGCCGTCCTATGGGACGGCCAGAACCGGTGTAACCCACACTACCGAACATGCTTACAATATGTATTGTACTGTCTTGATTTTTACAGAAATAAAGAAGGTTTGCATCCTGGACTAGATACGACCCGAGGGTTATGTGAGGCTGGGGCCATGGCCCCGAACTCTGTGGAGACGATCCTTACCACTCCGTTCGATGGTCAAAAACCAGGGACCTCTGGCCTTAGAAAGTCGGTTGGAATCTTTCAGCAACCACACTACTCTGAGAATTTCATCCAAGCAGGTCTTTTGGCAGGATTGGGGGATAAGCTGAAGGGGTCAAGTCTGGCTGTTGGAGGAGATGGCAGATTCTTTTGTAGAGAGGCAACACATTTGGTCATAAAGATGGCAGCGGCAAATGGGGTAAGCCTAAATCGATTACACTAAGATAGCTTCTTCATTCATCCACTGCACTTCAGCTGTCTAAGGAGCATATGCCTTTATCAAACTTATGCAAAGTCCTCCAGACACGTGCTCTCAGTTTCAGGTCCTTCTATGACCTCTTTATTCCTTTCATTTCAGTCCCCAGTTCACTTTCCGTGTGTTTCCTTCTGCCTTTTTCAGGGAATTCCAGAAAAAAGGCGGTATTACAGTATAATGCTATCAACAAGTTTCCTCAGTGTGTCCAACCCATTGTCACTGTAGCTGGTGAAGGTAGTTTTTTGTTTACCTCATATTTATTTCTTATCATAAAGAAATAGAAAGTAAATTTTCAGGTCGACTGTTCCCTTTAGATGTTTTCTGAAAGCAGACTCAACAAAGTGCGTTAGCAGATACTAATTTTAAATGTTGCCTTTCACACTATAAATTTTATTTGTGTTATTAAACCTGCACTTCCACGCATAGACTGTTTGACTTTGCACCTTTTAAACCAAAAATGTAAATTCATATAAATGTCTCCTTCTCCAAAGTAAAGTAAATTTATATTCCATATTTCAAATCAGGTTTCCAAAGTAGTGATTGGCCAAAATGGTATTTTGTCCACACCAGCCTGCTCTCACATTATTCGCAAACGCAAGCTGGATGGAGGCTTCATCTTGACAGCAAGTCACAACCCTGGAGGGCCCAAAGGAGACTTTGGAATCAAATACAATATTGAAAATGGTGGTAAGTTTATATATAGATTCCATTCTGTCTGAGAACTGGCACAAAAAAAGATAAAGAAGACATGGACAGAAATTGAACAGATGGCGCAGGACAGGAGAAGCTTAGCATGAACTGATTGAAGTTCTCTACTCCACAGGAAGCTGAAATGTAATAATGATGCTGGTTCTCTCTTTTCTACAACCACTTGCAGTCACTACTACTTGCTGTAGAACCTTGTCACCATCACTCCTACTTGCTCTACAACTCTGCTGTATCTAAAACATCCCTGGACCATTCTTACAATCACTGCAGTTTTCATTACATCATTCCTGTCTCTGTGATGATGAAGATAGGAAGCTCTGTAAGCAGCATTACAACCAGGTATCTCTAAATATTTAGGATAAAGTGGAGCTATTAAAATGTCCACACAGTGGTGCATCGGTGAAGTTTTTGTGTAATGAGAATGGTATTGGTTTTTCTGTCATCTCATCATTATTCAATGACACCAAAAACAAAAACGCTAACATTTCATGGTGAAAGTGATTTACTCATGTTAATGGAACTCAGGAAGGCATTACACCAAATGAAGAATATAGAAATGGACATTGTTAATTACTGGAATGGATTCAGCAACACTGAAGCAAAAAATACCCTGTCACATGTTCTCTTATGCATAGCCCAAACAAAATTTTTCCATTAACAGTTAGGCATAACAACACCCTGTGAGTTTAATTGAGACTGGTATGAATTTCACTAGAGGGTTGTCATGTTATGAAGCCCAGCTGCTGAATGAAGATGCAGTGGAAGAATGCCTCTTTGATTGATGATGATGTTCCAGTTATCCTCCACTAAACAGAACAGACAGTGACAGTGAATTCTGTGATATGATAATGAATGAAAATAAAGATAATAATGAGAGCGATAATAAGAATGATGATACTGTTGAAAAAATCAATCATTGTTGGAGGAATGACATGCCCCATTGAAGAACCAGTTGGTGGAATGGAACAGAGGAGTTTTGCTATAGAGTGTCACATATTTCATTATAAAATTCATGAGTTGCTTATGAAAGAAAAACAAAAATGTATAAAACAATTTAGTTTACAAGATATGTTTCATAAACTGACTTCCAGGCAAACCTCAACAGGTACATGTACAGCATATATGCTTGAACCCCAGCCTTCAACTTCTGGTGTGTCTATCCAATCTACTGCATTTTTCCCAAACTGTCAAGATATTTTAAGATATCTTCCTATATAATGATGCCATGTAACAGATATGAATCAGTTCAGCTCAGTAAATATTTTATTTCTGTTTTTATTTTTAATTCCTACTTGTGTTTTTGTAAATTGTAGGCCTGGCTACCCACATTCTGGAAAAACTCTCAGGTCCCAGGCATGCATGATAAATGATCCTATACTTTAATTATTGTAAAACAGCATCAAGTCGTTATGTGCTGTACCTCAAGCTGTAGGTGATCATGACCCTCCACAGATCTTGATTTTTCGTGCTCTCAAACTGCTGCATTGTTAATCTCTTTCCATTCCATAGAGTCAAGCTGTCTGTTATCTTTTCTGTCTTCCTCAGCTTCTCCTTCCGTCTATTTTTTCTGTGGTCAAGATGTTTTTAGTGCTTGTATTCTTATCACCTGTCTGTTAAATGTTTATTTTCTTCTTCATATATTTCTTAATGTATTTCTTTGTTCAACTTTATTAGCTCTTCTCAAGTCATAACCATCCATGGGATTCTTAACAATCTGCAGAGAAACATCTCAAGTGCCCCAATGCTTCTTTTTTTTCTGCTCATTGTCCAGGTTTCACTCCCATACAGTAATAATAGTGGTCCATTGTAACACTTCAGAGCCTCTTGTCTTGTGTTTAGTGAGAAGGATTTATTAAAATTGTATGGAATGCTGTTTTTATTTGGCATTTTCAGTTTTATTTGCCATTTTCTGTTATTAATTCAGTGATGCATTTTCAATTTGATGCAATCATTGTGACTAAGTTTTTGAAACTGTGTTTAATAATGTTAATCCATTTATCATTATTCTGCATGTAGGTTGGTTCTTTTACTGGAGATAACCATTGTTACTGTTTTTATGCTGTATAGGCTGTGTCCTTTTTCTGCTTTGTGTTTACTATGATATCTGACATTTTAAAACAGCATAAAAGTTATTTTAAAAAAAAAAAGATACTGCCTATTTATTTTAGCATTTTCAGTGCACAGTGATATATTTTGATGTTTTGTTATATTCAGTGGGATGTGTAGATGTCTTGTGTGTGTATTTAATGATGTGATGGATGACAAGGTTGACAAGAGCTGTTCTGAAGCAAAAATTCATTTTTGTGATAGATATTGTGACCAATTCTCATCATACCAGATATTGTGACCAATTCTCATCATACCATGTACACTAGTCCAGGGTTTCTTAACCTGTGGTCCGCGGACCCCTTAGGGGTCCGTCAGTAAATTCTAGGGGATATGCTTACATAACTTAAAATGTAAAATTGTAATTATGCTTTCATGTACATTTGTATTTTTCCAAGAATGTGTTCATGAACTTCATCGGACAATCAAAGGAGTCCATGTACAAAAATTGTTAAGAAACCTTGCACTGGACAGAGTCTTGGATCACTGTCTTTATTACTGTGTCTTCCCAAGTACTCCCACTATTCTTATAACTGTTTTATCAAGTTATTGCAAGTATTATTCTCAAAGCTGCACCTCCTACCCTCTAAGAGCCTTCTTCTGTATTCTTATCTTTTTTCCTGTTCTCCATTCAAGAGAACAAGTGTTGTACAGGCATTTGAGATTGTTGACTTTGTACATCTATGAAATTGAATAGATACATACTTTATTATCATATTAGGTCCAGCACCAGAAGCTGTCACTGATAAAATTTACGAGTTAACAAAGATAATCACAGAGTACAAGATTGTCCCTAACTTAAAGGTTGATATCACCAAGCTGGGAACTTCCACCTTCAGGGTCCATGGGGTGGATTTTACCGTGGAAGTAATTGACATCACTCATGATTACGTGGAGCTTATGAAGACAATATTTGATTTTGAAGTCATTAAGTCATTTCTTAAAACCAAAAGAATTCTTCTGAATGCAATGCATGGAGGTAAGCTTCAGTTCCCTTTAATTCACACTTGTGAATGAATGAGTTGTGTGTGTGTGTTTTTGTGCTTAGATTGAGTGGTTCACATGATACATACAATTTGCAAGCTGGTTGAGAAAGTTTTAAATGATATATTACCACATTTACTGAAGTTTTGCTGGCTTTTCTGCAACACTGGCACCTTAAAACTACTTGCTGTCCTTGCTGAGCTTTGGAATGAAAATGTATTTTTGGTACTTAATCTGTTCCCCTGTCCTCTCCCCCAAGTCATTGTTGACGATCTGATGCTAACTAGCTTTTTAATTTTCAGTTTATTCTTCTTCTTCCTCGTTCGTCCTGAAAAGGACGTTGGTTGCGTTGTGCCCATTTACAGCGAAGCTGCGATATTTGCGCCTTTTGGCCGACACATCCGACTTCCGCACGGCATTTTTTGGGACCGGGATAGCCTTCCCTCCTCGATCCCTACTCACTCAGCCAGACTGCAGTGATGCAGCCTGTTTCCAGGACCACCACTTGGAGGTGGAGTAGGGTCTTGGTCAGCTCTGGTTCGCTGACCCTGGCGCAAGCAGTCAAGCTATGGGTCGCTGACTGCATTGTCTATTGTTGCGTCTTTGGGTCCCATATTTTCAGTTTATAGTGGTACCAGAACTTCATGCCTCATGTAGTTGCCAAGTGTCTCTGTGGAGACAAACAAAGAATAGGACTACTGTTGCCTCAAGCATATTGTAAGAGGCAGCTAATATGAGGTTATACATGGGGCTGACAAGTCTCGTTTTGTAAAACAAGCTGCTACAACATCCACCACTTCAAGAGCACATGAATGATTTGATGCAGTTTTCCTGTAAGGAGGCTAGCTGTAGTAGTGGTTCCATGCTCCAACAGGAGCAGAAAGGAAAAAGAAGAAGAATTATAACTTTGTGATTTCATGATTAACCTCTACACCTCACGGTAGAAGGGGAATGACTAAGTAAGTAAGATTCCATGATTTGGTTGATCAAGCAGAATAAATAGGGGGGAATCCCTTTACACGCCCGTTGAGGCATATTGGGAATATGATGTCAGGCCCATATTTTCTTGGCCATCAGCACACTAGGGGTGATGTGGTCAGCATCACGCCGAGAATAAATAGGAATTATAATTTAATAAATACTTACTTAGTCGTTCCTCTTCTACCGTGAGGTGAAGAGGTTTTGAGCGCCACACTATCCTATTGGCTGTCTTCTTCCTGGCCTGATTCCATTCTAGTCCTCAGTCTTTCAGAGATTGTCTAATGTTGTCTGCCCAGCGGACTGGGAATTTAATAAATGATCATCATAAATTTCATACATCTTGAAAACAAATAAGATCATCAAAAATTTCACACATCTTGGAAACAGATAATATTTAAGTATTTATTTTATATAGTTGCAAATTTGTAAAAGTGTGGAGAATTCTGTTATTGTATTAGCTTAGTTCTCAAAGATGCCAAAGTAACTTAATTGAACTATGTTTTTAGTAATGATCATAGAAACCAGTTGTTTAAAACATTTACATATGTTGTCAGTCATTAACTTCATCCATTCATTCATTTATCACTTTTCAACTCTCCAAGGAACAAACGCCTTTAGCAAACGTATGCCAAGTCTTGCTGTCCTGTGCCATGAGCTCAAGGTCTTTGCATCTCTTCTTCTCTTCTTCTCTCCTTTCTTGTCTATCTCCTGTTCTCTTCTCCATGTCTTCCTCTACCTCTTTAACCCTGGGGACTCCAGAACAAAGACTGCCTGGTAATGCTATTGACAGGTTTCCTCACCGTGTGTCCTATCCATCTCCAGTGTCTTCTTCTCATGTCTTGTTCCACTGGCACTTGTCTGGTTTTTGTTATTAGTTTGACATTAGTAACCTTGTCATACCACTTCAATTCTTCTATTCTATGCAGGCACCCCTCATTAAATTGTCAGCATGTCATTTGTAAAGCAAAAAAAAGTACAAATATTGTCAGTTAGTGTAATCATCATGATCATTTTCCTTTTCCGCTCCCTATGAAGCATGGAAACACCACTGTAGCTGGCTCTCTATGAAGCACGGAAACCCCACTGTAGCTGGCTCCCTATGAAGCACGGAAACACCACTAGCTGGCTCCCTATGAAGCATGGAAACACCACTAGCTGGCTCCCTATGAAGCACGGAAACACCACTGTAGCTGGCTCCCTATGAAGCACAGAAACACCACTGTAGCTGGCTCCCTGTGAAGCATGGAAACACCACTGTAGCTGGCTCCCTGTGAAGCATGGAAACACCACTGTAGCTGGCTCCCTGTGAATCATGGAAACACCACTGTAGCTGGCTCCCTATGAAGCATGGAAACACCACTGTAGCTGGCTCCATGTGAAGCATGGAAATACCACTGTAGCTGGCTCCCTATGAAGCATGGAAACACCACTAGCTGGCTCCCTATGAAGCATGGAAACACCACTGTAACTGGCTCTCTATGAAGCACGCAAACACCACTGTAGCTGGCTCCATGTGAAGCATGGAAACACCACTGTAGCTGGCTCCCTGTGAATCATGGAAACACCACTGTAGCTGGCTCCCTATGAAGCACGGAAACACCACTGTAGCTGGCTCCATGTGAAGCATGGAAACAAGACTGTAGCTGGCTCCCTGTGAAGCATGGAAACACCACTGTAGCTGGCTCCCTGTGAATCATGGAAACACCACTGTAGCTGGCTCCCTATGAAGCATGGAAACACCACTGTAACTGGTCCCCTTGCAGGAAGCCTGCACCAAGCATTCACATGCTGTTGTAGCTGTGGTGTCTAGCAGTGTGTTTTACATGATGAGGTGGCGAGCCCCATGCACAACCTGATAGTCTGTGTAATGATGTATATGTTAAAAAAAAAAAAAAAAAGGTAAAGGTGGTCCCATAGCGGATACCGCAGTAGGAGAGTGAATGTTAAAGACTTTATTATACTAGGTCTCAGCTTTTTATGAGGTGGGGTGACCAGATTCCTTCATCACTACTTTCCCCAACTCAGGAGGAAAGTCAGGTACCCATTTACAGCTGGGTAGACTGGAGTGTGAAGCTGCCAGGTATAGAACCCAGCAAATTTGCCTTGAGAAGTAAGGACTCTTTAACAACTGTGCCACTCTACACTTACATTTTTTTCACTCATTACAGTTGTGAGCACGAAAGTCAGACAGTAGTTTAAAAAAAAACAAAAAAAAACATTTTTGCCATTCACAAAAAATTGTAAGCATTACAGTTGTGAGCATGAAAGTCAATCAGTAGTTTAAAAAAAAAAAACATTTTTGCCATTCACTGTAATTGTAAGCATGATGTCAATCTCTCCCTTGATATATTTTGTCAGTTACTGGACCATATCTTCGCAAGATTTTTGTTGAAGAAATGGGCCTGTCGTCAGAGTGTTGTCTCAACTGTCAGATCCTGCCTGACTTTGGAGGTAAAAATCCTGACCCAAATTTGACCTATGCCAGCGATTTGGTAAATATCATGAAGAAAGGAGATCATAACTTTGCTGCAGCATTTGATGGAGATGGGGTTAGTTATCTTACTTGTTGAATGTAATTATAACTTGTTGTAGTCCGGTGTTAAAAAAAAAAAAGGTAAAGGATGGTGTTAGGTCTATATTTTCTTGACCATCGGCACACTAGGGGTGATGTGGTCATCATCACAACAGCCGCCTTAACCTTCCCAGAGGGTCTCTGATACCCAGTTCAGGAGGTGGGGTCGACCCCGGAGCCGTTTGCGGTCTAAAAAATTCCACCTCAACTGGGGATTGAACCAAGGACCACCGAGCAAGGAAGCCAGTGCTTAGTCCTGTGTAGTTCCCGGGAATCTCTGAGGAGACAAGGAAAGAATATAACTACTGCTGCCTCAGTACATCTTAGATGACATTTTTTGTAAATGCAAGCTATATAATTATTCAGAACTGCTCTCTTGTGTGGAGCAGAAACATGGAAAATGGATAAGAATATTAAACGGGAATTTGAAAATCAGAGAATTTGAAGGGCAACGTTTTAAGAATCATACTTGGTGTAAGTTGGGCAGGCAGAGTAAGAAAAACAAGCTCAAGAACAGACAAATTAAATTATTTTAATATGAGATCATCAGAATGAGATTGATCAGCCATATGTTATGCTGTAAAAAGATATGGTCGAGGCAAGCATGAGACTGGATTACACAGGGACATAGAGGTAGCAATAGACACAGGGACACAGAGGGAGCAATAGACACAGGGACATAGAGGGAGCAATAGACACGGGGACATAGAGAGACCAGTAGACCCAGGGACAGAATTCATTTAATTTATTATACTTCAGCTCCTTGTGGAGAATAGGCCTTCAGTGTGTCCATGCCAAGTCCTCCTGCCTTGTGCCATCCTTTCAAGTTGTTTCCATATCTTCTTTTTTTAGCTCTGTCTCCAATTTCCTTCTCCAAAAGGTTGTAATTCTCCCTTTTTTTCATTTATCCCAGGTATTCCAGAAAAAGAACTGCCTTGTACTTTGATTCCTCAATGTGTGTCCCACCCAAGGCCAGCATCTTTTTCTCATCCTCTTTTTCCACTGGCACTTGTCTGGTTATTTCCATCAGATCTAAATTGGTGATTTTGCAAGCACTCATGTAATGTAAGTATGTAACTGTTTATATAGGAGGCAGAACTTCAAAATGAAATAAGCCAAGATGAAAGATGGAGTGAGAGGTGCAAGACCAGGTTCAGTGGATAAAGTTTGTATTTGATTTAGTGCCTCAAAGTATGATAAAGGTTGATGATGATAAAATATTTTAATTTTTAGCTTAACCTTTAATATAAATCGGGTCCAAAATAAAAATATTCCTTTCAAATATCAGTGCTGCTGTGTGGCGCTGAAACATTGCAGAACAACAAAAGTAACAGTCAAAAAGCTGTAGACTTTCATAAATGGATGCTTGAATAGAATAAAAGGATTGATGTGATATGACAAGATCACTGATGTGGAACTGATGACAAGAATGTACAAGGGCTAATAGAACAAGATATGAGAAGAATGATCTGGAGATGGATAGGGTACACATTGAGGAAACCTGTTGACAGCATTGCCAGGCAGTCCTCATTGTGGAAATTCCAGGGTAAGAGAGGTAGAGGAAGACCAAAGAGCATATTAAAAAGAGAACTGGATATGAAGGGGATGAAGAAGACATGGACATACCTTGAGCTGATGGCACAGGACAGGAAGACTTGACATAAGTTTATTGAATTCCTTGGGGAATTGAAAGGTGATACATGAATGAAGTCACACCAAAAGATTAAAAAGTGTGTACTTTTTAAAACAGTTCCAGTCTAGCAGACGTAGTTAAATCATGTAGAAAATAAATGTGGTCATTTGAATACCATTAGGGTGATTAATGTTACAAACATGTCTTCCATAATTGTTTCCGTTTTTTCTTTGTCCTTTTTTTTTTTTTTCCCAGGTCTCACTTCCCTTCTCCTCGTATTTTATTTTTATTTTTATCTCTCTATGTTCCTCTTAGCTTGAGAATTCTAGAACAAGAACTGCCATATTATGCTATCATTTGTTTCTTTCAGTGTCTTTTCTTGACCTCTAGTTATAATGGTATTTGTTATGAGTAAAATTCATAACGATTATGTGTGAAGTATCTTCAGCTCAACAGAGCTTCATTTCTTATATTTTATTACGGATTTACTCACAATAAACGGAAATGACGTCATGCCGGGATAGTGCAGTAGCAGACGCGAATTTGAGCAGAAGTGGGGCTTTATCGTCTGCAAGAAGAGATGCCGATTGTGTTTTAATGCGAGATGTCGCATGTGTGTTTGCTCCTGCAGTCTACTGTGTTTTAGCATCAATAGGGCACCAATATACTCTGTTGAGGTGTTCCTAGCTTCTTTGAATGTCAGGAAGTAATTTTCATTATTGTATCAAATGTATCAAATATATTAAACTGTTCAGAATGCAAGGATAGCGTCTCCATAGCGGAACGGACTGCCTTACGACATTATGAAGACTGCATGCCATTGGGCGTGAAAATATTATACTTGATGGAGCTATGTAACTGTACAATGAATAAATTGTGTCTTGTGAATTATCAAGAGGAGTTACACTTATATTGGCATTCAAGTTGATACATATCTGTCGACATACTCCTATGTGTGTATTTTGGCCACGGATTTTGTTCCGATTATTATATATTACTACAACTGATGGATGGCACGCAACAGTATTTATGTGGTTCGTCATGATGAAAATATGTAACTTCTTCTTGTTTTTTTTTTTTTTTTTAAGAGCCATCCAATAGAACTGCCTTACGTTTGAGTTTAAGATTCATATTTTTGTCTTGGGCTTGATTTCTTTTGATTTCCATATGCATTCCAATGCAGTGAAAACTCCTTTTGACTTTTGTATTTTTATTTTAATATCACTATCTGTTGCTCCAACTTAGACTATATTAGGACCAATATATAAGTATGGGTTCACATCTTGTCGGGAAGTTTTTCCAAGTCTGGCTATCATTAGCCACATTTCAGTCAATCAGTCAATACCATTTAACTACCCAAGGAGAACAGGCCTTCAAGCCAAGTCCTTCCATGTCTTCCTCATCATTTTCACTTCTGTCTTCATTTGCCACATTTACTCTTCATAATCTTTGTCTTTTCTCTGTGTATTTTCAGACCTAATTACTATGACCTCTCATCAAGCTGTCTCATTTATCTTGCATCTTTTGATGGTTATAGTGACATCATCAAGGAGCTGAAAAGCAATAAAGAAGAATGATCCAGCAATGCATTCTCTGCGAACTAACATGATTGCTTGGAAATTAGTGTGTCAAATGTGGATGAGTTTTGTAAAAATTCATGCTCACAACAACAACAACAACAAATTGGAATGCATGGAGCCAACTATTTTTCATAAGTATGTACTTCTTATTCATAACTTATGACTGCAGCTATTGTTTGCTACTGATTTTCATTTTGGATTGTCGTCTTCAGTTCCTACAGCCACTTAATCATCCTCTGTTACAATTTTCTAGGTACAGCTTCCTCTTCTACTGTGCTCTGGATTAACAAGTTTGTCTTGTAAAAATTCTTCTTGAGCTGGGTTAATGATTGAAGCTTCAGCAATTATTTTTCACAGTTTGTATTTCTAATCTCCTGTTTCCAAACCTATTCTCCTCAAGAGGCCTGTTTATCTCGGCTGAATCTACCAGGAGCACAAAGCTTCTCATGGAGTAGATAATGTCACAAGATGAATTTTGGGACAACCTGTTCTCGATCTCACTTTCACTACGGCAGTAATCGGTTACATTTGTTGTACTGATTATTTACGCAAGCACCCATTTATGAATGTCTGTAGCTTTGTGGTTGTTGTTTTTGTTGTTCTCTATGTTTTGGAGCGATACAGTAGGTCTGACTTGACATTTGAGTAGAAGATTTTTATGCTTAATGCAGAGGCTTTTTGTAGTAAATTCCATGAGGGTAAAAGGCAGAAAGATAAATCGTTTAGACAGTTTGCTTCCCGACTAGAAACATACCTGGAGAAGTAGGGATCTCTCAACACATTCAACAAATCTTATGAAGGGCTGAAGGAAATGATTATCATGGAGCAGTTCAAGGACTCGCTCACCCCTGACATGAGATGGTTTCTGGTGGAGCACAGGGCCGAAACTCTTGAGCAGGTGGTACTGATTGCTGATCGGTACCAGAGCGCCCAGTCGGAAGTGAACCCATCTAAAAGGCGCCAACACAATACTCACCCCCAGACAAAAGGATCACCCAGATAATAACTCCAAAAGTACGGACAACACAACACGCAAAGAAGCCCAACAACACTAACCACAGGATCACCAGAGGCAGAAACAGAGCAATTCAGCCCAGGGAACTGGAAGACGATATTGTAAATCGTGCAAAACTGATACACATTTTACATCGGATTGTAAGAGGCTGAAAACAGGCCCATATAATGTCGTACGCCTGATCAGGGGCCGATAGAGAACCATGACCCCCAGGCATATGAACAGAACCCTAGTTACCCTTCTACTGATGAGCAAGTAACCGTGGGTAACCACACCATCTGTGCTTATATGACTCGGGTTTAGAATATTCGGCTCTAGTTTCCCCATCTTTGGTGAAGGCCCACCAGTACACTGGTGAAACTAGAAATACAGGGGCCCCGGAGTATAAAGCCAATGCTTCTTCCTATTGCGGAAATTGATGTCTCAACCCTATACGTGTGGGGAAAAATCAATGCCATAGTTTTAGACAATTTATGCTACCCTCTCAGTATAGGGAGGAAATATGTGTTTCTTGGAGATTCCTCACGTGACTCCAAGCCGACACAAAAAAGAGAAAACACAGGACATGCCCAAGCGGCCCCTGAGCTCTTATCTCTCACCAGCCCGAATATTTCGGAGCTGAAGCAGGCACAAAGGGCTGATAAAACCCCAAAGCCTTGCTTTTCTAAGTTGTATGGTAATTACTCCCATACTCCTCATGGAGCGTATTACCAGGAGAAAAGTTTGGTGTATAGATGGTAGGGAACAAGAGACAGTTTGTTGTCCCATTTCCCTATCGCAACTGCCTAATGCAGGAAATGCATTTAACCATGCCCCTTCCCATTAAAGGTTCATATGCCCTGGTAAAACATGTCTCCTTGAACTACTTCTGGCCAGGCTTGCGACACGATATTCGACAGTTTGTGCTAGATTGATCTGTTTGCTATAACGTGGACAACCAGAAGGACAAAACTACGAAGAAAGAGTTTGAGCAGAGTATCCAACACTCAGCACTGGATAACTTGTACCTCAACTCGTCATTTCTATGTAGTAAAGCAGAGTTACCTTAGCGCCGTACTCTGACGAGTCAGATCAAGATAACCCATGCTTCAGCTGGAACTTTCCACAAAGAAGTTAGTTGCTTATCCTTTACAGGACGTGGCAATCAACCCCAGCTTTTATTGGCTGTTTGTGATTTTTCTAGGCAATTTTTTCATTCAGTAGTTTGCCATTGCTTTCTGAACGGTACGGCGCTTATACCATTGTTAAAAATCCACACAAAGCGATCTGCTACCAAACCGCCTGCAGCAGGTTTCGAACCTGGTATATCTGGATTATGAAACTGCGTTCATATCCATTAGGCCACAGACGCCGACCCACAAAGAAGATGGGATTATTTATTGACGGGCGAGGCGGGGAAGACAACTTGTAGTACCTCTCCCCTTAAGACCCTATGTTATGAAAGCAGCTCACATAGCCAAATCGGGAGAACATGTTTCAGTGGGAACCACGATGAGTAACCTTAGACCTAGACGATGGACAGATGTGCGTCAGTACATTAAAAACTGAACACACTGCCAAGCGAGAAATTCATTACATCGCAACTGGGATAAGGAAAGAGGAAAACTCTACGAGAAAGAGAGAACCCAGTGAACAGTAAACCCACGGATAAATGACCGCCCCAAAGCTGGATATTCTACAAAAATCTTAGGATAGGGGGTGTGTCACAAGAGGGATTTTGGGGCAACCTGTTCTCAATCTCTCTTTCACTACAGCAGTAATCAGTTACATTTGTTGTACTGATTATTTGTGTGTTTTCCATGGTCAGCACTTTTTCTTTCTCTGCTATGGAGCAGATATTTTGTATTTTCCTCCAAGGATAAGTCGTCATGTCTGTTTGTTACACATTTCTCCCTGCTTTGTAAGGAGCGGCTGAGATAATTAATCAACAACCATGTGAATTTCGGGTGTGGCCCTAGCATATTTGGTTAATCGCCGATAAGGCCAGGGTGCACAACAGATAAGAGATTACTTGTCTGGGTGACACATTTTGGACAGACAAGGATGACCTAATCATTTCCTGTCCGACTTGTAAAGTAATAAGATGTTATATCTTACACACATTGCGGAGAGAGTTTATCGATGTGTTTGTGAGTTTGTACACAAGGCATTGGATGTTTGGTTGCCATATATGGGAGACATGACTTTTGCATAACGTGCAAAATTATTCCATGTCAGAATATTTTGAAATTACCCCACCCAACAAGCAAGTTTGAAATAATTGGAGCCCTGAGTAGCTTCATAACAAACAGATGCGGAGGTATGACAGGCAATATAACCGGACCTTTTCACAGTTTTAATTCACTGAGAAATCACTTGCCAAAGACAACACAACCAGACCTTGCCAGAAGTTAGAATTCAGAATTCCTTTTTATCAGGCCGGACCTTTTCTTGGAGAATCTTGATGGATTTACAAAACAGTCCAGGAAATCTCTATCATTTTAACAAGGAAACCGGGACTGAGGAAACTGAGAACACACAGAGTCATAGAGGGAATTATCTTATTAATAAAGTAACGACCCACAAGAACATGTGTAAGAGGCCTAATCAAGTGCCTTAACTTCATTCATCTGAGCAAAAAGCCTGTGAACCAGGATTGGCATAAGTTGTCATTTTACATTCTGTATTTTTCATTACTAACATGTGAACTAATATGTATATATTGCCATGTGAATATTAAAATGGGAAAATTGCTAGTGGATGCCCAAGTCATTTGAGGCTGGCAACCTCACCGTATAGAATGATGATTTCATGAACCACTACTGCAAGGGCTGGTAACTGCTTATCGCTAGTTTCTTAAAGAGAACTAAAAGCATTAGTAGTCCCAAGTTCCATATGGAGCAGGGAGGGAAAGATGAAAGAAATGATGTACATTCTAAGTATAATATTTACATGTTAAAACCAGTGTAAATGTCTATGTAAACATTTTCACTTTAAAAAATTAATTAAAGTTTCAAACTTTTCAACAAGTGTAGATATAAATGAAAACATATTCAATTTATATTGTGAACACTTTTCAGTCAGTGGAGATGTAAATGTAAAGATATTCTGTCTGTACTATTAACCTTTTCATTTAAATGTAAAATAAAGATAAAGCTATTCAGTTTAAATGTAAAGAAAGTTTTCTCTTGAGGGATTAAGTTTAATTCTCATCGAGGGTAAATTCTGAGTAGATGGGATGGTGGAATAAGAGAAAGGGGACACATAAGTATGTGTCGGGAAACGCAATACTCAGGAGAGCGTTTCTTTTCTTTTACCATAGTTGTTGGTGGTGGTACCATTTGAGGGTACTATCTCTGGAACAAGAAGGGAACAGTGGCCTGAGCTTTAAGACAAGGGACTAACTTTGTAGACACTCCCTGACACTTCTGAGAACGTGCTATGCCCTACATCCTTGCCCAGCGATGAGCGTTATCAGTGATCAATCTACCAAGAACCAACCCATCAGCGGGAGCAGAACCTACCTGTAGCAGATAAGTGAAACCTATAAGCTGCCACGTGAACTCCTTTAAAAACTAACTTCCCATTACAACAGTGATGATCCACTTTTTTTATAAATCATTATTCAAATTTTCTAAAACCTTGTTAATTTAAACCTAAATGATTATTAAATTTGTTATTTGTAATTATACAAATTTAACTTCGATTTAATCATTTTACATGTACAGCATATTTGTCTCAGTCAATTTACTAAATACACTCTAAACAGAGCTATACCATAATAAGAAGAATTCCACTGAGTAAATCAGGGTGGGGGCTTGACGAGCTAAAATAATAATTGCTTAATCCTTCACAAAAGTTGTTGGCAGATCATAGAGTTAATGTGCTCAGCCAGTGCAGCATTGTTCTTGCTTTTTCTGAATATCTTGTGAAAATTCTCTTGAGATAGAAGCATCTTTACCCCCTTCTATCTACAACTCTACCGAGAGTAATCTTGTGCGAAGGTAGACACCTTTGAAGGCCCATAGTAGATACTCTTGAGTTTTGGCCATTGTTGGGCCACTACTGCAAAGCAGGGGAGGCAATCCGTGACAGATAAGGCGATCAAGATTTTCCACCACACTAAAATGGAGTACATGAGACATCCAGCTATCTTTGCTAACAGAGTAAAATATGTAAGAATGAATTGAAAGAAGGATAATGAGGAAGAGAACATCAACAGTAAAGAAGGAGATAAAAGAAAAGTATTAAATATAAGTCAGTATGTAGAATTTGCTTGTTATTGTTATTGTTAATCAGAATCAACCTCACAGCACGCAGGGCAAACCCATAGGTGCTCAGTCTCCCTCAGCATATGTCGAAGCGTTTGAATGCTAATTGTACCTGTAGCACGCTGGTTTTACATATAACGTATGTATCCTCTCTCACGTCCATCTCTGCTTGACCCATGTTTGATGCCAAACTCCAACAGTCTCAGCCTTGTTGATTCATCCATTGCAGTGTCATTATCTAGCAGGCGATCATTAATTGCCCTTTGTATTTCTCCCTTATCAATGTCCAGCGTCCCCACTATGGGGGCTCTCGAGGCCAGTCTGTTAGCTCCCTCATTGCCATGTTCATTGCATATTTTTAATTTTCAGGACCGGAACATGATTTTGGGCCATAAAGGTTTTTTTGTTACACCCTGTGATTCCCTGGCTGTGCTTGCAGCCAACCTAGAGTGTATTCCCTATTTCAAACAATATGGAGTTAAGGGCGTTGCACGTAGCATGCCCACATCTGAAGCAATTGACAGGTAAAAACCAACTCATTCTCTTAAAGTGGTATAGATGTGTAGAATTTTCAGACCATAGCTATGTAAAATGATTTATATTATTTCAGACTGAAGATGTAAGTATAGAGGTCATTTTAGTAGACAGATGAATATAAAAAATGGATTTATGTAGGTTGTTTCATAATCAAGGTGTAAATTTACAGCAGACTGATATAGACTGTGTTGTATTAAATGGTTCTCAAAGTCAGTATCTGTCTGTACTGTCCTCTATCCACACAAGCTGTCTAATAAAAATTCTTTGAATATTCTGGCCGAACACCATTACCAAGAACTGATAACTCAGAGCCACCAAGAAGATGTGCACCATCATAGTAGGTAGATGCTGGAATTGGGTTGGCCGCATCCTCAGAAGAGACCCTGACGCCATCACCAGAACTGCCACGCTATGGATTCCAGAAGGAAAGCAAAAGTGAGGCCGGCTGAAAGCTACCTAGCGGAGAACTTGAGGAGGCAGAGATGCAAAGCATGAACCAGGGCTGGGGCACCACACGAACAATGGCTGCTGACTGAGCAGTGTGGAGATGGTTTGTTGCTGCCTTACCAGACACCACCATATGTGATGGTCCTTGATTGCTTTGTCAGTCAGCGGCCAAAGACCAAAGAAGAAGTGAAAGTTAGTATCGCTTCGCATTGTATCCAGATTAACAAGATCTAGAGTCTGGTGAAATAATCACAATTTGTGCTTCATTGATTAAATCAGTATATAATATTGGGTTTAGTGAGCACATAATCTTGTAATATACACTTGCATTTTCTGCAGTAGACTGTAGTACAAAAGAGTGGTGGTGTAGATGTAAATATAAGATTACAACTGACTATGTAAATATAAGATTACAACTGACTATGTAAATAACATATGGTTATGGCTGACTATGTAAATAACATATGGTTACAACTGACTATTAAATAACATATGGTTACAACAGCCTATGTAAATAACATAATGCTACAAATGACTATGTAAATAACATAAGGTTTCAGCTGAGTATGTAAATAACATAAGGTTATAACTATGTAAATAACATGGTTACAACTGACTATGTAAATAACAAAATGTTACAACTGACTTTGTAAATAACATATGGCTACAACTGACTATGTAAATAACATATGGTTACAACTGACTATGTAAATAACACATGGCTACAACTGACTATGTTAATAACATGGTTACAACTGACTATGTAAATAACATATGGCTACAACTGACTATGTAAATAACATAAGGTTACAACGGACTGTAAATAACATATGGTTACAACTGACTATGTAAAAAACATATGATTACAACTGACTATGTAAATAACATGGTTACAACAGCCTATGTAAATAACATAATGCTACAACTGACTATGTAAATAACATAAGGTTTCAGCTGAGTATGTAAATAACATAAGGTTACAACTATGTAAATAACATATGGTTATGACTGACTATGTAAAATTCATATGGTTACAACTGACTGTAAATATTATATGGTTACAACTGACTTAAATAACATATGGTTACAACTGACTATGTAAATAACATATGGCTACAACTGACTATGTAAATAACATAAGATTACAACTGACTAAATAACATATGGTTACAACTGACTATGTAAAATACATATGGTTACAACTGACTATGTAAATAACATATGGTTACAACAGCCTATGTAAATAACATAATGTTTCAGCTGAGTATGTAAATAACATAAAGTTACAACTATGTAAATAACAAATGGTTACAACTGACTATGTAAATAACAAGGTTACAACTTACTATGTAAATAACATAAGGTTACAACTGACAATGTAATAACAAGGCTACAACTCACTATGTAAATAACATAATGTTTCAGCTGACTGTAAAAAACATATGGTTACAACTGACTGTAAATAACATGGTTACAACTATGTAAATAACATATGGTTACAAATGACTATGTAAATAACATATGGTTACAACCAACTACCAAATGCAAAAGCTTGCATTTCACATCCTGCTTTCTTTCTTTGCTGAATAATTTTATTAAATTTTAATAAAAGCACATACACATTAGGACAAGATCAAAACGGAACAGTACTTTATTATCTTGCTTATTGCTCATTGTTATGACAGAGTAGCACAGCATCTGGGAAAGGTTTGTTACCAGACCCCCACTGGATGGAAGTTTTTTGGCAACCTACTGGACGCTGGCAAGGTCAATTTGTGTGGAGAAGAAGGCTTCGGGACAGGCTCTGATCATATCAGGTAATGCCTGTTACATTAAGTAATTAGTCTTCTAAGAAAAACAGTCACAAGTAATCACTGGTCTGTTGAAAGTCTACTGTTACTTAAGGTAGTAAATGCCATATTAGGTAGTCATTAGGGGGTGCACAAGTCATTTTTTTTGGTTGTTGTTTCTGGGTACCATGTACCTGACCATTACTGAGTTGTGTGCTCCTCTCGCCCACCTACCCGGTACTAAGTGAAAAGAAAAGAAAACACCAAATTCAATATTATTGAGTTAAATTTGCATTACATACAAGCATTCATGCTGATATGAATGAATCAGTCAATACCCTTTAGCTCACAAAGGAGCATAGGTCTTCAGCAAACACATGCCAGGTCCTGGCACATGCCATCAGCTGAAGCTCTTCCTCACCATTTTTGTTTCTATCTCCAGTTCTCATCTTCACGTGTGTTTTAGTCTACCTCTGCTTCTCTTTCCCTAGGGATTCCAGAACAAGGACTGCCTTGTCATGCTATCAACAGGTTTCCTCAACGCTTGTCCTATCCATCACCAGTGTCTTTTTCTCATTTCTTGTTCCAGTGGTTCTTGTCATCAGTTCCACATTGGTAACCTTGTCATATAATTTCAAGCACTTTATTCTATGCAAGCACCCATTTATGAATGTCTGTAGCTTTGTGGTTGTTGTTTTTGTTGTTCTCTATGTTTCGGAGTGATACGGTAGGACTGACTTGACATTTGAGTAGAAGATTTTTTTTATTTTTGTTTTGGACTTGATTTATCTCGATCTCCATGCGCTTTGCAATGCAGTGAAAGCTCCTCTTGCTTTTTGTATTTGTCGTAGATTTTTGATAGGTATTTAAGATATATTGTGGTCCCTTCTGAATAGAACTAGAACAGGTGGTAACTCAGTGAGAGATAAGGTAAAGGAATAGATTTCACGAGTGAAAAATGGTGAAGAAGGTAGAGTCTGTCCCTGGATTTTGAGAAGATCTTCTATAGTCCAGCCTATATCTACAACAGAACTTTGTTTGTCAGACAGTATACCTCTATTTATATATTAATATATATATCAACCCCTCCCATACACACACACAGATAAGTGACGACAATTATACACACAAATGTGAAACACTATATTAATGGAATAGGGATATTTGGGGCAAGCTGACCAACACATTTAAATTAAGTTTTATGTAAATTTTATTTACCACAAAGAAACTTTACAACAGCTATTATTGAATATCAAACAAAAATATATAAAAAATCATAGGTATTAGAATTACTAAAGGAATAGACTCAGGTGTATTACCCCTCCCTCTGTTGAGACAAGATCCCGTTAGAAGAAAGTTATTAACCCCCCCAAAGGTCAAAAAGATTTGCGCTATGGTCTAGAATTTGCCTATACTGTAAAGAACAGAGTTTATAAGTTAATCTGTTCTGAAATGGACAGCATTAGCAAAACCAAATAAGAAATAAACAGTGTGAGTACATGGATTATACAATAGAGAGAATTATTCATTCATTCATTCCACTCTTCTCAGTCGACCTTGGCCACGTTCATTCATTCTTACCGAATTGTAGATCTAACAGCATCTGGAACATAGTTTCATGGGTCACACAGCAAATCCAGTGTTATTTTGGCAAAATAAACCCCAGCTCCACAAAGATTGATTAAATCCTCTTCTTCGGGGAACGTTTTTTTCGTTACTTCTTATTAGGATTTCTGTTTATGTCACATTAATTACTCGAGGTAAGAAAATTAACAGTGCTTACAGTGTCAGTAGCTTGAGATTTCCATTTTAAATAAAGGAATGTCAGGTCGGTAAATTCTCTCAGTATAAAATTCCTGGTCACACCACAAATGGTCGATGGTCGGGAAATGTAAATATTTGATTTTGTCGCCACAACGAGCTGAATGTAAATTAAATTGGGAAAAAGAAATCTGGATAGCTATAGGCCCAGTTAAAAAGTTATTCTTAATATTCTTTGGGTTGGTACTCTGTCTCTTTCTGGGTGTAAACAAGAGGCCAGACAGGTTCACCTTGAAGACCCAATATATATATATGAATGTTATTTTTGGACTTAGATCCGTTATTCTCCGATTCAGGTTTAGGCGTAGGCTTAGACCGCTGGTAGGTTTTTGGGTAAGTGACCCAGTACTAGATATGGGAAAAAAACAACAACCATATAATCACAATAACCACTACACCACTATTCTATCCTACTTAACCCGCGCAGAATTATAATTTATTATACACTCGGTTGTTTAACTTTGAATAGAACTAACCGGGTATAGCTTATTTACCGTTAACAAAAACCCCTGTGAAATAAGCGCTGGTCATTTATAAATTTACTCATAATGAATTAGAAATAAATATATATTTTGTCAGTACTCAAAATGAATAGTGCATTTACTAGTCGATTAAAATATCTCTTACTGGTTAAATCAGTTAGTTAGATTAACGCTACAGCCGGAACAATTTAGCTATAGATTATTTTAATTCGCTAGTCAATTAGCACAAAATCCTAGTGAAATATAATGACGGACTTAACAATTAAATCACTCTACACAGAAAAATCTTAGTGAAATAAAATGACGGACTTAACAATTAAATCACTCAAACTTCTATTATAATATTTACCGCAAACACAGAAATTGAACTACTCCAAATCGAAAATACTAAGAAATCCACTATAACAATGGTCTAGAAATCGAAGCTAGTAGGTTCTTGAAAAATCTGTGGGTACTGAATAATGGATTTTAAAGGCAAAGATATATATATTAAAATGGTAGAAAAGTCGCTGACCAGTGTTATACATAACACCTTTGGGGATTTCTGTGTTCAAATTCTGAATGAAAGGAAAATTTGCCACCTTTTTGCCGCCTGCTGGACTCTGGCAACGAGCGGACGGTCTTAGATCTTCGTCGTTCTGTAGCTTAATTATGTTCCACGAACGAATGGATGAAGGGGGGGAGGAGAATTGTAATTTATCTCCCCTTCTTTCAGATTCTCTCCCCCTTCTACTCAGATTAATTCCTCCTGATCAATGTCTACCGAAAATACGTTTCAACTTATCGCCCCCTTTGGTTTTTCTTCATTAGCTCATCTCCCCCTTCTCTCTCGCTACGTGCATCATAGTAAACATTCCTAGTGTAGAGAAAAGAAAGAATTAGGCGTGGCTAAATTAAGAAAGAGGCCGATATCTAAGTGTAGGAGAGTTCTGCGTTAAAAAAAAACGTGCATAACTAATAAGGAAGCAAGGTGAAGCCAGGTGGAAGAAAAATGTAGATAATAAAATCTATTTTTCATAATTCTCTGTCACAGTATTCTTATTTTGATATCATTGTCTGTTCCTCCAGCTTTGTCTGTGTTGCTGCCAAGATATGTGTATGATTCTACATCTTGTAGAGGTTTTTCTTCAAGTTTGACTGTGTTATCATTTCTTGCAATTATTTTCATTATCTTTGTCTTTTCCTCTGTGTATTTTCAGACCCACTTGCTGTCTCATCTTATCGAGTATTTTCATTGTGTCTTGCATCGGATTATAGCTATGGTACAAAGAACCAAGTCATCTGCAAAATCTAGATCATCAAGCTTTTTAGTCAGATTCATGTTAATATACATATTACTTTAAGATTTGCTCAAATTGTACTTTAGGAAAAGAAAAAATAAGTGTTTCCCTTTATTCTTGGGTGATAATTTCTTCAGCTATGCTAAGAGCTCATACACTGTTGATGCTTGTAGGCGGAGCTAAGACAAACTTTCCCACAATTTTGGTCCTCAAGAGGATCAGAGTATTCTGTCTTTGAGATAGACTCTTCAAGGTAATGTTGCAGTTCATGTGACTTGTGGTGAATGTAGGAGCTACGTACGTGGCTTGTTTGTGTATAACCCAATGGGGTTTCTTTCAAGTACCAGGTATTCTGTTACCTCCTGACCAAGTACTTTGCCTTGGTTGGGTATATGTGCACCCAACGGGAATCATTCATATCAAGTCATTACTGCCACATCATGTAATTACTGTAACATTAAGCAATAACTGTCACACACAAACTTTTGACATTGTACCACACACACAAAATACAGAAAAAAAGAACTTTAAAAAACAAATAGAAGAGGAATGAGAATTGTGACTAGATAATAAGTTTCTCAGAAGTTATTTCTTAAAATTTAGTGACCACTGGTCTTGTTATAATGATGAGAGTTGTTTTTTTTTTCTGTCAGTAACAGCTGATCTACAGGATGTCTAAAAAGTCTTGAATCATAAGAAAAATAATTTTATTGGTTTAATTTTTATTTGTTGAAGCTAAACTTAAAAGCATTAACTGACTTAATTTTTCTGGTGTGAAAACAACAGTCCATAAACCTACATCATATTATTTACACTATTTGTACTCATTTATGAATGTAGGTTAATATCTGACTTTGTGGATACCCTGTTTCATCTGTAAATATTTTGTTTGAAAGCTTGAATACTGAAGGGATAGATGAAAAGACAAATTTGGTTGTAACAGTAGACCTACGCTAAGGATCGGTAACTTAAGACACAGTTTAACTGAAACAGAGTAAGTAGAGATGTATAGGATGTAGAGTGAGCAAAACAATTAGTAGAATAACTTAAGGCACTGGCATGAGCCTGATGAAAAGGTGGATAAGAGAAAGGTCAACAACAAAGTGGGAAGAGACATAGGGACAGAATGAAAAAAGATGGATACATCAGGGAAAAAAGATGAAGCAGTCACAGAGTGATAGTATTAAATGGAAGTATGAGATCAGTAGCCAGACCATCGAGGGATACCAACGACAACGAGGGCTTGATTGGTTTACTTAAACATTTTAAGTGTACATAATAATATGCAGTATATACTCCTTTATTGTAAGTTTTTAAATAACCAACATGTCATCCATAAAATCATAAAAAACATATCTCGAACCAGAACCACAAGGTCTGTTTTAAGAAAATTAGTTATTTACAGTGATGTATACAACAAGAGATGACACAATCCACCAATTTAAGCAGATCTTCATTTTCCGCCTGAGAACTGGCCACTGCAGATTTGTAAGCCACCTCTATTGCCTCATGATATCTCATACTAATTAATGTCCATGTGGAACTGGAATCCAGGCCCCTCAACATATTCTCCAAAACTGCCCAACCCATGATGACCACCGACGTCTGACCTGGCCAGGATGTGCTGAGCTCAGGCAGAAGCTATGGTGCTGCTGCGCTGACCTGGAAAAGACTGTGGACTTTGTTCTGGCGACAGCCCTGCAGAATTAGCATGATTACAAACTGAACGCAGAAGAAGTTATTTACAGTGTTAACATTAAAAAAAAATAATAGGAATTTTACCTCATTTTGGCGAGGCACACCCAGTTCAGCCTAGACCAGTTCTTAAGAAGCCTTGCACCTATTATCTTAATAGCTTGTGAAATATGACAACATGCAAAAAAAAAAAAAAGATATGAAGTGTGTCTTTTTACATGAAATAAAAATAAAAGTATTTTATTGATATTTTTAGAGAATTTAGTGAGTCTGGAAAATTGAGAAACTGGACTTAAATATGCATTAATTAGGAGTGCTTTAAAGAGTAATTTCCAATGTTTTTTAATGCAGTTGGGGACATAGTGAAAATATTGTAATTTTTATGAAGATAACCCGTACCAGTATTAAGAATGTATAGAGGAAGGGATAATATTTTAAATACAGTATATTCATAACCAAAGAAAGACAAATAAATAATTTTTAATAAGTTTTAAATTTAATAATAAATGTTAGAATGTATAAAAATTGAGCATCTTTTTTTATTAGGTAGTGATCTTGAGTTTACTAGATTAATAAGTCTTCGGTTGCTGCTTCTTTTCCATTATGCTTGAGAAAATGCTACTTAAAAAAATGTGGCTTAGGTTTGGCATTAAATTCATGTTGTTAGTGTTCTGTTTTGTACACTTTTGCTGTCTTGTGAATTATATTGTGTTTATGATGATTCACCTTCTAAAATATCTGACATGTCTTGCAACCCTACAAGTTGAGTCATGCACCCCTAGAGGGTGCATGCACCCCTGGTTAAGAAGCACTGGCCTAGACACACGATCCAACACGGTTATATTAGGGTGCATACCTAAATATTAAAGATGGTGACTGTCACTGTGAATGGTGTTAACATTCATACTGTGCCCAAACTGTCTTAATGACTGCTGTATAGTACGCGTCGGCAATCAGTCGATTCCGTTCTACTGGTAGATCTCAGTGAATGATTTGGTAGATCTTTAGGTGACTGTTGGGGAAAGAAAGAAAGAATTTTTAAACTAGAGAAATTTCGGACTAGACCTCTCCCACCGGCTTTTAACATGGCAGTGTCCCTGGGATCAAAGGTGCTTTTTCCACATTCCCCATGAAAACTCCAGAGCTGGCTTAAAAATATATTCATGAACTGCGTGAGATAGGAACATGATCTTTTCTTTGTAGGGTTCATTATCTACACGTCCCACACCCTGCTCAAGATTACACACACACATATATTTTTTTTATTAAGGTGTTTGCCACTTTCAACCATCTACCATACACATGGAGCTGTTGGTTATATCAGGATGTGTTTCATTCATTGTAATATTTTCTTGCTTGTATTTATTCTATGTTCTACGCTATATTATTTCTCTCTATATTTTAGTTATAGTTCATAATTGTATTGTTCAGAAAAATGGTAGTGTCTATACTGGTATGCATTTAATATTGACGGAGGTTTATTTATAGTCAATCTGTATTTAGCAGGGGGAAATCTACCACTGTAAACTACTAACTAGCATCCTAATTTTTTTTTTTTTATATGTTAGCTTTTGGTTTTGTAATATAGTGTTATATTTCTGGTGGAGTCTTAATGCCTGTGAGATTTTCTACACTCATTTCTACGTTGTGGTTATTGCAGTATGTCTTAATGCCTCCACTGTCATATTTTTTGCAGTCCACCAGAAAGTTATATATATATATATATATATATATGGGAGATCTTCAGAGGCCTCAGTGTTGTTAAAGTAGATCCCAGAAACTCCTGGATTGGCGACCCCTGCTGTATAGTGTATGTATACAGGGGCTAAGACTTAGAATATCTGCTACAAGTAGGGCATCAAGCAGAATACCATAATAAAACAAGTTAATGATGAAACACGTCAATTATAAAAGCAACAGTTATGTCCAATTGTCTTAACTGTGGCAGTTAATCTTTAATGATGACTTTCCTGTACAAGTTTGGACATGGACATGTCTGTATGAAAACGCACACATAAATGCAGAGATCAAAGTTGTTTTTTTTTGGATCATTCACAGGGAAAAAGATGGCGTGTGGGCTGCATTGGCCTGGTTATCTATCCTGGCCAGTACAAAGAAATCTGTGAATGAGATCCTCATGGATCACTGGCAGCGGTACGGCAGGAACTTTTTTACCAGGTGGGTGGTACTTGATAAAATGATAAACTTAGTGCTCCTTTTTTCTTTTTGACAACTGCTTGATAGGAACTTATTTACCAGATGGGTACATGACTGAGTGGTAAACTTGGTGTTACTTTCTGTAATAACTGCGTGATTGAAATATTTTTACCAGGTGGAGAGATGATTGAGTGATAAACTAGATGTTATTTTCTGTAGCAACTGCATGGTGGGAACTTGGGAGTTGCTCAGGAACTTCCTGATGAAGCGGGTGCGTGATTGAGCGATAAACTAATTTTTTGTTACTTTCTGTAACAACTGCGTGATAGAAACATGTTTATCAGGTGGAGAGATGATTGAGTGATAAACTAGATGTTACTTTCTGTAGCAACTGCATGATGGGAACTTGGGAGTTGCTCAGGAGCTTCGTGATGAGACAAGTGCGTGATTGAATGATAAACTAGTTGTTACTTTCTGTAACAGCTGCATGATAGGAACATGTTTATCAGGTAGGGAGGTGATTTAGTGATAAACTTGGTGCTACAGTATGTAGTTTGTACAATTTTTCTGGGTGGTCAGAATGGCTAAGAGGTATGGTGTCCGTCTCTAATTCTAACGGTACTGGGTTCGCTCCCAGTACAGCGAATATAATTGATGGAAATTTTTTTTGTAACCAGTGGTTCCTAATGATGTCACACTTCCCCTTGATCTCCTGGGTAGTGAGATCAGATGCCTATCCTTCTTGGATAAGGGCAAAAAAAATAGGAGGTCCCGTGTGCAAGTTGTGCATGTTAAAAATCCCTCGGCAGTTGGAAATTGTAAAGAGCAGGCCATACGGCTGCTGCCCTGGCAAAATTAAAAAATTAGGAAACCTGCCCACAACAATATTTATAGAATGTGTGATTCCTGTATACATACATTGGGATCCTTACAGGTGCTATGGAGTTTGTGTACTGTGGTGAGATCCTCCTTGTGTGATCTAACGAAGGAGATTGGAGCACTGATAGAGTTGTCCGTGTGCAATGAAGATGGTCCTTAAAACCAAACCATAAAAATTTCTGATGGCATTTCTCATTCTTTCTCTCTTGGTAACATTAATGGCTCTTTTTAAGCATCTCATCTCACACAATGGGATTTTCTTCTCCCGTGCTCTGGTACCATTGCGGAAGATACAACATGAAGATCAGCTCATCAAAGACAGAAACTCTAAAGACCTGCAGATCACCAGGCCCATTTAACATACATTACAACTTCATCAAGCTAAAACAGGTTCCAGAGTTTAAATACCTAGGAAACGTTTTTACAAAAAATGGAAGACTTGACAGAGAAATCAAAACAAGATGTCAAAATGCCAGTGCAGTGACTAACCAACTGTCACCACTAATCAAACATCTTAATATCACTAAATGACAACTGATAAAGAGTATATTCTTACTATAGATACTAGTAGACCATTATTTAGTCAGTGGTGCTTAAAGTCCTGATTGTAGAATATAGACTCATGCAGATGGTTATTATAATTAATAAATGTAACTGAAATTGTGAGGATTATTTGTATAACTGTTTACTGTAGGGGAAAAAGGGATAATACAGCTTAAACTTAATTGATTAAATGATTCATATAGTTTATAATATATGGACAAATAGACATCGTGTTTATTTCCAGATATGACTATGAAAATGTTTCATCTGAAGCTGGAGAGAAAATGATAGAAGGCCTCACTAAACTAATTGAGGACCCCAAAACCAAGGGCATGACCTTCTCAGACCCCACAGGACGGTCATATAAAATGTCTCACCTGGACAACTTTGAGTACAAGGACCCCATTGATGGCAGCATCAGTAAAAATCAGGTCAGATTTTAACTGTACATCCATCTTGACCACAACTATAGCAGTGATTGTCCCATTAAGTAAGCGGCAAAAGTTCTTGAAACATTTTCACAAACTAATAGTAAATGCTAATGTAGAATCAAATATGGACCTTTAAAGCTCACATATTTATGTTTATTTTTTTCTTCCCCTTTCAACTCCCCAAAGAGTATAGGCCCTTTAGCATACTTACACCAAGTCTTCCTGTCCCGTGCCATCAGCTCAAGGTCTTTCAATGTCCTCTTCATTCCCTTCATGTCTGTCTCCAGTTCTCTTCTCCACATGTTCTTTAGTCTTCCTCTACCTCTCTTACCCTGCAGATTCCAGAACAAGAACTGTCTGCTAATGCTATCAACAGGTTTCCTCAATGTGTGTCCTATTCATCTCCAGCATCTTCTTCTCATCTCTTGTTCCACTGGCACTTGTCTGGTTCTTGTCGTCAGTTCCTTATTGGTGATCTTGTCATACCAGTTCTATCCTTCTATTATATACAAGCATCCATTTATGAAGTCTGTAGTTTTTTGGTTGTTGTTTTTGTTGTTGTCCATATCTGTTTATTTTACTCATACTTTATTTCTGTTGTTTTAATTAGCAGAATATTGTCACGTAAGTCTTGTCATTGATCTTCCTGTTTTAGGGGATTCGTTTTCTATTTGAGGACGGTTCAAGGATTATCTACCGCTTGAGTGGAACTGGTAGCACTGGTGCAACTATTCGCATTTATGTTGAGGGTTATGAGAAAAATGAGAATCCTCAGTTTTACAAAACTGATGCCCAGGTAAGGGATGTGTAGTTTTAATTTGGATTCTCAAAGCCTGGGGTGGAGTGTGTAAAGGTCTTCAGATAATGAAGGCGTTTTTCTAGATTTTGTGGTTAACTAAGTGGCTTGGTGTAATTTGACTTGTGATATGGTGAAAGGCTGCACATGAGTTGCTGTGTTTGGTTCTTTGGATAGCATCGTATTTTTTTTTAACTATACACTCTTTCTTCTTTGTTGTCAGATTGTGTGTTGTGTCATCTGAGTGCTAGTAATCTACTTGTAAAGTGTATTTTGTCATCACATTTGTACTCTTGCATGTATTGAATATGTAGTGGGATAATTAATTGGACAATGTTGTAGTTATTAGTTTATTGTATACTGCAGAAGTGAGGAAATATATAATGGTGTGATTTTTAGGGGAGTTAAATAATTTAAATTTTAGATAAAGAAATACATAGTGGAATATATTAATTATCTCTCAGCTCCCTGTGGTGCAGAGGCAAACAAATTCATGTTAAACCTTCCTGTCCTGCGCCCTCGGTTCAAGATATTTCCATGTCTTTTTAATCCCTTTCATGCCAATCTTCAGCTTCCTTCTCCATGTACTTTTTGGCCTCTCTTTGTTTCTCTTAATTAAGATATTCCAAAAGAAGGACTGCCTTGTAATGCTATCATCTAGTTTCCTCGATGTGTGTCCTATCCAGTGCCAGTGTCTTCCCCTCTCCTGTTATTCCTCGGGTATTTGTCTGGTTCTTTCCATCAGTTCCACATTAGTGACCTTGTCACACCATTTCAATCCTTCTGTTCTGTGCAGACACCCATTTATGAAAGTCTGTAACTTTCTGGTTGTTGTTTTTGTTGTTCCCCAAGTTTCAGAACCATACGATGGAACTGCCTTGCAGTTTTGGAATGTTGCTGATATCGGTCTAGGTCCCACTGTTTCCTTTTCTATAAGTTGTCTTCTGCACCTCCTTTGACAGCATTAGAGGCACATCTTCACTAGGGTGTGCTCATTCTTCTTCATGTCCTGAGAACATCACTATTTCTCTCTGTTTTTATTTTCTTCCTTTTTATTCCCTTCCACCCTATTTCACACAATCTCAGGAAGTCATTTTTATAGTTGCTCATTTCCACTGCCATCTGTGCAGTAGTCCCTTGTTTGTTTAATGTTAAAACATTATTGTGACCCAATCTGGTTTTCTTGGAAGATAAATGACATCAGCATCACATACTTGTTTTGGCTTTCTCTCAGTTGCACCATAAACCTCCTTTAGAGATGAAATTCTTCCAAGATGGCTGAATTCAAGTATTTGAATTACTTGCTTTGGATGACTTGTTCGTGTTGTTTTTTTTTTTTTGTTTTTTTTTGGTGTCTTAAAGTTTCTACAGGATGGGTTAGCCAACCCCTGTCCCAACCCCCTTAAGTCACTTTCTGTGACATGCTTGGTTGGGTACTTAGCTCCTCTTTCGGGGCCCCAGTAACACATGAGCGAGTGATATATATTGCATATTATTGTGCAGGAATAAGATAAAGCTAAATGAGGAAATGCCACAAAGTCTGTAGCATATCGGCATGTTGATGTATTAGTACTATAATAAAGACCTTTCAAAGATCTTTATGATGGTGAGAACATTATTAAAGAAGAAGAATTCGGTGACAGTTTATGAGAGCTTGTGTGTGTTTGTTGTTTGTTTTTCATCTACTTCTTATATGCTGGCATGTTGCAGATTTAATTGCATTGCAACATATTCCCTTGTTACTGATTGTCAAATCGAAATGTCCTGTAATGAACAATAAAAAAAAATCCTGTCAGCTTTTCGAGGAAAATATGATAAAGTCATGCATTACTCCATGAAAGCTAAATTGAAGGCCCATTAAAAGAGCATGCAGACCATTCAATCTTTGTATGGTATATTGACCATAAGTCAGGAATCGTTTGACTACAAAGATCCAGTGAAGTTGAAATTGAATGGAAAGGAATTAAATAACTAAAGGAGAATTAGTGTCATCATCAGGATAGAAAGAGCACAACACAGTTATTTCCTATCATGTTTTGGCAGGTTACTTGCTCGTATAATAATAAAAAGTAATGCAATACGGGAATGAGGTACTGTAGAGTCGGAAAATACGTAAAGGCTTGTATTATATTATGTGGGTGAGTCAGAATTGGTGTTACCTGTCATTTTAATCTCCTATTGGATTAGAACATTTCTTATTTCAGGAGGTGTTGAAGCCACTAGTAACCATTGCCCTGCGGACATCTAAACTTAAAGAGCTGACTGGTCGTGAAGAGCCCACAGTTATCACATAGGCTACCTTGAACTTTGCAAATCATGCTTTAACAGCTGTGAAATAAAATGATATGCCACCAATTAAATTGATGGTGAATATTTGACATAACATAACATCTGTCCAATAACATCAGCTGGACTCTTCTCAAAACTCTTTAAGACTGTAACAGTTAATTTTAAATCAAGTACTGGTCATCTGTGTTGTACCACTGACGAAGGTCAGTCCAGATGTAAACATCTCTGTCAACTTACATAAAATGAGTTACTTGAGCAGTGATTTTACGGGGCCACCTCAATCTCTGGTCTCTTACATTCACGTAACATGAAGAATGCATATGTGACCACTTTGAACCTATAGGACCACCTCAGTCTGTGTTCTCTTACGTTCACTTACGTGAAGAATGCATAGTAGTCACTACTTACCTGAAAGTCCAACAGAAGTGGGTCAACACCCTTAATTCATCTTAACACAACAGTGTAAAAACCTGAATATTACTAGCAGACCACATGCAGTCGATCTGGTTCAGCTTGAGACTTCACAAATGTCAGCTTGGTTCCCATACTAGTCACCTTGGTTCCCATACTAGTCACCTTGGTTCTCATACTAGTCACCTTGGTTCTCATACTAGTCACCTTGGTTCTCATACTAGTCACCTTGGTTCTCATACTAGTCACCTTCTTCTGTAAATCCCACTTTACTTCTGCAAAACATGCGGTGGCAGCTGGGACTTCTTCACTCTGTGGAAGCTGATCTCAAACTCACTTTTTTGCACTCTATGAAAAGAGTACTTCCAACTATCTTCTCTGACTGTCTATGTAAACAGCACTTCCAACTGGTTTCTCTGCACTATCTATGTAAACAGCTCTTCCAACTCGTTTCTCTGCACTATCTATGTAAACAGCTCTTCCAACTGGTTTCTCTGCACTATCTATGTAAACAGCACTTCCAACTGGTTTCTCTGCACTATCTATGTAAACAGCACTTCCAACTGGTTTCTCTGCACTATCTATGTAAACAGCACTTCCAACTGGTTTCTCTGCACTATCTATGTAAACAGCACTTCCAACTGGTTTCTCTGCACTATCTATGTAAACAGCACTTCCAACTGGTTTCTCTGCACTATCTATGTAAACAGCTGTTCCAACTGGCTTCTCTGCACTATCTATGTAAACAGCTCTTCCAACTGGTTTCTCTGCACTATCTATGTAAACAGCACTTCCAACTGGTTTCTCTGCACTATCTATGTAAACAGCTCTTCCAACTGGCTTCTCTGATTGTCTAGGTAAACGACTCTTCCAGCTGGCATGTCTGACTGTCTATGTAAACAAAACTATCAACTGGCTTCTCTGACTGTATTTGTAAACTGCACTACCAACTGGTTTCTTTGACTGCCTTTGTAAACTGCACTACCAACTTGCTTCTCTGACTGTCTATGTAAACCATTACCACCTGGCTTCTCTGACTGTCTATGTAAACCACTATCAACTGGCATGTCTGACTGTCTATGTAAACCACTATCAACTGGCTTCTCCGACTGTCTGTGTAAACCACTATCAACTGGCTTCTCTGACTATCTATGTAAACAGCACTTCCAGCTGACTTCTCTATCTGTCTTTGTAAACAGCACTTCCAACTGGCTTCTCTGTCTATGTAAACAGCACTTCCAGCTGGATTCTATGACTGTCTATGTAAACAGAACTTCCATCTGGCTTCTCTACACTGTCTGTGTAAACAGGACTTTCAACTGGCTTCACTGCGGTTTCTGTAAACCATACTAAGCAAGCTTCTCTGCACTGTCTGTGAAAACTACACTTGAAATTATTTCTCTGTGAAAGCCACACTTCACAGCCTTAACTTGGGGCAAGTTTCATCAAGGCAAGTCTCATCAGGGCAAGTGTCATCAGGGCAGGTCTCATCGGGGCAGGTCTCAGCAGGGCAGGTCTCATCTCTAACTTTCTGTCTTTAGCTCCCCAAGGAGCTTAGGCCTTCAACAAACTTGTGCAAAATCTTCCTGTCCTGTGCCATTAGCTCAAGGTCTTTCCATGTCTTTGTCACTCCTTTCATGTCTGTCTCAAATTCTCTTCTCAGTACGTTATTCAGCCTCCCTCCGCCTCTCTTACCCTGGGGATTCAAGAACAAGAACTGCCTTGTTATACTATCAGCAGGCTTCCTCAGTGTGTGTCCTATCCATCACCAGTGGCTTCTTCTCATATTTTGTTCCTCTGGCACTTGTTCATATCATCATTTCCACATTGGTGATCTTGTCATATCATTTCATCTTCAGACTCTTCCAACTTGCTCTATAGCATCCATTTTAATGCAGCATTCAGCCTAATATGAATCCTCCCTTCTAATATTATATTCCTTAAAACTGTCACCTGACAAACATTTATTCTATGAGAAGTTACTGACAAATGTTGAATTTATACATACTGACTCCTATTGTATGGCTGTGAAACATTGCGAACAATAACCAAAAAAAGCTAAAGACTTTCATAAATGGATGCTTGCTTAGAATAGAAGGATTGGAGTGGTTTTTGTCTTCTCAGAGACCCAGGAATTACAAGTGGCATCAACCTTAGGTGGTTAGGTCACTTTCCTCTTGCTGCAAAGTTACTGGGTTCCATTATCTAAACCCTGTGGTGCTGTGCTCCAATCCACCCAGCTGTAAATGGGTACCTGACTGCTTTTGTGTTAGGGAAGGCAGCGAGGAAGGTAACTGGTTACCCCACCTCCTAAAGCAGCTGGACCTAGTAAATGAAGTCTCTAACTATTTACACCCCTATGGTATTTATTATGGGACTACACTTTACTTATTTTAATATCTGTGTTTGTGTACCTACTTCAGTCTTACTTTTTTTTTTTTTTTTTTTAATGGCATGTGTTTCTTGAGATTGATACAAACAGTAACTACTAACTATGTGGGATGTGACTGAATGTGTGCCAAGAAAGATGGATTCACTTGTGTGCTCCAAGCTGTGTATTGGTTCTTTATACACCATCACACCACATTACTCAGCTGTTCTGTTCTGTTCTTGTACCAGCTCTTTATGCACGTTTTCCCCCACAATGCACAACTGTACCACTTCTATGTGCACTGTTGCTCCATATTGAACATGACTGAGTGTGTGTGTGTGTACATTCCACACATAGACTGTATGGTTATTGTATGCACAGTTGCATCATGTTACATTACTGGGCGGTTTCTGTGTGCACTGTAGCTCCACATTAAACAATTGTATGGTTTCTAAATACATTGATGCCCAGAATCAAATGACTAATTTCTTTGTGCCTGTTAGCCCCCATAATATATGACTGAATGATTTCTGTGCAAGTCCTTAACATTACGTGACTGCTGTCCTTATATTACATGACTGCTGTCCTTATATTACATGACTGCTGTCCTTTTATTACATGACTGCTGTCCTTTTATTACATGACTGCTGTCCTTATATTACTTGATTGCTGTCCTTACATTACATGACTAAGCTTTTTATGTGTACTGTTTATCTCGCATTACATTTCTGAACAATTTCTGTGTGCATTGTTACCCGATGGTGTAGTTTTTTATGTATTTATCTACGTGCACTGTAGTCCAGGGTGTCATTATTGGCAGAGTGGTTAGAGCACTGACCTCTAGTGGCACAAGTAAAGGGTTTGAAACATGATGACGCCAGATTTGAAAGGCAGTGGCGCCATGCTCCAGTCTGCCCAGGTGTAAATGGGTATCTGACTCTTGCTCTTGAGTTAAGGAAGGCAAAGACAGTGAGGAAGGGAACTGGTCACCCCAGTTCTCAAAGCTGGGCCTAGTATAATAAAGTCTAGATAGCTAAAAGGTTATCATTTTCCAGTTATGCACCGGACACAACAGATTGAGGTACCATCCTATACCACAAGTACAGAACTGGTGCAACAAAGCTTTGCACCTGGGGCATCAGCCCCATGACAGCCGAACATCTGCTGCAGTCCTGCTCAAAATACAGCAGCAATGAACAGAGTAGCATATGGCAAAAATCTAATTCTCTCCAAGAATTTTGTTTGGAGGTTGTCTGTGATCTTGAGCTGAGTGCTGCCTGTATTAGTCATTAATATAGAAGTCTGATGGTGAACAAAGAAGAAGTAGTATTGTAAAATCTTAAACACTTCACACCCCGCGCGGCAGTATCTGCTATGGGTCTACCTTACTGTAGCCCAGCTACATTATTTAGCCTATTATGATATGGCTGTTATGTGTTCTGTATAATGACCCTGGTCTCTGAGGAGACAAAGACAAAATAGTACTTCTGCTGTTCCAGGTATGTCATAAGAGGCAACTAATATAAGGTTATGTACAGAGCTGGCAGCCTCATCATGTAAGACAAATTGCTACATAAACCACTACTACAAGAGCACATGAATGTTGTGGGGAGGGGGGGGGGGGGGGGCAGGCTGTCTGTGTACCACCAGCAGCAGTGATGAGAAAATTGGAGAGTAATGAAAGGGTTTGGTTTTAGTAGGAGAATTATGTTGAACACTAATGCTCCTGCCTAACCGACTTCTGTTTACATTTATCTACGAGAAAAATGGCTATTTGTTCTTGCCGGTTGAAGGGCGTCTTGCCTTCTCGATGGTCGAAGTTAAAACTGTTCGTCTAGTGCAGCGGTTCCCAACCTTTTTTCACTTGCGTACCCCTTGGCAGCCCATTTCTATAAATTGTACCCCTAATATTAGCAAAATATTTGAAATTAATATAGTTGCTGTTGTTCAAAATTTATAGATTATAACCAGAAATAAAGGGGCAACCACGGGATTAAAAAACAATGTAATAAAAAGGTGAACAAACAGCATATATTTTTACATTTAAAAAATCAAAAGTTACAATAAAAATTAACACATTTAATTTATTAATAATAATAATAAAAAAGTTGTTATTGTTAAAAGTTGAAATCACTTTTTATAACACACATGTCACGTGACCATGACAGATGTTCAGTGCGATCCTTGAGCTTGTTTTGAGGCACATTGTTTGTTTTAAAATCAGGTTCAAGTGATGTAAGATACAGTCTCAATTCTGGACCTGCATTAAGTTTAATACGGTATTTATTTTTTATAAAGGTATAAGAAGAGAAAGCCCTCTTCACCAGCTCAGTATTTGTAAATGGCAACAGAAACTTAAGCGCCTTGTCGGTCAGCTGTTCATATTCTCTGCTGATGTCTCCCCAAAAGTTAATAAGGAATTTTCCTTTGAATTCAGCTATTAAAGTAGTATCAGTCGAAAGTTCAATCAACTTCTCTTTTTCGTTGATTGATAATGTGGCTGCTTGGAAATATTCTTCTTCAAAGGAATTTACAATCAAGTAGTTCTCTTTTCCAGGTTTCGGAAAGTACTTCTCGAAAGATGATTTTAGCCCTTTCAAGTTTTCAATTATTTTCTCGCTCATTTCCTGGGAGAGGTGCAGCTCGTTCTCAGATAGCAAACTGTGCAGAGTTTCAAATACCTCAGGCTGGCCTTTTTCAATACACGACCTCCAAAAATCTAATTTTTTAATCATAGATTCAATTTTGTCTGAAATATTGAAGATCGTTACCAAGCTATTCTGAAGTGCCAAATTTAGTTTGTTTATTTGTAGGAAAATATCCGATAAGTATGCAAGACTCTGAAGCCAATCACAGTCGTGTAACTTTGAAGTAAGTTGGAAAGGATGGTCTTCAAAAAAAAGTTGGACTTCGTGTCTAAGTTCGAACAGCCGAGTAAGTTTTACCTTACTTGTGTATGAAGGAGCAGGGTAGAATGAAGATTATTCATCTCTTCACACAGTGCTTTGAAAAGCCTCGAGTTTGGGGACTTTGACTTTATAAAATTAACCACTTTCACAGCTTCATCAAGAACGACTTTTAATTCACCAGGGAGGCGGTTAGATGCAAGGCTTTGCCTGTGGATGCAGAAGTGGCTCCAGGTTATATTGGGGGGCTATCTTCATGACACGAGCGCGAAGACCGGAGTAGCAAACCTGACATAGACTTGGCTCCGTCAGTGCATAGTCCACAACAATTAGACCAATTAATGTCCTTTTCTTTGAAATAAGAATCAATAGCATGAAATATATCCTCACCTCTTGTAAGCCCTGACAGAGGATGACAAAGCAAAAGGTTTTCTTCAACTTCATTGCTTTTCAAATACCTCAAAATAACATGCAAAACAGCGAAATTAGCAATATCTGTGCTTTCGTCAACTTGAATAGCAAAGAATTTACTATTTTTAATTCTACATATTATTGTCGCTTCAACATCGTCAGACATATCCTGCATTCTTCGAGAAATTGTATTGTTCGAAAGAGGGATAGCGTTCATTTTGCGAACATGTTCCTCTCCGAGCATGCACAGAACGGCATCTTTTATACAAGGAGAAATTAAATTCTCAGCTATAGTATGATTTTTACCACATTTAGCAATATGATAACTAATACGGTAGGAGGCTTCAACCGCATTTTCGTAATCTTTGTTAGCTGACGACAAGTACGATGTCACATTCTGTTGTTTCGATAGGAGCTGAAAAAAATTGCGTTCCTTGTTTTCATAACTGGGGTGTTTTGTTTGTAAATTCCGCAAGAGTAACGAAGGTTTCATGTTACCATTGGAAAATACTTCCCGACACACTACACAGTCCTCATCTCCTATAAACGAAAACCCATACTTCATGTATTCGTCACTGTATTTTCTCTTTTTAGCTCTATGTAAAACTGAAGATCGTGTCTTTTCACTATCCTGCACCAAAGTCTTAGGCGTGTCCTGAGAAGTACTTGGCGATTGATCACATTTCACATTATGTTTCAGCTTTTTTACTGTGAAGGTTTTCAACCACTGATCCATATCTGATAATACACGAATTGAACAGTTAATCACATTAAGTTAAGTTAAAACAATGCAAAAACTACTGTATATAGAAACATTGTCTCACTGTCTCACGTTTGTAAAATTTGGGTCAAGAATCGACACTATTACTTTCGGGACATTAGACGTTCATAGATAGTGTGGAAGATCAAACAAGTCATATTTTTTATGAAATATTCAACGGTACAACTATAATCCCATAGTCATCATAATGAAGACTATTGTGTAAAAATATTGAATTGTGGTCACACGAAACGCCATAGATTTTCACACACGCCAGTCCAAGCAGACAGCACGCCAGTGGCGCGCAAGAAAAACGGCGGAGATTGTCTCACACAGTTCATGTTGTATAGTATAGCGTTGAATTAATTTCACAACTTTTGACTTGTCTTTTACACTGTTGACATATGTATCTTTTGTACGCCATTACTCAATTTTTTTCGCGTACCCCTGAACGTCCTGTCGCGTACCCCCAGGGGTACGCGTACCACAGGTTGGGAACCGCTGGTCTAGTGTATTTTTATTTTTCTGTTGTCAAATGCGCGTCATAAGTCTACGTTTTTCCATTTCTTCGCCCCCACGTCTGCTAGTAACAGCGTTGTTATTAGTAAACAAACTCTTTTTTACAAGAGCATTTATAAATATTGTTGTGGTGGGTGGGTTTCTAATTTTTTAAATTTTGCCAGGGCCGCGGCCTTATGGCCTACTCTTTACGATTTCCAACTGCTGTGGGATTTTTAACGTGCGCAACTTGCACACGGGACCTCCTATTTTTCCTTATCCGAGAAGGTTATGTATCCAATCTCACTAAGTAATGAAATGAATGGTTGCTATACACAGGCCCTCAAAATGATGGGGGGAGGAAACAGCAGGGCAATTTGGTCTGAACCTCACCTCAGCCAAGAAAGCATGAGGCATCACTTTTTACCCCTCTTCCGAAACAGTGAGGGAGGGCTGGCTTCACAATACGATATGGCCCGTGACCTCATCTGAGGCCATATCATATTCCTATCACTGCTGGTGGTGGTACACAGACTAGACAGCCTGCCCCCCCACAACATTCATGTGCTCTTGTAGCAGTGGTTTATATAGCAATTTGTTTTACATGATGAGGCTGCCAGCTCTGTGCATAACCTTTGACCTGTCATAGTGTTTGTCTGTCTTCATTTACCCAAGTTAATATTTTACATATGTGCACTTTAACCCCACTTTTGCATACGTCTTGTGTTACGTACAAGTTGTTTGTAAGAAATAACAATGGTGTCGACATCAGCTCAGAAGGATAACCTTGACTTGACTGATAACCCAGGCTTGACTGATAACTTCGCTGTATGATAAAATAACAACAAATAGGGACTCTAGATAAGAGACTTTCCCCAGCAGTGATTTAAAAGAAAAAAATATTGGCTGGCTGTCACTATAATTTGTCACGCAATACACACGGCGCATCGCTGTTCATAATGATCATAGTGTTTCACGTGTGAATTAGACACAGATGCACTACCTTTGTATATTCCCTTCGTTCTTTTACCGTAATGTCCCCACCTCCTCTCTTTTCCATCACCAAAAAGTACAGTAAATACTCAAAGTGCGCACATTTTAATGTCACTTTGTTTTCAGTTCACAACGAACCATTATGACAGCATTCTTCTTCAAGTACCATGCCTAGTGGCGTAGGAGATCATGTCTCTCTACAATTTCCGGTCTCCAGTACAATTTATCAATTCTGCTCTTGACTTCTTTCCATGCCACGATGTCAAACTGTCCAGTATTTGCTCTCTTTGTCTTCCCCTATCTCTTTTTCCTTCAATCTTACCTGTTGTTACGATATATTCCAGCCTTCCTCTTCTCATAACATGTCCAAAAAAATGGATTGCTTTTTTCTAACTTGTGAAATAAGTTTCATGTGTGCATTGGCCTCTTTCAGGACATCCTCATTACTCTTTTTGGCTGTCCTTAGGGTTAGGGTTAGGGTTAGGCTTATTTTAAACATTCTTCTGTAAAACAACATCTCTGTGAAATCCAGTGCCTTCCCTACTTGTTTACGAATTGTCCATGACTCACTTCCACATGACACAGAATTATTGCATAACATTCTCTTCATTTTATAGAATGCTGTTTTTGCCTGAGCTATTCTGCTCTTCGCTTAGATGCATTTTCCATCCGTTGTTATTAATGTGCCTATGTATTTGAATTTATTGACCTGTTTTAAAACTGTTCCATTCACTTTGATTGTGCATTCTGGGGAATCCCTTTTCTTTGAAAGGATCATTACTTCTGTCTTTCTCGCTGTTAAGGCCGAGGCCTTTATTTTCACTTTCTATAACTATTGTATCAACTATTTCCTGCAGCTCCTTTTCACTTTTTGCTTTTAAGACTGTATCAACAGCGTATCTCAAGTTGTTTATATTATGTCCACCAACAGATATTCCTGATATGTCCTCCAGTGATCTCTTTATACTTTCACTGTACAGATTAAACAGATCTGGGGCAGCACACATTCCTGCCTGACACCCTTTTTTACTTGCTGTTTTTTGCCATTATATGTTTCTTATTATCCTCAAGTGTTTACCATCAATGTTCACGCTTTCTAACATTTTGATAATTTCCTCATGTTTCATTTTGTCAAATGCCTTAGTGTCATAGATTACACAGGCATGACATCATTATACCCATTAAAATGAAAAGAACTGAGTAGAATTGACTTTGAGAAAACCTGTTGATTGCATTACAAGGTAGTCCTTGTTCTGAAATGCCCACATTAAGACGGGTAAAGGGAGACTAAAAAGATAACACTTACTATTACTTACTTTAATCGTTCCTCTTCTGCCTTGGGGTATAGAGGTTTGCCAAAGAGAGCGCCATACTATCCAATCGGCTGTCTTCCTCCTTGCCTGGTTCCTGTCTAGTCTTCGGTCGTTCAGAGATTGTCTAATGTCCTTCCAGCGGACTCTGGGTTGTCCTGGAGGTCTTGATCCTTGCCTCTTAGTTTCCCATACTTGTTGTGTTAGCCAATCTTCTCCCATTCTGTAGACATGGCCAAACCATAGTAGTTAGTACTGTTCTACTTGGGTCTGCAGGGGCTGGGTTTTGAGGCCTTGCCGTATCGTCTGGTTCTGGACCATGTCTCTACTTGTTACTTCAGCCACCTTCCTCAGATACGTCATTTATGAGGTTTGGAGCTGGCTTTTGTGAGTTGTAGTCATTGCCCATGACTCGCATCCATAGGTCAAGACTGAAACATAGGTGGAGCGGTATACACAGATCTTTGTCTTCTTGCCAACTTCTCTTTTACCGAGGAATCATTGAATTATGGCCTGAAAAAGTCTCCCAGCTGCTGGTCTTCGGTTAGCCAACTCTTCTCTTATGCCTCCCTTCCAGTCTATGATAGCTCCAATGTATTTAAAGGGGTTGACTTGCTCAAGGACCGGCTCTCCCAGCTTAATCTGATGCCTTCTTCCCTCTCGTGATATCACCAGGGTTTTTATTTTGGAGCTGCCGATGACCATCACTCTCTTCTCCAGCTCTTCCTTCTAAACTTGCAGGTTGGACTGAAGATGTGCCTCTGATTTAGCAATCAGGGCAACATCATTGGCAAATGCCAGCTGTGAAATACAAACCTGTCTCGTCTTCTAGTAGCCCACTGAATACTTTCTAGTCCTCTCCTTACATGCTTTGATGACATCGTCCATGAGGAGTATGAAAAAATAAGGTGACAGATTATCACCCTCTCTTACACCAGTGGTGGTCTTGAACTATTCTGACTTATGGTTTGACCTCCTCACAAAAGAAACACAACAATGGATAGCTGGAGACAAATAAAAGGGATGAAGACAGTGAACTACCTTGAGCGGATGGTACAGGACAGGAGAACGTGGCATAAATTAGTTGAAGACCTATGCTTCCTGTGGAGTCTCAAGAGTAATAATGATTTTACTCTTTGCTACAACAAATGTCCGATTGACAGAGTGGTTAGAGCGCCGGTCTGTGGCGGCAAAGCTGCCGAGTTCGATTCACGATATCGACACGCTCCAGTCTACCAGGACTCTTCTTGAGTTAGTGTCGTAGGAAGGTTAATTGTTTTATTTTGCCCGTCTGAGTATATAGAGTGGATGTCGACAGATACGCGAGAAGGTATAGAAATAGATTTTTCACAGGTGGTAGAATGGAGCCATAAAAGCCAGATCCAAACCTCAGAAATGAGGTATCTGAGGAAGGTGGTTGAAGTAACAAGAAGAGACATGGTACGCAACCAGACGATACGTCAAGGCCTTAAATCCTACCCCCTGCAGACTGATAGTACGCGAAAATGCCACCACTGATAACGTCTGGTAACCTCTGGTTGCGGGTGTTATGTTTTTAGAGTCGTGTACTGGTCATCGCTGAAGCAGGTCTTCTTTAGATTACTTCTGCACCATTAAATCAACCTGTCATGTTGACATTGAGTGGGAGTGTCAAGTAACGCGAATGGTGTGATAGTTCGTTGTAATAGACCACTTGATAATATTTCTCACACACTCTCATGCAAGGCAATGACGACTTGAACTGCAGCGGGCATTTCACACCGTTTAATAGGGACGCACACATCAGGACAGCACGGAACATAGTCATGGGGATATGTTGACATATATATCATTAGGCATTTGAACAGTAGATCATATTTCATGCAGCATTCAAATATGATGGACGATATAAGGAATCATTCAATGTTCTGGCAGACTATTGCCACATCCCCTAACTGACTGAACGCATCAGTGGGTGTGGGTGTGTAAACATATAAAGAGGTCACTGGCCGAACCTTTTCCTTGGCTAAGTTCTCCAGCGACATATAGCAAATATTTATGTAATAAAGTTAAACCACGATAGGGGTTTTCATATTAGTGAGATCTCCACATCACTGTCCGATAATAAGTTTAGTATACTGTTCTCAAGACAGCGATCCATAACGATGACAAGAAAGCAAGATGGCTACCTTCCTGAGTTTTGCTCACTCACCCAGCACAAGGATAATAATAAGCCAAAGTTAATTCACAATTTGAATATCAATAATTTCCTAGAGTTTCCCTACAGTTCCACATTACTAAGGTTGTTACATGTAGACATCAGCTCTGTTGGGAAACCTGTCATCTTCAATGGTATATTAACGACCAACGATGTTCGAAAATACGACTCCATCTAGGCCTAACCACGTAGAGATCATCAAAAGAAAGGGTCTGGTATTACCTGGAGTCCGAATTAATAACAAAGTGCATGAGGAGAATCTCTGACAAATAGACTCTTGCAGAGACACAAACTTCTCCTGGAAAAACATGCACAAATCACTTTTCAACCTTGAAAAGGGACCAGCCCAAAGAAACACACTCAGCCATATTCGGCGGCATTATCGAGACTCCCTACGCATGCCTCGAAAAACGAATACCTGCCCCAGTGATCGGCACAAAGAATATAGTCCGACCTAAACATACAAAGATATACAATATAAGACTGAATCTTCTTGTACTAGACAAGTAATACATATGAATTCAGGCCATAAACATATTGAACAAGATCAATCTATTTTCTGGCCCTAACACATGAGAAATTACATAAATTCGGTATTCATCCGCGAAATCAATATTCAAGGGGAGATCATCCACATAATCAAAAGTATAAATCAAATCATGGATGATATAACTTTGACTGTACAAAAGTAATCTCTTTTTCATATCAATTAGTCATATCGTATTTTTGTAATCTGTGCATCAAAAATATGTGCGCAACACAGACCCAAGTAGAACAGTCCCAGTTAAGATGGTTTGGCCATGTCTGCAGAATGGGAGAAGATCGGATACCACGGTAAGGATGGGAAACAAAGAGCCAAGGATCCAGACCCCGAGGACGACCCAGAGTCCGATGAGAGGACAACATTAGACAATCTTTGAAGGACCGAGGACTAGAATGGAACCAGGCCAGGAGGAAGACAGCCGATAGGATAGTCTGGCGCTCTCTCTTCCAAACCTCTACACCTCATGGTAGAAGGGGAACGACTAAGTAAGTAAGGTAGAATGGAGAAAAAAAGATCTGTCTCTGGCGTGATTAGGTAATCTCTTCCAGCCTATCCGTACGGCTGTACTTTATTGCAAGACAGCTTTTATCTCCCTATCACGAATAGATACGTTTCTCTACACACACACACACACACAGCTATGTGACAACAAGACACACAAACGTCAAAAAACTACGGATATATGGGTCTGACCAACACACAAAGGTAAGTTTCTTTGTAGTTTATTATCATTTAAACTCGACAACACCAAATATCTAAAGAAAGATCAAATAAAATCAGATTTACATACATATGAAATAGCAGAATAGATGCGCACTCCCCTATGGAGAAAAGAATCCAAAGTTAATAACCCAAAGGTCGAAGGTTAGCACTATGTTACAGAGTAGACGGTAAAGTAAACAAGTTCTTACTATACAAGGTATGCTACCCAGTAAAGTAAACAAGTTTAAGCAAATCCAATGTTGGTAAATTCCCTGAAACAAAGAAAAATACTCACACACACACTCTTTCAACAGTGGACACTCACTCACTCTTACCTACTCTTGGTGATATCCCTTGGAAATACAGTTGTCCCTGAATATATATATTATATATTTGGGTTCACTTCCCAAATTGGCTCCAGTTCATCCTCTAACAAACAAAGACTTGTGAGGTGAACGCCGAATCTGGTGTTTTTTTTTTTTCCTGGATGAACAAAATGTCACCGCGAATAGTTGATGTAGGAACGTGCTCTTGGGGTTCACAGTTAAAAGAGGAAAATACTTCCAGTATTGGGAAACATCTGGTTGCTAAAAATATGTTACAAAATGATGATAATCCTATCGGACAACTCTATGTTAGAGCTCCGATTCTGCACAGCGTAAAATCTGGATAAATCCGCTTGAATACGACTCAGAAGTCGGGAACAATAATGTTATTTTGTACACCCCAATGGGCTGGTAAAAATTGGAAAAATATCTGGATTTTGTAAGTCCAGTTAAACTTATAAGTTAAAATGTTTCTCATGTATCTTTGGCGAGTACACGTTTATAAATGAAAAATCGGAATCGCTCAAACCAAGTAGAAGAACAAGTAACTCAGAAACCAAAAGTGAAAAGAAAAAAAACCGCTGAACGCTCTTGTGATCAGGTCTGCGAAGAATATAAGAAACATTCATGGAGAAAAAATGCTACTATCCTATGAAACTATATACACACACAGACGGGGACAAGACGATCTCTTCTCCACTCCGTCAGTCCTGATTAAATTTAAAAGGCACACGGTGTTTTCCTTTACGCCTACACGGTCAGACTTCGCTAGCGCTGAGTTTAGGTCGGATGGAGTTATGCAAACTCTTCCGCCCCTGCTCGCGCCGGCAGTCAGCGTACAATGTTAATTATTATTAAATATCCATACGCGCACTTACACAAAAATCGCCCGTCTTTAATAGCTATTAAATTGTCGGCGTCTGTTAGTCATCGTATGGTATTAAATAATAGGCACTTATAATAAATACACAAAATGAAATATAGCGTGAATTCTTTACTATCACTATCAGACGTTTTATCCTATAAGTCCAGTCAGCTAAAACTGTCTCTTCTCGTGTGAGAAAGCGTGTGGCGAAAATTAACAGTTTAATTTAACCTCTGGTATGAAATCGCTATGCGTTATTTTATTTCACAAGGTTTTAACTAGCGGGAAAAATCTAAATGAAGAATGATGGTAAACGCTAACACTTTTAAAACACATTGGCATTATTTCCTACCAGAAAATCAGAATGAAAAATCCCCACGAATGCTAATAACACATTTTCCACAATAATGGTTCTAGAACTGCGTGCTTAGTGTATTCAAAAATTCTAAGTGACACTGATGGCAGGTTTAAGAAAACACAGTTTATAGATCATTATATTTCTCTGATCTATAAATGTTGTTAATTTTCGCGCTTCTGTGTGTAACGGAGAATCAGAAACAGAGTTACAAGATAAAGGCTTTCGGTCGGTCTTCCGTCGGGCGTTTTCGACCGGCATCAAAAGACTTATTACGTGTAACGGGTTTCTCAAAGGTTTTGCCAGCGACTCGACATCAAAGCGTACTCGGGGAATTTTGGATTTCCCGTCGTAGACTTCAAAAAGATTCTGTGTTTTTCACGTGCGGTCTGTCAGGTATCGTATGATTGACAGATAAGCTCGCGTGAGAAGACGAGGTAAACAAACCTGATTCGCTACTTGTTATGACGGGCAGGTCACAAAAGTTTGTAAACACTTCGTTTGCTTGTGTTCAAAGAAAAGAGGCGGGGACGAAAAAGTAAGCTTGTGTGAGTAAAGACAGGCAGTAAATGCATGGTTTTAGCTAGCAATTCATAAAGCGCTACGAGGTTACAAAGACTGTCAGATTACTGTAGGCTCTTTTTCTATTATACGTCACAGTTAGGGAAGGAAAATGGAACTGGTCACCCCACATGTCGATGCTGGACCTAGTCTAGTGAATTCTGTAACACTTCTCTCGCCTACGGCAGTATCTGCTATGGGACAACCTTTACCTTTTTTACAAGTTGTAAACCAGCAATGTTATACACCCCCTCCCCCCATTTTTTTTAGCTTTTTTTTCTTAACGGGAGGGGGTGTAGTTTGCCCCACTACTGGACACTAATGCCAAACCATTTTATATTCACTGGTAGTGGTGATTTCTGTTACCATTTATTTTATATTGTGAGATTGTCAGTCCCATGTACCTCACATTACTCCGCATTAGTTACAATATGTCAGTGGGAAAAGTAGTCCTCGTCTTTTTTTGTCTCGTCAGATACACTCCCACTCCCCCCAAACCATTTTATATTCACTGGTAGTGGTGATTTCTGTTACCATTTATTTTATATTGTGAGATTGTCAGTCCCATGTACCTCACATTACTCCGCATTAGTTACAATATGTCAGTGGGAAAAGTAGTCCTCGTCTTTTTTTGTCTCGTCAGATACACTCCCACTCCCCCCACCCCACCCCGAAGATCAAATGCTTGTGTACGGTCATCACAAACATGTCTGCTTTCATAGGACATCTTATTAGAGAACACATCCAGGTAACGTCGATGTGAAACATATCAGGGCTTTATCATTAAAAAAAATATATATATATATATATATTGTTATCAGCCCAGTGAAGGTCACACAAATAGTTCAGATATCGTCAGCTAATGAACGTCGAGAAAATGTTAAACCATAGAGTATGGGGCGTCGCTTCCGAATTCGCCCTAATAGATATCGATAGGTGAAACGTAACCAAAACAGGTTTTGCGCTTGACTGCTATTTTTCGGCTATTGGCGGTACGATTACCAAGTTAGTGTACGAATCCTCATTTCTCTCTCTCTCTCTCTCTCTCTCTCTCTCTCTCTCTCTCTCTCTCTCTCTCTCTCTCTCTCTCTCTCTCTCTCTCTTATTTTTGAAAGAGATCGACAGAGGATAAAGGTTAGTGTTTAGTAATCTTAGCCTTTATCATTAGAAATTGTTAGTCGTTTATGATTTTTAAACACAAAACGCTGGAAACAGGGTTAGGCGTTATCAGCTCAGCGTTATAATTTAGGATTAGGCCTAGGTTGCAGAAGCGAAAACATCTCGGTAACGCTAAATCCTATTTCTAGCATTTCAAAACAGTGGCATAGTAAATGGGGTGTGATTCTGTGGTCCACCCTGGAGGACAGCCAGGAGGGGGGGTGCCATCGGACACCATTCTGGCAGTACTCTTCTGTTTAAAAATCTACTTGCAAGCATAATATATTTTTCTTTGTGTTTTACTGGGGTGTCTAATACTCATAATAGGTAATCTTTACCTTTAGTGCCGTCGCGTATGTATAATATGTGTTTTGAGTTAGGGTTATGGTTAACCCTAAACCTAACCTAACCCCAACCCTAACTCTAAATGGTACGAAAATACACATATTATAATACTCGACGGCACTAAAGGTAAAGATTACCCCTCATAATACGCCTGTGCAAAAATATAATGTGCGAAAAAGATTGAAGCAGTAAGTTTTAAAAAAAGGTAAAAAAAAAACGTGTATTTACACACACACAAACACGAACACACAACAACAAAATACCAGTTTAACGCTTATTACTTCATCATTGGATCCTTATTTAAGTGCGTACCGATTGGGCGACTTAGTCGGTTGACGTATCGATAGCTATTTTGGAGAATCGCACACACAATGTGTGATTCAACCTAATAATATAATACGACAAAACAGCAGTGTGATAACAGGGTTTACAGTAGACCAAAGCAAATGCATCCACTGATTATGAAGAACATAGGACTTATATCTACACCTGGACCTTGTCACTGAGTCTCGACAACTTGCTGCAAGTGACAGCAAACAACTGCAATTCGTAAGTACGGACCTTCGCTATTTACTTCCTATCACAGCGGTAAGAATTAGTATGAGTGGATGATCAGTTAACTACCAGATTTCAAATATAATAACTACATATTTTATAAGTTAAGAAGATTATTTGCGCAAGGAAAACATCTATTTACATTCAGATGTCTCAGACTGTACTGGCTAATGATAGAATCAACTATATTGTTATGTGTATTTGGGAGAGTAACTGTGTTTTTTGCTCTTGTAGCGAGATGGAAGCTAGAGTTACCTCGAGCTGCGATATTCGATTCTATTACTGTTTTTGTTATTTTTCGCGACCTTTTCCTCACTTCTTAAAATCATAATGCGTCTCCCGTATGTTAACAACCTCTTGTCCGGGCTAATGTTTGTAACTATTTTGTTATTGTTATTGCTGACCAGATTTGCCAGCACGCATACATGCCACACCTCAGAGATGAAAAACCTGTACAAAAAATTTAAAAAACCTGTACAAAGACCCGCAAAACCTGTACAAAGACCCGCAAAACCTGTACAAAGACTGAAAAACGTAACAAAAGAGTTTATTCATGTAAAAGTATATTCAATTAGATGGTTCTGCACCATCATAGTGACATGCGGCCTTTGCCTTTTTTAAGCATGTCTTCACTTGCTTTAAAACCTAAACAACAAGAGTTAGAATTTATTTTGCATAGTAAATACAAATATTAATAATCAATTTGAAAAATATAATTATTTGTAATTTTAATATTATATAATGAAATAGAATCTTGGAAAAAAATTAATACAATTTATGGTTGAAATGAAGAACAGTTGCTGTGTTTTCTATAGTGCCTTATAAAAGTACAGGCCTAAAGAGACCAGTAATAAGCATTATGGGTTAGGAATCTTAAATTTAAAATCTAATAAATTTTTTGCTAAAGCTGGTAATGAAAATATAAACTAGCGCTGGCGTAATATTAGCCTGTATATTTTCTACCGAACTTCAAAAATTGGAATAGCCGTTAAAGCCCAACTGGTAGTTTTAAATAGACCTTCCCATACAAATTTTAGTGTCAATCAAACATTGATAGTAGGCTAATTAATTATTTAATAATTATAAATCATTGAATGACCGTAATGATGACCACCAAAGGCAAAATAACATTGTTTTTTAAAGAAACGAAATTAAAACTAAGAAGAGAAGTAGGCTAACTCCAAATAAACTTTTCTCTGATCGAGTTAAGATGTAAATTTTCCACGCTATTGTGGTTTTTTTTTCTTTTCAGTTTCATAATTTGGTAATATCGGAATGACGTTCGCCGAATGCTGTATCCCGCGGCAATTGAAAAATAGGCAGCTTGATTTTCATTGGTTATTTTTTTTTTTTTATCCACTTGGCTTAAAATCTCGCCGAATCTCATGACGCAAATTGTGTAGTGGCACAAGATTTATATGTATATTTAATAATTAGGCGAAAAAACCCGTACAGACCCGTGTACGGCCCGTACACATCTGAAAACGCAAACACCCCGTACAGATTATGGGTAAACCTTTAAGTGTGGCATGTATGAGCACGGCACTCCGGGCAAACTCATAGGTGCTCAGTCTCCCTCAGCAAATGTCAAATTGAATGCTAACTGTTCCTGTAGCGCGCTGGCTGAATACACGACGGATACAACCTCTCGTACGTCCATCCATGCTAGTCTTACGTTTGATGCCAAAGTCCAACAGTCTTAGCCTTATTGATTCATCTATTGCAGTGTCGTTCTCTAACAGGCTATCACCAATTGTCCTTAGTATCTCTCCCATTTCCATATACTGAGTTTTCACAAGTATTGTACGAGCCGTTTACTATTATTACATTATGATCCTAGAGGGTTTTTGTCTTTATAATCAGTTCTGTGTTTGTTCTTGTTGGAATTGTCCCTATGTTCATAGTTGGTATAGTTTTGTGAAAGTTTGAAGTTCTCCCCCTGCTTCTTCTTATTTCCTGATACTTCTGACTGAGCTGCTTGATATCTTTCAGCCATGGTTAAAATATCTTCCAATCTCTCTGCTCCTTGCTCCATAAGAAATTTCCTCATTTCTTGAGGCATGGATTCTCTCAGTTGTTCCATCATGACCATTTCTTTTATATCTTGACATTTTCCTAAGCTAATCCATTTTGTCAGATATGTTTCCAATCTGGCAGAAAACTGGTGGTAGTTTTCTCCTGGAAGTAGCTTAGCAGTTCGGAATCTCTTTCTATAAGATTCAGAATTCTTTTCGTACCTGACCAGTAAAGCTTGTTTTAAGATTTCATAATTTTCCTGGTCTTCTTTTGAGAGTTTTAAATAAACATCGTATGAAACTCCCCTCAATCCCTGAGATAGCTTAAGGCTCCATTTTTTCCTTTTCCAATCCATAGGTAGGGGCCAATCTCTCATATCTATCCAGGTACGACTCAATGGCATCCTCCTTTTCAATAAATGGATCCAGGTGGAAACTCATGGCTCCATTTGCCGTGCTCTGGTTGGAGCTACTCTCAGAGTGAGGTGAGCTAGCCCCATGATTGCTAGCTGCTCCCTGAAGTTCAAGTTCCTTTAAACTTAACTCATGAGCTCTTTGTAACCTTCTTGCTTCAGCTTCCATTCTTTTGGCTTCTCTTTCAGCTTCTCTTTCTGCTTCTAATCTTTTGGCTTCTCTCTCTGCTTCTCTTTCTGCTTCTAATCTTTTGGCTTCTCTCTCTGCTTGTAGTTTTCTTTCCTCTCTGTCCATATGTTTGTCCACTTCCGTTGTGACATACTGGATACGATCACTACCTGACATGCCTAGTTCTTTTCCCATCTGCATGATCGCAGTCCTAAACTTCACCATTTCAGCCACGATGCTTACTCACCAGTGGGTGTATAATTTTACCTTCACTAACCAACTAACTTAATAAAAATTAATTAATTACTTTGAACAAACAAATCCTTAAAACCTTGTGAGCGTCAATTATTTACTTGGTACTCTATGGTACTTTTATTACGAAAAAATTTCTAAGTTTTAGAATTTTTCAAAAAAATTTATTTTTACAAACTATTTGTGGCTCAAGATAGAAGAATACATAGATTGTGGCTCAGGATAAAAAAATAATATCTTGCAAAAGAGCCCCCACTGTAGCGAAAGGTTTTTCTAGTGTGATGATAGTGGTAGAGAAGAAGTAGAATTTCTCTCCAGAAAGTATGAAGTCCCAGTGCCAGAGATGTACACTGGTATCCCAACTGAGTTACGGCTGTGAATACTCTGAGCTGAACAATAGATTTAGGCTTCAGAAGTATACTGCGCCACTTTCGCTATAGTAACCCTATGTGATAATATAATTAAATTAGAAAAAGTAACTCAAAATAATTTAACAGTTAAAAATTTACCAAGTCAAATTGAGTACAATTTCATAATTTATTATGTACATCTATCTAGCCTTGTAATGAGAAATGGGTGTTGGAAGATGGTAAAATGTATGATTATTTATATTTACAAATTCAAATAAATAATTGAAAAAATCTTTGATGTATCTTCCGATGAAATTATAAAGTCTGTCACAGTAGTTTGATAATTCTTGCTATCTAGTCTCTAGCCTTTTTCATCATTGACAGACGCTATTGAAACCGCTCACAGTGTTTGTAGGATTGGATACACATAAACTCATCTTGCATTTCGCCACGTATGTTCGAGGTTCCCGAGACACACTGGTAATCAGGAAGACTTTCCTTCAGCCCGCCCTATAACTACGGGGGACTAAGGTGTTGAAGATTGTTTGACCACTAGGCTCCAGTTAGCAGGATCAAAGGTCCTCAAGTCTTTAATTTATACTTGATCACGAACTCGATCATGAGCTCGATCAGGAACGATAATAAAACCTGGAACAAAAGGTAATAGGTGGCCAGGGTGTTCCAACAATCTCACTAACCACTGATGTTCATGAGGCAACCATGTCTTCAGTGTTTGTATATAAATGAATGATTCATGGTAGTATGTTACATATATAGCATGATAAGATAATGTCTACTGTGGAGAAGTTAACAAAATACATGAATAAATCACATGTTATGATACATGGGTATGATATAACCTTTGCCTTCCACTTATGGATGCCAAGTAACTTATGTACTTGCTGGTATGTTGTAAGCTTCCAGGCAAGAACTAGCCATGATATATTTGGCTAACCAATTAATTGTTATGCTTCCTGACAATGCCGGTGGAGGTTATCTCTAGTTAGCGTCATTGGCTTCCTGTATACCCTTTATTATTATGCCTGATACAATCAAATCGTAAGCAAAATCTGAAATAAAATGATATTAGTCACACATATATCTTTAATAAACTTACATACCCTCTAGGATTAATAAGCGCACGGTGAGGCTGTATTTGCTGAAGTATATCTGCCCTGCATGCAGCATTAAACAAGCTTTTCTTGCAGATAATGTCTTCCAGTCTCTCACTCTGGCGTCTGGATTTAGTGTGTGTCATTTTTAAACTGGTCGCTCTGTCCTTATATTTGGGCGACTCTCCCGTACGAGAAAGCACCGTCTGAAATCCGCTTAGATTTTCGTTTAATCTCCTGGTTTGAGGCGATCTGTGCTTTTTCTGTACTTGTTGTCTCTTCTTGTCACTACACACTTATATCTTTCCTTCCTTCCTAGGTAATCTGTTGCGCAAGAATGTCGCAACGTATTCTGTGTACTTTATATTTTTCTTATGCAAAGGGAAATAACTCGTGTAATTGTATGTCACTTTTACTTACAACAGTTTTGGTTTCTTGTTGGCGTTCGGTTGCCGATAAGTTTGTTTGAGCGATCTTAAGTCATGTCCATATATGGAGCGATCTTAAGTCATGTCCATGTATGGAGCGCTCGGGCCCACTTTTCTTGATAACATTTGGCAACTTGCAATGTTTCGGATTCCTATCCTTTTAAGGCTCGATCGAGAAGGTACTATCTTCGTATATTATCTGAACTGTATTCGAATCGCGCGTTTCTGCGCATGTCTAAGGTTTTTGGTTGTTGGCTGAACGGGTTTTCCGCCCGGGCAGTCTGGAGCAGTCTGTGGCAGATTCGTTCGAGAGCAAGACGCCTGTTTTGCCAGCGTCTGTGCTTATTCTATCAGGAAATGGAGTCCTCTATACATTGTTTGTTCCTTTGAGATGATATCTCTCTTGTGATTCGAAGCGCCTGGAGGCGTGTGAGTTATGTGGTTTATTTCCTGAAGAAAAGGTAATGACATTTTGAATAACATTATCGCCATCTTTCGAGATTGACATTGTTTGTAGCCTGCTTATTGAAGAGTCTACGTTATGAGAAGTTTCTCAGCTCACGAATCACGTACATTGTTATGCATCGGGTTGATGCATGTCCTAAGGACTATTTACTTGTTGAACTCTGCTGCTCGATCTAGGTTTGATACCTTTGTTGACTAAAGGAACTTTGAGGACATTGTTATGTACTTCAGAAGATATGCTTGTCTTGCTGAGGTCAGATAAAGGAGAGTGGATTTGATCTCCTACGGATATCTTCCGGCTATTATGGAAAGGGATGGAGGTTTCCCCTGACTACATGTACAGCTGGTTATGATGTACTGATATTCATATGATTCACCATTATTATGATGCTGTCTGCTATCCAGTGTTGTGCTGACTATGTCAATGTAATGATGACTGTTCTACCGTACACGTAATGTATCTGCATATTAATGTCTATGCACCTCGTCATTGTGGCGTCCACAATACATTATGAAAACGTCACTTGCTGTTTAAAGATTCCTTGACTTTTTACGTTATAAGTCGATGTGACGTCCCTGTTTGAAACTGTAGCTGTTGAACTCCACACTCACATCATTCATACATACCAGACTAAAGACACCATATTATTACGCCTTTATCATCCCTGGTGTCTGAGGGTGATACACCACGCTTCAAGTGCCAGCATTACCTTACCTTTGGCAAGTAGAAGAAATATGACACCCTCAACCTTGTGTGGCAAATAATAATCCACGGAACATTTATCCAACAACGTAAATACCACGCAACAACAAGTTTGCTACGCAACATTTGGTGGCCATAAGCTGGTTTGGTCTGGTGCCAGCATACACGGGGTCCCTTACCCGCTACATTCTACAAGAAATCAACATACAGCATTCTCCAAGACATCGTCATACGGAATCCTGGAAGTACTCGGCGTTGCCCGGTATTTTTGCAACATAGAATTTTTTGCTAAGCCTAATGCAAGAAAATGACACTACCCGGCGTTGCGGCATTTTTGCTTACGTGTTCTTGCATTGAGAAGGCCAAGTTCCGGTTGCTACGGGTTCTTTACTGAGAAGGCCAAGTACCGATTGAAGCAATTTACTGTTACATAAGAAGGCCAAGTTCCGTAACTACACTACCTGTACTGATCAGAAACTCAAGTTCTACCATCGTCTTGGCAGTTACCACGCAAGATCAACATGCTCGATCAACGTTGGATCTTCTGTCCATAGAATGTTGATCTTCACATGTTCTTGGCTCTGCTGACGGTTGGATGACCATAAGTTAAGTGGCCTGTTTGTTCGTGAACTGTGCCCTTATACTTCTACTGAGTCTTCTGTATTTTTCTAATTCTTTTGTTACATGTTATATGTTTATATGTTTATATGTTATTTGTATATTTATATGTTTACTTTTCTGCGGGTCTGGATGGGTGGTGACTCCTATAGATCATACCACGTGACAGAGGTTTTCTATTGAGAGTGTTCTGTAGGGTATGCAAATTTCCTATAGTGAAATTTGCTAAGCGACTTTTGTTGCTATTTCTATTAGTTGTGATGACATGTGTTAGTGTTGTTTTCGTTATTTTTTCGCATTCTTTAGTTTTGTTTTGATTTGTTTGTACTTGTAGATCTCCTCTTTTCTATTGTTTATTTTTATACACAATTTATATTTATACACTGTGGTGTCTTGTGTTTTGTATCATCTTCTCGCAGATATCATCACATTTTTTGTGATATTCCTTTACTTTTCGCTTTATTTTTAGTTGATTACTGCGAGTGTTTTCGTTATTGTTTACATTGTTATTGTTTACATTGTTAATGTTTACATTGTTATTGTTTACATTGTTAATGTTTACATTGTGATTGTGTTTACATAGTCATTGGTTACACTTAGGGTAATTAATTAGTGGATTATGCTGATGCATTATTACTACTACACTGATGATAAATAAATGATGAATAGCACCTATGATCAAGAATTGATTGATGATATTTCAAGAAGGTTCATACACAAGTTCTTTGGCAAAGAGTTGTTTCCCACAGAGATTGGGATAATATAATGTGATGTGATTAAGCAAGTACTTGATTTAAGACTTGTTATTATTAAGTTTGAAATAAGGTAATTAATTATTTCAGGTTTTGGACTCATATTTTAGACAACATGTCTACATTTGAGTACTTTATTGAGCAGGGTAAATCCCTTGGAAAGACTGGTGATAAATTAGAAGAATTTGCGACTGTTCAATATGCCAAGGCATTGAAGTCGGAAGAAAAGAAAATGAAAGAACAAACTGAACAAAAGAAAATAGATGCTGAGAATTTAAAACTGCAGATGCAGGTGGAGGAAAAGAGATTCCAAATGGAAATGGAAAAACAAAAAAGAGAAGCAGAAGCAAAAGCTGAAGAGAAAAAGCTACAAAGAGAAACAGAGGCTGAAAAAACTAAAAAAAACTTGAAAAGAAAAAACTTGAAAGAAAAAAAAGAGAAAAAGAAAATAAAAGAGGAAACAGAGGCTGAAAATAAAAGACTTGAAATAGAAAAAACTAAAAAAAAAAAGAAAAAAGATGAAAAAGAGGCTGAGGAAAGAAGGTTACAAAGAGAATCTGAGGAGAGAAAAGCAAAAATGGAGCATGAAGAAAAAACTCTTAGCTTTGGAGTTAGAGAAGTTAAAGTTGATGAACATGGGTAATGCTAATGATGCAAATAAGGTGTCAGATAAGACTAATGCTAATAATTTCAAGCTTAATCTCCCAGCATTCAATGCTTCCATTGATGATATAACGTTTTATCTAGACAGATTTGAAAGTGCATGTAAGGTGCATAACATAGATAAATCACTCTATGTTTATCATTTGTCCAAAATACTTAGGGGTGATGCTTTGATTATGTTGGGCATGGTAGATGTGCCTGACAAGAACAACTATGAGGTTGTCAGGGCTATCTTGTTAAAGAAATACCAACTTAACGAAGACGGCTATCGTCTTCAATTTAAAAATATGTTGCCAGAAACTGGAGTGGAATTCTCTGAATTCATTTCAAAGATACGTCTTACTTTTACACGTTGGGTTGAACTGTCTAAGACAGAACATACATTTGAAGCACTGATGGACTTACTACTTAGAGATAAGGTTATGTCTTCTGTCAATGAATCTTTTCTTTCTTTTCTTCATGAGCGTAAGCCTAAAAACATAAAAGAAATGGAAGAATACTGTTGCCAGTATGTTACTGCGCATCCTCACGTAACCATTGGCAACTCTAAAGTAAAAGAAGGTCTGCCAGTTGCTTCGGCAGCACCATATGGTCAAAACTTTGATCGTAAATTCCAACAAAATTTTAATAAGAAGACTAACCGTAATTATGCTCAGAATTATGGCAATCAATTTCAAGGTGATTCTTCTTCACAGAATTGGAGACAAGCTGACAGTCCTCGTTACTTCCAACCTAATAATTTTAGGCATTTTAGAAGAGGATATGGTAACAGAGGCTATTCCTCGCGAAGACCTCAAAACCAAACAAATAGATGTTCGCATCAATGTGGACATGATAATAATCATGGAAACTGGGGTTCAAAACAGGATAACAGTTACAATAGAGACACTAATAACTTCAGAGATAATAATAACTCTGATGGCTTCAGAGGTAATAATAGTCGCGGTAGATCTCAACACAAAAAAAAAGAGATATCAGCAGGCTAACTCTGTACAACAAGAATCTCAGGGAGCCGGTAATCAGGTTGTTGATAATAAAAACTCTGACGCTGTCACTTGTTCTGCTTTTGACTTTGGAAGAGCAAACAAATGCCCCCAATGCAGTACTTTGTTCGAACCGACTACCATAACTACTTTGAGTTGTGGTCACCCTCTTCCCGCTCTGCCTGCTGCAGTTGCGCATGACGGGAGAGGTTCTCTAATCCTTCATAAGGGTCTTGTTAATAATACTCCGGTCTCGCTACTTTTCGATTCCGGATGCACCACTATTGGTGTTAGACAATCGCTTGTAGATCCATCCTGTGCTACAGGAAAGGTTATCAAATGTGTCACATTTGGCGGCACTCTAGAGATATATCCTACTGCTTTAATTCACATTGCCACTCCTTTCTTTACGGGAGATGTGCACGCCTGTCTCTTACCTAATCCTATTGCGGACCTTATTATTGGTCGTATTCACGGAGTTAGGGAATGTACCCCACAGCAGATTGCTGCTTGGGAAGATCATAATATGCAAGCTACCAATGCAGTGGTTACAAGAGCACAAGCTCTACAAACACCCCAAACTTCATTGAATAGTAATAGTGAAGTTCATAGCCAAGATAGTCACTTGGTTATTACCCGGGACTCTTTCATAAAATTACAAGAAGAAGATCCTTCTCTAAAAAAATTCTTCATTCTTGCGAAGAAAGGTGATCCAAATCAGAATACACAAAAAAAAAATCTTGGATTGCAATAAGAAACGGCGTACTTGTACGTATGGTACAAGACTCGACTACGTCGGCACATTCGCAAATTCTTGTTCCCAAGAGTATGAGAGTACAAATATTGCAACATGCTCATGACTCGCAATGTGCTGGACATATGGGATTTTCCCGTACGAAGTCGAGAGTCCTTGCGGCTTTCTTTTGGCCTTTTGTTAACAAGGACATTCGTATCTACTGCCAATCATGTAAGGTATGTCAGGAGGTCAAATCTAGAGGACCACGACATGCTGCGCCTATCCAGGCTGCTGACATCCCTATTCGGCCGTTTCAGAAAATGGCCATAGATATTATTGGCCCTTTTAAGATCAAGTCGGCCAGAGGACATCAGTTTATCCTTACATGTGTCGATATGTGCACACGTTGGCCAGAGGCTATCCCTCTTAAGAGCATATCTACCACCGATATCGCAGATGCTCTTTGGCTGATATTTTCTCGCTTGGGGTTCCCCAGAGAAATATTGTCAGACCATGGCACTCAACTCATATCTGACACTATGTCACAAGTGATGTCTACCTTACATATTAAAAGATCTCTCAGTAGTATCTATCACCCAATGTCTAATGGGTTAGTTGAGCGTTTGAATAGAACACTCAAGACTTTGCTTGGTAAGATAACTGAAGATCATCCTCAAGATTGGGACAGGGTTTTACCCGCGGCTCTCTTTGCTTACAGAGAGGTCCCAAACGAACACACAGGATTTTCTCCCTTTGAACTTGTCTTTGGCGCGCGTCCGCGCGGCCCTATGTCTTTACTACACGATCTCATCACTGCCGATGATATTAGCGATGACACTCAATCCTCATATGAGTATGTCATTGCTCTTAGACAGAAGATCATTGAGGCATGAAAACTGGCAACTGCTTCATCAGAAATTGCTAAAGAAAAGGCAAGGCAGTTTGCTAATAAGAATAGATGTCTACGACAACTTTGTCCAGGTGACAAAGCATTCGTCCTACTCCCCAGTAGGGAAAATAGACTTCTTATTGCATGGAAAGGTCCATATGCAATAGTCTCACGAATTTCCGATGTTGACTATGTGGTCGATATTGATGGAAAGCATAAAACTTTCCATATCAACATGCTGACGGAATTTCATGAGCGCCCAGACTATTTGCTGCCTATTTTCCAGGCAACGGACGATTCTTCTGTACCTCATGGTCATTACTCATCCCTGTCTGTCATACAGGATGATGAATCTGTTTTTTCTGATGTCAATCTTCCTCTTCCAGTGGTTCCACTACATTCCATGGAATCTTGGAAAAACGTTTCCATTTCTCCTAATCTTTCCGTTGAGGAACATCGACAAGCCTCGTCGATGTTACAGACATTTCAGGATGTTCTAACTGACATCCCTGGACACACGCATGTCATAGAACATGACATAATTCTTACCGACAATAATCCAATTAGGGTTAGACCTTATCCTATCCCTATACACTTCCAGTCACAAGTGGAAAAGGAATTGGATGAAATGATTCAATTGAACATAATTGAACCATCGACTTTACCATATTCTTCTTCCATGGTTATTGTCCGGAAGAAAGACAAGAACATACGAATTTGCGTTGATTATCGCAAATTGAATCAAGTCACAAAGTTCGATGCTGAACCGATGCCTTTACTAGAAGATCTACTTATTAGACTTTCTAATTCTAGATTCTTCACTAAACTTGACTTATCTAAAGGTTATTGGCAAGTGCCTTTAGCAGATCATGCCAAACCTCTTACTGCTTTCTCAACACCTAGGGGTCTATTTCAATGGAATGTTATGCCTTTCGGTCTTATGAACGCCCCTGCTACTTTCGTTCGCATGATGCGTCGAATTCTTTCTCATCGTTCAGATGTCATCGCATACTTAGATGATATCTGTCTCTTCAGTGATACCTGGGAAGATCACTATTTGGGTTTATATGACTTACTGTCCACTCTACGTGAGTATAATTTGACAGCAAAACCCTCTAAAGCCTATATTGGTTTTGGTGAAATCTCTTTCCTGGGTCATCGTGTTGGTCATGGTCTGTTGAAGACAGAAGACCACAATACTTCGAAAATATTGAACATCTCTGTACCTAAGACGAAGAAACAAGTCCGTAGTCTCTTGGGTTTAATTCAATTTTATGGGAGATTCATTCCGAATCTATCTTCGATCATGGCACCTCTCTCAACGTTGTTGAAGAAAGGATCGCCTAATCTGGTTCGTTGGTCTCAAGAATGTCAATCTTCCTTAGACCAGATTAAGAATATATTTTCATCTCCTCCCATCCTAAGATTACCTACTCTTGATAGGACTTTTGTTCTTCGAAGTGATGCTTCATCCACTGGGATCGGAGCAGCACTTATGCAGGAATATTCAGAAACTCTGCATCCTGTTATGTACATTTCTAGAAAACTAAATGCGGCAGAGAGGAACTACTCGGTTTTAGACCGTGAATTGTTGGCTATGGTTTGGGCAATTCTCAAACTACAAAGATTCCTCCTGGGCGCACATTTCATTCTAGAAACTGATCAAAAAGCTCTTACAGCTATTCAGACTAAGAACTTGAAGAGTTCGAGATCCACTCGATATGCTATTGCTCTTCAACCTTTTCACTTCACGGTACGAGCTATCCGTGGTTCGGATAATGTGATGGCTGACATTCTGTCTAGATGCCCACATGATTCCAACTAATACTTCTGTCCTATATTTCTAGATATACTACAGAGTCATAACACACCTATATTGCTACAATACATTAGCACATCTGTCCTCACTTTATGTGAACACATAATATTGTGCTTTGTTTTCATCTTTTTCTGTTACCTTCTTTAATAACAAAGGAAGGCTGAGTAGACAATATAAGGGCCGAAAATTCACTCGGCCACAGTTATTATTAATAATAATGTATTGTGTATTGTGAAACATAATAGTTGTTACATAGAATTATATTGTTTGTATTTTCTCAGTATGTCATTGATGATCTGAGAAGTTACCGTACTGTTGTCAAGCATGAAGAGTTCTAAATTGTGGACTTACCTTTGGAACGACAGGAGATGTGTCCTGGATCTTCATGTATTGTAATTTCATTATGTACTGATAATATTACATGTACTATTTAATATTTTCTATCAGATGTGTACATCCATTTTAAAGCGGTATTAGAATATGACACCGCTATTTGATAATGATTGTATTACACGTGCATATGTATATTGTACTTACATGCTAACGTAGTGTGTGTTGGTGGCACCTCCCCGATATGTATATTTTTTTCTGTTGAGATATATTCTCACCAGACACTCTATGTGTCAGTTTAGCCTCAGGTTAGGCAGTTTAATTATTTATCCGCGCATAATTCGTGCGTTGTTGAGCCGCTTTTTGCTTTGCTCTTGGATATGGAAAAAAAAAAGTTGCACATTTTTTTTTAATCGGGAGGTTGCGGTAATATGTTGCGCAAGAATGTCGCAACGTATTCTGTGTACTTTATATTTTTCTTATGCAAAGGGAAATAACTCGTGTAATTGTATGTCACTTTTACTTACAACAGTTTTGGTTTCTTGTTGGCGTTCGGTTGCCGATAAGTTTGTTTGAGCGATCTTAAGTCATGTCCATATATGGAGCGATCTTAAGTCATGTCCATGTATAGAGCGCTCGGGCCCACTTTTCTTGATAACATTTGACAACTTGCAATGTTTCGGATTCCTATCCTTTTAAGGCTCGATCGAGAAGGTACTATCTTCGTATATTATCTGAACTGTATTCGAATCGCGCGTTTCTGCGCATGTCTAAAGTTTTTGGTGGTTGGCTGAACGGGTTTTCCGCCCGGGCAGTCTGGAGCAGTCTGTGGCAGATTCGTTCGAGAGCAAGACGCCTGTTTTGCCAGCGTCTGTGCTTATTCTATCAGGAAATGGAGTCCTCTATACATTGTTTGTTCCTTTGAGATGATATCTCTCTTGTGATTCGAAGCGCCTGGAGGCGTGTGAGTTATGTGGTTTATTTCCTGAAGAAAAGGTAATGACATTTTGAATAACATTATCGCCATCTTTCGAGATTGACATTGTTTGTAGCCTGCTTATTGAAGAGTCTACGTTATGAGAAGTTTCTCAGCTCACGAATCACGTACATTGTTATGCATCGGGTTGATGCATGTCCTAAGGACTATTTACTTGCTGAACACTGCTGCTCGATCTAGGTTTGATACCTTTGTTGACTAAAGGAACTTTGAGGACATTGTTATGTACTTCAGAAGATATGCTTGTCTTGCTGAGGTCAGATAAAGGAGAGTGGATTTGATCTCCTACGGATATCTTCCGGCTATTATGGAAAGGGATGGAGGTTTCCCCTGACTACATGTACAGCTGGTTATGATGTACTGATATTCATATGATTCACCATTATTATGATGCTGTCTGCTATCCAGTGTTGTGCTGACTATGTCAATGTAATGATGACTGTTCTACCGTACACGTAATGTATCTGCATATTAATGTCTATGCACCTCGTCATTGTGGCGTCCACAATACATTATGAAAACGTCACTTGCTGTTTAAAGATTCCTTGACTTTTTACGTTATAAGTCGATGTGACGTCCCTGTTTGAAACTGTAGCTGTTGAACTCCACACTCACATCATTCATACATACCAGACTAAAGACACCATATTATTACGCCTTTATCATCCCTGGTGTCTGAGGGTGATACACTACGCTTCAAGTGCCAGCATTACCTTACCTTTGGCAAGTAGAAGAAATGTGACACCCTCAACCTTGTGTGGCAAATAATAATCCACGGAACATTTATCCAACAACGTAAATACCACGCAACAACATATTTGCTACGCAACAGTATCCTTTCATTTTCTCCATTTGAAGCTTTCATTCTATTCAAGTTTTATCGAAATCCGTTGCGGTATGTAGTTATAATAATTTTTTAAAGATTATGAGCTAACTTTTAGCAGATGTGATGACGATGAAAAATATTAATTATTTTTAAAACTACTTACAGTTGAATAATATCCTTTTGGATATTACTCATATTTTATCTCCTTATGTAAATTATTATAGTTTTAATATCTTTCAACCAGGCTTGCTCTTGTAGCTTTAGATTTTCTTTCATGCCAATGCAAAATTTTTAAGGTCGGCCATGTTTCATATATTCGCTCCCCTCTTCACTTTCCCCAATGCTGTTCGGCTAGGCAAGACGCAAACTTTTCAGCCACCGTCACTTCAAAGCAAGTCCCACCGCGTTGTCCCTTCACCCTTATCTGTGTGTGTGTGTGTGTGTGTTGCGTTCCACATATTTTCACAAACAAAGCAAGTGGTACCAAATCTTGCATAGAGCAAAAAAATGAATGAAAAGGCATGATTAATGCCAAATAAAAGCGATTGGTGAGAAAAATGAAAAAAAGAAATGATACTGCCGTAGGGCTGAAGGTGTGAGAGATCACAAAAAAGCCTGTTCAGACGTTATGTGACAGTGTCCACCTTAGAGCAATTGAAGTAGAATCCTAGAACTAGGCGCAGAGTGATGACTCTTGGGTTACTCTCTTCTAATGTTAGAATTCCCGTCTAGTTATATGGCTGTCCTATATTTGGGTCCTAATATTCCGTGTTCCTGGCTGTCTATGATTTCTTCTCGACGAAAGTGGAAGTCAGTGAAGTACAACTATGTAGAATAGAAGCGAAAATTTTCGCCTACACTCCCAGGTTGCTACTTTGAGAAGAGTTCCAATCAGGAGCAGTCTATCTTAGCATTTCACATGTCAAATCAATTGCAAATATGTGTCTGATTTTATAAGGGGTCTATGAGATCTGGCGTTCATTTGGGCGCCTCATGTTTGCGAACTTACAACATATCTCTCAATTACCGTCTGGTATCCTGATTGGAACTGAGACAACATGGTGAGTGGCAATTATCTGCAACCCATGTCCTCATATCAAACGTTAGTTTAATACCTTCTCCGACAAAACGTCTGGGTTTTCACCCTATGTCATCTTGTACAAAGGTAATCCCAGCTTATCTTTTGCTATCCTTGTCTACCGCCAGCCAGTCTTGCAATATGGCAAATTTAACCCGTCTCTCTACTTCAGACACCTTACTGTCTGGGCGGAAGCTGTTACATAACGCAAACAAACAACTTCGCTCTGCACAAACAAAACTCAATGTTGTTTCAAAACAGGTCAAGCGATCAAGTAAAGTAATAGTAAAGAGTGACGAAGTAGGACAAGATATGATAAAATAACCGTAACGATAAAAGCGTGAACAATGAATACTGCAAGAATTGGCACGCAATGGGAGTGGTAGATAATACTGCCGGAGAGGAGTGAAGACCCCCCAAAAAAAGAGAACGAACGTGCCTCGTGACAGTGTGATGTTACGTAATTTGGAACTGCCCCGCGTAGTTCTTGGGGGCCTCTGATGAGGCTTATAATTAATAGAACTATTGTTTCCTTGTGCATGTCGTAAGAGGCCACTAATATGTGGTTGTTCATGGGCTGGCCACCTCATCATTAAAAAAATTGTTTAAAAAAGGTCACGACTTCAAGATTCACATGAATGCTTTTATGCAGGTTTCTGCAAGGGTACTAGCTACAGTAGTGGTTCCATCCATGTTTCATTTGGAGCAAAAGAGGAAATGATGATGCACTTAACTGGTCACCAGACTTCGTACTGTTATTTCTGCATCTATGACCTTTGCTAGGAACAACGACTGTCTCCTCCTTGACCAGGCCTCGTTATATAACAGCTCTGATAGTATGCTGTTAATCTAACATGGATTCTGTTAGTTCAATCATTGTAGTCTGGTATGGAATTGGTGCCTGTCCACCTACCAGGCGCATGAACCGGATGGTGAATGGTTAAACGAACTCTAATTGTAGAGGTTAGCTGTGGTTACTGATTACGCAGCCGTGGGCCAAAACAGGTGGTTGTCACTATGGGCGAGGTGGGATAGTTGTGAGGGGCAGCTATCTGTATAAAACACCACTGAAGCTCTATGATGTGACAACGGCGAGATGGAAGCACCTTTACCTCTCCCCTTCCCACTGCCTTTTGGGTTCGATTTGTTATTCGAAGACTATGGTAGTCACGCTTAATATCAGACAAACACAAAGGTATGTTTTCAGGCACTCGTAAGAAATAAAGAAGTAGAACACTAGACAACAGAAAAACAACAGACGTGAGTGGCTTACCCAGGGTTCGAACCCCGTACCTTCAGTACGACAACACCGCCTAGCTATACAAGCGAATCACACTAACCTCACGGCCAGCTAGGCATTCCCAAAAAAAAAGATGCTTTACTGACCGGTCATCAGTGCGAAACACAAGACAACACCGGAAGTTTACAATGGGCACCCCAGCCTAATAATGACGCAATCACTTCTGTCGTTCTTCTATTCTACAGTATATGTCAGTCCAAACAAGACAAAGACCTTGATACTTAGTCACTCTTACACAAACCGACGGAAGCCAAGGGTAAACCACCGTTGTATTGTCCTTTGCAAAGTCATGAATAGACACAACTTTAAAAAAAAAAAAAAAAAAAAAAAATTGTTGAGAGACAAGATCGCCTTCACATCAAGCCGTGGTACTTTGGTTTGGTTTTAAGTTATATCTTCATTGAACACGGACAACCATCAGTGCTCCGATCTCCTCCCTTAGATCACACAAGGATAATCTCAGCACAGTGCACGAACTCCGTAGCACCGGCGAGAATCCCACTGTGTGTAAATAGGAATCACACATTCTATAAATATTGTTGTGGTGGGTAGGTTTCTAATTTTTAAATTTTGCCAGGGCAGCGGACTTACAGCCTACTCTTTACGATTTCCAACTGCCGTGGGATTTTTAACGTGCGCAGCTTGCACACGGGACCTCTTATTTTTTTCGCCTATATCCGAGAAGGCTAGGCATCCGATTATGACATTATTAGGACCACTGGTTCTGAAAATCAAAATTTCCGTAAATTATATTCCCTCAACCAGGAATCGAACCTGGTACCTCTAGAATTCGCTCTAAGAAGAAGTGATGACGGAGGATACTACACCGTGTCTTGTTGCTTTTGAGACTTTCTAGGGATTTCGGTGAATTTTCCACGTTCTGGTAGGTCTTGAGCCTTTTCCCAGTATTTGCGCCATCAAGAACTTGTTGTAAGCCAGCTTTAGTTGATTTGTCATGCGTTGACTGCTCTGCTATAAAGAAACAAGTGTTTGTGGTACAAGACCTGAGTTTCAGAGTGGTAAGCGCGCTTGCTTCTAGGGGAAAAGGAACCGGGCTCAAACCAGGTCCTCTTTACGCTCTGTCTACCTGGCTGTAAACACGTGTACTCTGCTCTTGAATTAGAGACATTATATACAGTGAGGAAGAGTCTATGTCTATTTCCCTTGTCTGTATATTGTTTGGTCCTCCGCTGTTTCCCTTAACCTGGGGATTCCACAAGTAGTAGTGCTTTGTAATGCTATCAGCTGGTTTTCTCAGTGTTAACAACCAGTTCCACGTGAGTTATCTTTCCTGTTTCAATCTATACAGTAGTCTTAAAACGCTGTACACTATTGCAGTTCTTCTATTCTGCGCAAGGTTCAAATTAATTAGAAGCCTAACTTTCTAAGTTGCGGTGGTAAACGTTTTAAATAACATCTTCTTCTTTGTTTTTCATTTGAATGTGTAATTTTCTCTGGAATAAATCAAACGTGCATTTGTTTTTATTTGTCCTGCAATTAAATTAAGCTCTCTATTGAACAGCTCGTCGTTTGGAAAGCATCGGAATCGCCCTGGTTTCGTTAACAGTGGAAACATGTTAATTTTTCTTTCCAGTCCGTCAACGAATTACCATCACGATCAAGTGCAAGGTGTACAGAATATAGAATGATTTCTTCTTTTATTCAACTACAAGTTACATGTAACGGCTTTTCTAAGTTTATTTAATCAGAATGGGAATCGCCAGCCTCGGACTTTGTATCATGGGCATATTTATTTCATAAATCCGAGTGGACACATCCAAATTTTGGAATACGTATGTCTTTTGAACATTCGAAGCGATTTCGAAAACCTGGATTCGAATGTTCAAAAAGAACCGAATCTCGAAGATTCGACGTCCCTGAAATGAAACAATCGTTGATGCAAAATAGAAGAAATCGTAATAATATCTGACACATTCATTCAGTCACTGCTCTTTAGCCCCCTGTAAGCTCTACTTCCGTATGCCATCAAGTGCAAGTTCTTTATATGCCCCTTTTATCCATTTAAAATCGTCTCTGCCCCATGTTCTTTTAGGTCTCCACCGATTTCTATTACTTTGTAGGTTCCAGAACAATGACTTCCTTGTAATGTTATCAGTACGTTACCCCAAAGTGTGTCTCATGAGACATCAACATTTGTTTCCACGTCTTGCTCCACTAGTACTTGTTAGGTTCTAATTAGAAAGAAAGAAGGACGGCCCTAGACAACAGAAAAGCAAGAGAAGTAATAGATTCGATCGGATATATCCGAATGACAATATAACCTCGCTGGGAGAGTGAGCGTATTCCATACTGGCGATACTGCCATACCATTTCAATCCTTCTCGGATTTTAAGGTTGTCTGCAACTTCTCAGTTGTGTGTGTGTGTGTGTGTGTGTGTGAGTGTGTGTGTGTGTGTGTGTGTGTGTGTGTGTGTTTTTTTTTTGCTTTGTTCTTCATGTTTCGGAGCTCTGAGATGGGACTGCCTTTACGTTTGAATTTAAGATTTTTTGTTTTGTTTTAGGATAGATATCTTCTTATTTCCATATATTTCACAGTGCCCTGAACTCTCGCCTGGCCTTCTGTATTCTTATTTTGTTGTGACTGCCTATTCCCCCAACTTTGTCTACATTGCTGCCAAGATATTTGCGTGAATTCATGTTTTTGAAGTAGCGTTTCTCCAAGTGCCATTTTACTATCCTCATAATGTTCGTCTTTTCTCTATGTTTTTTTTTTCAGATCAAATTGCGATTACACGTCTGCTAGTATTCTCATTTTCTCATGTTTCGGTTCTGGGACAGACAGGCAACGTCATCAGCGAAATCTAGATTATCGTTCTGTTTTATCAGTGTTTATTATATTAATTATTTTTGGTTTGATGTTGTTTTTGTAATCCAATCTATAGCCACCAGGAAGAGAAATTATGACAAAAGATATCCATGCTGCACTATACTTCTTATCTAAAAGAGCCCTAAAAGTGATCGTTCATGACGAACTGTGCATTTTTTGCCTTCATATGTTTTCCTTGTTAGGTTCATGTTGGACATTGTGCTTTATCGGTTGCCATTGTGATTTTCTGTCTAAACCGGGGGTGTCGAACTCGCGGACCGCGGGCCACTCTAGGCCCGTCCCACTGCCGTAACACGCAAATGCAATTTGCTACATTTCTGGGCATGCGAAGCTGTATGGTCTGGGAAAGGTTTTGCGCACTTCATGAGTTATGTCTCATGCTTGTTTATTTGTTCATACCCAGGAAACTATCTAGCAACTCTAGAGCCTTGTATTGGCAACATTCAACCGCGTAGAATTATGGAACTACTGTAAGCACTGTTACATCGTCATGTATATTTTGTATTGCCTCGTTTATTTATTTTAAATTATTAATACTGTATAAATGTATCTGTGTCTGTTATGTATGTAAATATGTGGTAACAGCCCTCATTAACGTTCTATGAATTTATGTAAATTTACTTTATGTAGATTCTAATGATTCTCCTATATGCCATGTTGTATTTTATTATATCATGTCAGTACATATCAATGTATTTTGTGGAGAATAAAGATTCTGATATGTGTGTGTGTATGTATATATATATATATATATATATATATATATATATATATATATATATATATATATATATATATAGATATATATATATATATATATATATATTCTTCTTCTTCTTCTTCCATCCTTAGCCATCAACCGGCAAAGCAGTATGTGGCCAGTACGCCTAGTGGCGTCTTAGGGCAACAACAAATTGATCAATCTATCGCTGTTTCCACCACGCCTGGTGGCGTCTTTGTGGAACAAAAACAGACCAAACAATCTATCATTGTTTCCGTCCACAGTCCGTAATCAGATTGGTTGGCAAGCAGGTGATCAGCCCACTGTGCGAAGTTTTTTACGGGATGGGGTAAACAGCCCCATGCCCATACCCTCCTTAGTCGCTTTTTACGACATGCGTGGTAGGGTGCAGTGTTACTATTCTTTGCTCCCCTTTCGGGCCCCGGTAACACACGGGTGATATATATATATATATTTTCTTTTTCTTAACCAGCAGCACTTGGGCTTTCAGCCCTTCGGCCCAATGACATGTCATTGCGAGGCTGGGGAACCTGAGGACTTTCCTTCCAACCTGGTCAGGAGCTTCGCTCCTTCCCATCCACAGAGGGTTTATCACAGGAGCCGTTCAGGCTATTCAGTCAAATTTCCGGCCGTAAACATTTCTTCAAACGCCGACGCCCGGGTTTGAACCATGAACACCTGGTCGCCAGTACAACGCCGAAGCCATTACACCAGCGCGGCTCCCGACACCGCTATTATATATACTGATGCCGAGAAGCTGGGAAAAAAGTGTGGGAATGGATTTTCCCCGTGTTTGTCATGAGAGAGCGAAAGCTGCTGGAATGGAAAGTGCATGATTCAACCCACGGGTTTGTGTACAGACTACATGAAAACAATGAAAGTTATACGTGCAACACGATTCCCAACAGCTATGACCCTTAAAATGTGTACGCGTTGTGGCAGTATACTCGGTATAAAAAGGCCATTGAGACAAAACACCCAGTACATGTGCTTGAAATGCCACGACTATCTGAAAACGACCGCCAACGAGCCATTGGTATGTTGGAGACCGGAATGAGCTCGCGGGCCATTGCCAGAAGGATGAACTGCCACCACAGCACTATTGTACGTCTCAATGAACGTTACGGAACCACTGGCAGTGCCCGGGATAGACTTCGGAGTGGCCATCCACGAGTTACTTCCCCTGCGCAAGATCGTCATATTGTGCTGAGTCACCTAAGGAATCGTTCTCTCCCGGCAAGTCAAACAGCAAGAGCAATAGTGGGTAGACGTGGGCAAGTCTCTCGAATGACAGTCATACGACGACTCAGAGATACAAGCCTTACTGCAAGACGACCTTATGTTGGGCCAAACTTGACTCACAGACATCGTCAGCAGCGCCTGCAATGGGCAGAGCAACATGTCAGATGGACTAGACTGCAGTGGAATGCTGTCCTATTCACAGACGAGAGCACATTCAACATATCCTTTGTTGATGGACGTATGCGGATTTGGCGACGGTGTGGAGAGCGCTTTGCAGATAGCTGTGTTCGTCAGCACAACCGATTTGGAGGTGGCAGTATGTAGTGGGTTTGATGGTATTGTATGATGGTGATATTACTAAATGTAATGTATGAGGCCAGCTGTGAAGGCTCCTGAGATAAAATGTAGTTGTGAATTGACAGAAGGCCTTTCTTGCTACCACTACGACCTCACACTTATTTTTTTTCTTTCTAATGAATGTATCTATGTAAAATGTCTAGGGTAATGATATGTAATGTGGTGTGATAATTATAGATACACCCACAGATATTTAAGCAGACTAATAATATTAACAAATGTTAAAATACACTGAACTAACTCACGTGTGTAAAATTTTTGATAGAATTATATTACATTTATTTGTTCTGGATCAAGTTTTATGTTGACCAGAACTTTTTTTTTTTTTAAAAAAGGATTTAAAAATTATGAAAGAAATGCATGTAATGTTACATAATAAATGCAAGAGTGTACATATATAAGTACTAGACTAGTTAGTTTTATTAAAATGTTCTAGTAGTCATCTACTTGGGAGGATAGTTAATGCTTGTGCTGTTGGGGTGGCCTCATCACACCTGTCTATATTGACTACACAGTGTCCAGTAAATTGCAGGAATTTTATGGGGTATTAGCAACTAAAAGGCGTTGGTGAACTTCCAGCAGACCAGAGGCTCACTCATCTTGCATATGTAGCTCTGGTGCTGAAATCTGGTGGTCCCACCTCTCTGTGCTGGCGGGCAATAATAGTGGTCTCTGTCACAACGTACTGCACAGATACACTCGAGTAAAATCACCAACTGAATGGACACCGCCTTGTTGACAGCTGAAACTCACAGCTCTGCAATCAAAGTATTGGCTATGTGTCAAAATTCTATTCTCTACCCACGTCTGGACACAACACGGACACAACAACCACATCATACAGACAGGTCAGATCTCTCTGACCAAACAGCACATTTACCATGGTGGTTTTACATCAGATAGGTCCTCCCAGACTATAGATTCTGAAAAATATTTATTAGTTTCCTTCCCTAAAAGTGGATAGGTAATATGTTTCATTATTCTCAACACTTGATCTGTCTTTCCTAACCCTTGCTGGAGTTTATGTATATTGTTGGTCCCTAGACCCTGACTTGGGCGGGGGGTCTAGAGCAAATCCCTACTTGTTTGTAAGGCTAGATTTCGATATGGCAGTATCAAATCACTCGAACATTAAACAATATTCAAAATATACAAAGAAATAATTTCGATCTTACCAGATTATGAATAAAGAACACAGAAATGCTAGCAAAACTCAGCTGAGCTGCTGGCTATAGTATGGCGTCCCTGAACTTATTTCACTTTCTTTCATTTGGAAATCACCACACTTTAAAATACTGTGTCTATCATCGAACAACTATTGAGGAATGGCCCCACTTGCGCGTCTGAGCGCCGATAAAATGATTGTCTGTGGCCAATCACTGCCTAGGTTTATTTGAAATTCAAATTTCCTACCCTAAAGTCATTTCAGTCATGCTTCAGTCAAGTATGGATGTTTATCTGTTAGTCTGTCCGTCTCTACTTGTTTTTTTTCAAAACGTACTTGATTTTTGAACCAACCTTTCTCTCCCCTCCAAAATTTTGTCGTTAAAAGTTATATTTAGACACAGCTCCCACCAATGTCCCTTCGCTTCCCTACTAAGTAGATTTGAACACCTGCGTCTCGAGGTCGTGTTTTTTTGTGCAAATAGCGACACTTTTTATTCCATACAGTCTGTCGTTGATGTGAACAACACTGTCTTTTGTCATTATCTTCAATATTATCTATCCGTCTGTAAAATTAAGAACATATTAGTTCACTGCTCAGAATGGGCCATCCGGCCAGCTAATTTTTATATTCCTAACATTAATATTACGAAAAAGTTACTTTTTAATTTTTGTAATATTCCAAACATCCGCGTTCTGCCGCTGAATTCAAATCAAAGGCTTGGTATCGCAAAAGCGACCAATAAATGACTGTGGCGTAACATATCCAAGGTCCCTTCTGTCGAGTTCCTTACTTTATGTCAACTTGGGAAACGTGACTTTTCTCCGTTTCCCCCCCAATTGCGTCTCCTTAGCCTTTCTAGTCTCACGCAATCTTTCCAGTCACATTTTTTCCTTTCTATCCGCCGTTCCCCTCCTGTCTAGCAAGCCAATTTTTATGGAGGGTGATGACCCGCGGTCTGGGCGATCATGCACTATCAGCAGCCTACGCATTATGTTTTTATCCTTACATGTTATCTTTGGAGGTATTTTACCGTTGTATCTCTGTCAACCTCACTACACATCTCCCCACTTGAAAACATGCCTATGGCAAGTTCCAAAACCAGCGATACACATAGGTAAAATTACTCCTCACGTCTGCCACTACTCTAATTTTGATCACAGGGGTGCCGACTGAGGAAATCTGCACCGACATTCAATTTGCCTGGGATATATTGGATACTGAACTGATAAGGTTGAAGCAATAAAGACCACCTCAGCAATCTTGCGTTTTCATGCTTAGCCTGAGATAAGAATACGAGAGGCTGATGGTCCGTCTCCACCACAAAAGTCCTACCATACAGATAAATTTGAAACTTCTTTATTGCCCAGATTAACGCTAAACATTCTTTTTCGCTTGTGGAGTATCCTTGTTCCGCCTTATTCAATTTACGGCTTGCATAAGCGACTGGTTTCAGTTCCCCATCAGGTGAAGATGATCTTTGCAACAAAGCCCCTCCTAGTCCTACATTACTTGCATCGGTTCTTAAGACAAAGTCCTGTGTCAAATCAGGCAGTTTGAGAATAGGCTCGCTAGTGAGTTTTTCCTTTAACTCTTGGAACGCTAGTTCACATTGTGCAGTCCAAATAATTTTATCTGGAAGTCCCTTGCGAGTCAGATCAGTCAGAGAAGCACAAATAGCGTTAAAATTCTTGATGTATTTCTGATAAAATCCGCATAACGACACAAATGATCGCACGTCCTTTTTTGTTTGCGGCCTAGGTGCTCTCTGCAGTTTTTCCAAGTTCTTAGGATCAGGGGTCATATTACCCTGATATACAGTGTGTCCCAAGAATTCCAACTCTTTGCATCCAATACAACATTTTGTTGGCCTAGCAGTTAAGTTCGCCTCCCGAAGTATATCAAACAACATCTCCAGAGCTTCAATGTGTTCTTCAAATGTCTCTGTGGCGACGAGAATATCATCCATGAAATTCGTGATACATGGGTTATTCAGGGGATCCAACAATTTGCGCATCATCCTTGAAAACACACTCGGAGCATTTTTCAGTCCGAATGGTAGCATATTGAATTCATAATGTCCATCCGAAGTGCTAAAAGCCAAATAAGGTCTCACTTCAGGCTTCACTGGGATCTGGTAATAGCCTTTACTAAGATCCACCTTTGAAAAGTATTTTGCCTTGTTCAGTCTGGCAAATAACTGTTTTGTGTCTGGTAATGGATCCACTTGTCCTTCTGTGACAGCATTCAGTTTCCTGTAATCTATGCACAGTCTGTGTTCCCCAGACGGTTTTCTCAACAAAACGACACTAGAACTAAAAGATGATTCACTGTGCGAAATAATCCCCTCCTTCAACAAATACTCTATTTCTTCCTTCAATGCCTTCTCCTTCGCGAACGGAATAGAATAGGCTCTCATACAGATTGGGTTTGAGTCTACCAGTTTCATGTCATACTGTAGCAAATTTGTATGGCCTGGTTTATCTGTTAATACATCTGTATGTTCCTCCAGAACTTGTTGAACTCTCTCCCTTGTGGTGAAGTGGGATGTTATAAATATTTATAGGGGGACTTAGTGTACTGACTGAGATCAGCTGTAAGTCAAAACAACAACAGTCAGATAAACAATTTAATTTATTCCACTACACTTGACAACACTGTGACACTCACATACATAAAACACTCTACAAGGATATCTTAAAGAAGTCACTGATAACTTTTCAAATAACAATATGTATTCATTGCTGTCATGAATGAATATGTGTCCTGATTCAAATACAAAGGGAACCAGGAATCACAATCAATTTTACTTACAAGTTATATGTACAGAATTTATCAATATGAATATTGTAATGACATATATTATTAAAGGTATCCTATGTGTGTCAGTTGTGTAGTAGTAATATGAGGTAATACTGGTTTTGTTTTGTTCAAGCTCTGTTGGTATTTGTCATCATGACTTCAATAGTTTGTCTTTATGGGAACTATTATTGGAGATGTTCTCAGTTCCTGATATTAACACAATTTAATTCCCCTCTTAATTTTATTTTTACAAGGTCATTTTAAGCTGGGGTACATAATTTTGAGCTCAGCTGGCCACATCAGCTTATCTGGCGTGATGGCGGCAGGAACAGACTCCTCTGCTCGATTCTCCCCTCGGCTCTGGAGACACCTCACTGATAGCTAAATGGACCAAGGAGTATGCTGTCCGACTCTGGATTCAGCAAAGCTCTGACCAGGTGCTGCTCAGTACCATCAAGACCACGGTCCCTGAAAACAAGAAGGATGTACCTTCTACTTCATAACTAATTTATACTCTCTTTTTACACTGAGCACAATACATCACAAACATTGAGTTCAGAGCGTTAGGCCAACTGTCAGCTTCATCTGAAATACTTTATACCAGTATTTACCGCCTTAATGGTCACTACGCCTCTGCACTTCCAGCATTATTTCTGTCTAATCAATAATCTAGGTGTCAGTGTACTGTTTGGCCATTCCATGCAGTTTTACTTTCCTCCGACACCTTCTGTTCAGGCTGGGGCATTATAGGCTTTACATCATGTTTGCTACTGAACTACACATATATACAGGCATAAATTAACAATTCACATTCAATTTTCATTAAAAGATACTGAATGTTTCAAGCTTACCACAATTCATGGAAACAAACACAGATACGTTGATTAGCAATGAATTCTGGCACAACTACTGGCACAAATTCCCATCTGCTTATGTTCCAGGCTTTTATTTAGCAAAAATATGAGCTGGCTTCAACGCACTGTTGCTTTATCAAGCTTATTTGACTAGTGGTCTCGAACTAACGCTCCTAAGTGAGTATATCAGCGAGTCTAGCCAATGAGGCCACGTTTCGACAAGTGTTTGAAAAAATGTTACCTTCCCACGTCTCCCCTAACAACGAAAGATAGTATTTATAGCCCGACCAATCGTGGTTAGTCTTTCATTTGTTGCGCTCCAATCAATTTGGAGTTTACATGGTAGGCTATTTCTGTAACGTAAGGTTTTTTTCAAACACGTTATAAAAAAATTTTATGAGCAGAAATGATTTCATGTTGTCAGGCATCCCCACTATTTTATTTTGGTTATAATTTATTAATTCCTGGACTATTTGCGTAACGTTTTACATATTCTTTGTCAGCAAGCCCTAAGGAACCCAAATATCCAAATTTAAAAGAGCTACGTGGCTGCGTTCAAAATATGCAATTTCTTCTACCTCCTGTTTCGAAGATGTGCTGTCTGGGTACTGTAATGTTTTCAAACGTAAACCCATCTATTGTCATCTTTCCTTATAAGCGTTTTTCAGGATTTTAAAACCTAACTCGGGGATGGGTAATGTATTTTATCACTGTCCGTCTGAAAAAAAAATTAGTGCAGGTGGCCTTACACGCGTGATAGTAGTAATTGTGTATCGCGCGACGCGTGTTTAATTTTGCATGCGTTCCTGATTTTAGCCCTCCCTCTCTTTCTATTTGAGTCCATCTGTTCGTTCGTTTTGGTAACGTAATATAATTAATGTTAGGATTAATTTAGGTCATTACGCAGGGTGCCTCTCAATGTTTTTCCAAGAAATACAGCACACGTTTCATTGAAGAAAGCGGGTAATAATACAGTAAGCTTTTACTATCAACGTGAAAGCGTTACAATTTGCAGACGAAGCAGAAAACAAGGGGGATTTCGAGTACCTTCTTTGTGACAGCACTGTTATTTTACCATTGCTCTTTTCTTTATTAATTTTATTTGTTAGGCTTCATATTTACCTAATAATTTATATATGTGGATTAGAATATTCCACGACACCTCCCCTCTTAAAACAGACATTATATGTCAGTCCTTTATTCTATATACACATAGAGAAATTTATTATTATTTCTGGGGTTTACGGTGATTCTCATCACACGGATGGCGGCTTAAAAAATCCGCTCCCAAATTGGTTTTTCCAGATATATACTCAATGCTAAAATTATATGGAGCCAAAAGTAAAGACCATCGGAGTAACCTAGAGTTCTCATGCTTAGCCTGTGCTAGAAACGATAAAGGTTTGTGGTCTGTTTGCAACTTAAAGGCCTTCCCATACAGATAAATATTGAATTTCTTTATTGCCCATATTACTGCAAGACATTCTTTTTCGCTAGTTGAGTAATTGATTTCAGCTTTATTCAATTTTCTGCTAGCATATGCCACTGGGCTTAATTCCCCATCCAATGCATCTGATTTCTGTAGTAGAGTTGCACCTAACCCAATATTACTTGCATCCGTCCTTACTATGAATTCTTGACTTAAGTCAGGTAATTTCAAAATGGGTTTACTTGTGAGCTTTTCCTTCAATTCTTGGTAAGTCATTTCACATTGTGGTGTCCATGTAATGCGATCTGGATGTCCTTTACGTGTCAAATCAGTTAACGGTGCACATATGGAATTAAAGTTTTTGATATACTTCTGGTAGAAACCACATAATGAGACAAAGGATCTCACGTCCTTCTTGGTTTGTGGTCTCGGGGCTTTCTGTAGTTTCTCTAAATTCTTTGGGTCAGGGGTCATGTTTCCCTGATAAACTGTGTGTCCCAAAAATTCCAATTCTTTACATCCAACGCAACATTTGGTTGGTCGGGCTGTTAAATTTGCCTCCCTAAGTCGATTAAACAGCATGTTCAGAGAGTCAATGTGTTCCTCAAATGTTTCTGTTGCTATCAGGATATCATCCATGAAATTTGTTATACATGGATTATTCAGAGGGTCCAATAATTTTCTCATCATTCTAGAGAAGACACTAGGCGCATTCTTCAATCCAAATGGCAATCTATTAAACTCATAGTGTCCTTCTGAAGTACTAAAAGCTAGGAATGGTCTAACCTCAGGCTTTACTGGAATCTGATAATATCCTTTACTCAGATCCACTTTTGAGAAATATTTAGCTTTATTTAGTCTGGCAAACAGCTGATTTGTATCCGGCAATGGATCCACCTGTCCTTCTGTAATAGCATTCAGTCTCCTGTAATCTATACAAAGTCTATGTTCTCCAGAGGGCTTCCTTAAGAGTACAACACCGGAACTATACGAAGACTCACTGTGCGAAATAATTCCTTCCTTCAATAGATAGTCTATCTCTTCCTTCAAAGCTTTTCCTTAGCAAACGGAATCGAATATGGTTTCATACAGACAGGTGTGGGGTCTATCAGTTTCATATCATATTCCAATAGGTTTGTATGCCCTGGTCGGTCTGTTAACACCTCTGCATGATTATTTAGAACCTGTTGCACTCTCTCTTTCTGAGTTTTCGTTAAATGTGTACTGATTTTCACCTGTGCTGCTGTCTCACAGGGGTGTAATGGATACTCAAATGATGAAAGTGGTTCCTTTTTCATCTCCATGGCGATGGACAAGGTCAACAAGTGTGTCTCTTCCTGATGTTCTCTTTCCAAATATTTCTTCAGGAGATTCACATGATAGATTTTTTCTTTCCCCTTCTTATCTATCTTATAATTTGTTCTAGATACCTTCTCTAGAACTGTATATGGACCCTGCCATCCAATTTGTAACTTATTCTGACTCCCGGGCAAAAGAAGCAGTACTTTCTCTCTCCCACAGCCAAATTTCTGTCTTTCGCCTTCCTGTTATAATAGGCAGCATGTTTCTTCCTGGCTTGTTTCAAATTTTCATTGGCAAGTTTCCAACCAGTTTTTAAACGAGTGGTCAGCTCATTCACATATTGGTATGAAGATGTAATGTTTTCCTCTGCCTTTTCATCAGTCCACGTTTTTAACAAAGCTTCGAGTGGACCTTTTATTGGCCTTCCAAACAATAATGTTGCCGGGGCCATACCGGTTGAACTATGGGGTACCTCCCGATAAGCAAAGAGGGCGGCGTGCAGGTACTGGTCCCATGTATCTGGTTTTTCGTGTGCCAACTTTCTCAGGATCGACATCAATGTGCCGTTAAATCTTTCCACTTGGCCGTTCCCTTGGGGATGATACACACTAAAATGGAAGTGTTTGGCCTGGAAGATCCTGAAAACTTCTTCAGTTAGTTTCCCCTTGAACTGAGAGCCATTATCAGTCAAGATTTGATTGGGAAAGCCTAACCTTGTGAAAATTGTGAGCAATGCCTCTGCCACATGTTTAGAATCAATCGATGACAGGGCTACTGCCTCTCCCCACATAGAACAAGTGTCCACCAGAGTCAGAATGTAGCTGTTCCTTCTCTTGGTTCGGGTGAGAGGTCCCACAAGATCCACGGCAACTCTCTCAAAGGGTGTTCCCACTATGGGCATTTCCCCCAGAGTTGCTGGTGCAGTCCAATGTTTAGGTGCTACTCGTTGGCACTCTGGACAGGATTTTACATATCGTTTGATATCTTCAGTTATTCCTGGCCAGAAATAATGACAAGCTATTCGCTGTCCTGTTGCGCTGATTCCCATATGACCACTGAAGGGAATCGCATGCCCTAGTTCCAACACTTTAGTCCTATATGAAGTGGGAAGGACCAGCTGTCCGTGACCATTGGATTCAGATCCAGCCTTCCTATATATTAGTTTGTTCTTCATATAAAACTCTCCCTTGCCTGGAGGTGTATGAGATTTGGGCAACTTCTTGAAACATGGCTTGAGTGTTTTGTCCTCAGCCTGTGCCTTCCTCATCTCATCTGGGTGAGTATTTATGGGATTATCCTCCTCCTTTTTTGACTGTGATCTGGTCTGTACTGTTGCCAATATCACAGGTCTCTTGGGATTCCCCAAGAAGACATATCTACACCCCAATATTAGAGGGTAGATTGGCTCATTTATCACTGCTGCTTTTATGATTCCTTCCACATATCGCGTTTTCACTTTTATTCGGGCGACGGGAAGTGTCATGGTAGCTACATCCTTGGTTGCAGTTTGAATCTCCACTGTTTCTGTGGTGTATTGATCGGCCTGCACCAGGTGAGAACTCACAACGGAATCGTAATCTAAACCGGTATCATATAAACATCTTATAGTGACACCATTACAGATGACATCTTCACACACTGGGGGGTGGTATGGTTCCTGTAATTCTTCAGGTTTGCCCTTCTTTTCCTTTTTCCCCGATGTCATAGCAGCAAAATGAGGAGGTTTCCTTCTACAATGGTCAGTGTCATGATTGTTCATCTTACAATTTTTACACCACCTTTTTTCTTGGTTGAAAGATTTTCTTTCATCATATTTCCTTTCATCGAATTGTGGGAATTTATTTTATTTTCATACCGTGGCCTATCAAATTGGTGCTTACCTTTATTTTGATCCTTAGGATCAAATTTATTAAAGTTCTGTGGTGCCCTAAAGTTGTCCACCTGTTTCTTTTTATTACCTGTTACCTCTGCTTGAGCTGCTTGATACCTTTCAGCAACATTTAGCAACTCACCCAGCCTCTCTGCACCTTGTTCCATGAGAAACTTTCTCAGGTCTGGAGCCATGGACTCTCTTAATTGCTCTATAAGGACCATTGCCTTAAGATCTTGGGTTTTCCCCAGAGAAGTCCATTTCTCCAAGTATGTCTCTATTCGTGCAGAGAACTGGTGATAGGTTTCACCTGACAGTAGTTTAGCATTCCTAAATTTTTTCCTATAGAATTCTGCATTCTTTTCATATCTTAACAAAAGAGCCTGCTTTAGCATGTCATAATTTTCCTGATCACCTCTACTCATTTTTGCAAAAACTTCATAAGCTGCCCCACGAAGTCCCTGAGATAACTTTAAGCTCCACCTTTCTCTCTCTAACCCATACGTGGTAGCTAATAGTTCATACCTATTTAGGTAGCTCTCTATATCATCGTCTTTCTCAACAAAATGATCTAAATGAAAATTCATAGCTGAGGTTGAGGCTCCTTGGCTAGCAGTGGCATCAGAGGCAAAGGGACTGGCACCATTTTCAGGAGCATGGCCTTGAAACTCAAATTCCCTTAGTCGTAACTCATGTTCCCTTTGTAATCTTTTATCTTCTGCTTCCCTTTCTGCAGCTTATTTCTTCTCTTCCCTTTCTGCAGCTAATTTCTTCTCTTCCCTTTCTGCAGCTAATTTCTTCTCTTCCCTTTCTGCAGCTAATTTCTTCTCTTCCCTTTCTGCAGCTCCAATTCTTCTTTCTTCTGCTTCTTTCTTAGCCTCAGCCTCAATCTGCAACCTCTTAGTCTCAGCCTCAGCCTCAAATTGTAACTTCTTAATTTCCCTTTCAGCCTCTAACTTTCTTTCGGCTTCAAACCTTCTTTCTTCGCGTTCAATAAATTTGTCACATTCCGTAGTGACATAGGCAACCATAACTTGCCCATCTAATCCTAACTCTTTTGCAGTCTGAACAGCAGCAGATCGAAACTTGGCCAGGTCCGCCATTGTCTATCAGGTAAATTTATACAATGTCTAACCAACAATTCAATTTCTAAATATATATCTAATGGACAACACAGGCACCGTGAGCTCAACCTTATTTAATTCCACCCAAGGATACCTTTTAATTCTTATATTCCCTGAAGTGAATTACCCCCAATATTTTTAATAGGGAAAGATTCAAAATCCCAAGAGCGAGACCCCAATATATGTGGTGAAGTGGGATGTTATAAATATTTATAGGGGACTTAGTGTACTGACTGAGATCAGCTGTGAAGGTATCTATATCTAATAATAGTAGTGTATTATAGATAACCTTACTTGCTGCCACATATATATATATCTCAGTCAGAATTATTCTGGAATAGTGTGTGATGACTACGTTATATGTCTAGGGTATGTGTATGATGAAGTGTAAGTCAAAACAACAACAGACAGATAAACAATTTAATTTATTCCACTACACTTGACAACACTGTGACACTCACATACATAAAACACTCTACAAGGATATCTTAAAGGAGTCACTGATAACTTTTCAAATAACAATATGTATTCATTGCTGTCATGAATGAATATGTGTCCTGATTCAAATACAAAGGGAACCAGGAATCACAATCAATTTTACTTACAAGTTATATGTACAGAATTTATCAATATGAATATTGTAATGACATATATTATTAAAAGTATCCTATGTGTGTCAGTTGTGTAGTAGTAATATGAGGTAATACTGGTTTTGTTTTGTTCAAGCTCTGTTGGTATTTGTCATCATGACTTCAATAGTTTGTCTTTATGGGAACTATTATTGGAGATGTTCTCAGTTCCTGATATTAAAACAATTTAATTCCCCTCTTACTGTTATTTTTACAAGGTCATTTTAAGATGGGGGTACATAATTTTGAGCTCAGCTGGCCACATCAGCTTATCTTGCGTGATGGCGGCAGGAACAGACTCCTCTGCTCGATTCTCCCCTGGGCTCTGGAGACACCTCACTGATAGCTAAATGGACCAAGGAGTATGCTGTCCGACTCTGGATTCAGCAAAGCTCTGACCAGGTGCTGCTCAATACCATCAAGACCACGGTCCCTGAAAACAAGAAGGATGTACCTTCTACTTCATAACTAATTTATACTCTCTTTTTACACTGAGCACAATACATCACAAACATTGAGTTCAGAGCGTTAGGCCAACTGTCAGCTTCATCTGAAATACTTTATACCAGTATTTACCTCCTTAATGGTTACTACGCCTCTGCACTTCCAGCATTATTTCTGTCTAATCAATAATCTAGGTGTCAGTGTACTGTTTGGCCATTCCATGCAGTTTTACTTTCCTCCGACACCTTCTGTTCAGGCTGGGCATTATAGGCTTTACATCATGTTTGCTACTGAACTACACATATATACAGGCATAAATTAACAATTCACATTCAATTTTCATTAAAAGATACTGAATGTTTCAAGCTTACCACAATTCATGGAAACAAACACAGATACGTTGATTAGCAATGAATTCTGGCACAACTACTGGCACAAATTCCCATCTGCTTATGTTCCAGGCTTTTATTTAGCAAAAATATGAGCTGGCTTCAACGCACTGTTGCTTTATCAAGCTTATTTGACTAGTGGTCTCGAACTAACGCTCCTAAGTGAGTATATCAGCGAGTCTAGCCAATGAGGCCACGTTTCGACAAGTGTTTGAAAAAATGTTACCTTTTCACGTCTCCCCTAACAACGAAAGATAGTATTTATAGCCCGACCAATCGTGGTTAGTCTTTCATTTGTTGCGCTCCAATCAATTTGGAGTTTACATGGTAGGCTATTTCTGTAACGTAAGGTTTTTTTCAAACACGTTATAAAAAAAAATTTATGAGCAGAAATGATTTCATGTTGTCAGGCATCCCCACTATTTTATTTTGGTTATAATTTATTAATTCCTGGACTATTTGCGTAACGTTTTACATATTCTTTGTCAGCAAGCCCTAAGGAACCCAAATATCCAAATTTAAAAGAGCTACGTGGCTGCGTTCAAAATATGCAATTTCTTCTACCTCCTGTTTCGAAGATGTGCTGTCTGGGTACTGTAATGTTTTCAAACGTAAACCCATCTATTGTCATCTTTCCTTATAAGCGTTTTTTGTGATTTTAAAACCTAACTCTGGGAAGGGTAGTGAATTTATCACTGTCCGTCCGAAAAAGTTAGTGCATGTGGCCTTACACGCGTGATAGTAGTAATTGTGTATCGCGCGACGCGTGTTTAATTTTGCATGCGTTCCTGATTTCATTCGCCCCTCTCTCTCTTTCTATTTGAGTCCATCTGTTCGTTCGTTTTGGTAACGTAATATAATTAATGTTAGGATTAATTTAGGTCATTACGCAGGGTGCCTCTCAATGTTTTTCCAAGAAATACAGCACACGTTTCATTGAAGAAAGCGGGTAATAATATAGTAGGCTTTTACTATCAACGTGAAAGCGTTACAATTTGCAGACGAAGCAGAAAACAAGGGGGATTTCGAGTACCTTCTTTGTGACAGCACTGTTATTTTACCATTGCTCTTTTCTTTATTAATTTTATTTGTTAGGCTTCATATTTACCTAATAATTTATATATGTGGATTAGAATATTCCACGACATCCCTCTGGTTTTTAGTCAGGTGCTTACTAACTTTTACCTGTGCTGCGGTTTCACAGGGATGTAATGGGTATTCATGTGAGGTGAGTGGTTCTTTTTGCATCTGGGTTGCAATAGCCAAGGTCAATAAGGGGGTGCTTTCCTGGAGTGGTCTGTCCAGATACTTCTTTAACAGGTTTACATGATAAACTTTCTCCTTCCCCTTTTTGTCAATTTTATAGTTTGTTCTAGACACTTTCTCTAGAACCGTATATGGACCTTGCCAACCAATTTGTAATTTATTCTGGCTTCCGGGTAGTAGAAGCAGCACCTTCTCTCCGACTGCCAGTTCCCTGTCCTTTGCCTTCCTATTAAAATATGCTGCATGTTTCTTCCTGGCTTGCTTCAAATTATCATTTGCCAGTTTCCATCCAGCTTTCAAACGAGTGGTCAGTTCGTTCACGTATTGATACGATGAGGTAACAGTCTCTTCCGCCTTCTCATCTGTCCAGGTCCTTAATAGAGCTTCTAATGGACCTTTTATTGGTCTCCCAAATAGCAGAGTTGCGGGAGCCATCCCGGTTGAACTATGTGGTACCTCCCGGTACGCAAACAATGCGGCGGGCAGGAATTGATCCCACAGATCCGGTTTTTCGTGTGCCAGCTTTCTCAGGATAGAAATGAGAGTCCCGTTGAACCTCTCTACCTGGCCGTTCCCTTGTGGATGGTACGGACTACAATGAAAGTGTCTGGCTTGAAATAGCTTAAAAACTTCTTCCGTTAGTTTCCCCTTGAACTGAGAACCATTATCCGTCAAGATTTGATGCGGGAATCCTAATCGGGTAAATATTGTAAGTAGTGCCTCTGCTACATGTTTTGAATCAATTGATGGCAGGGCTACCGCCTCTCCCCACATAGAACAAGTGTCCACCAGAGTAAGGATGTAACTGTTCCTCCTCCTCTTGGTCCGAGTGAGAGGTCCTACAATATCCACTGCAACCCTCTCAAAAGGTGTTCCCACTATGGGCATTTCCCCTAGAGTTGCAGGAGCAGTCCAGTGCTTTGGAGCTACCCTTTGACATTCTGGGCAGGATTTGACATATCTTTTTATATCCTCCGTTATCCCTGGCCAGAAGTAATGACAAGCTATACGCTGTCCTGTGGCGCTGATCCCCATGTGACCACTGAAGGGAATCGCATGCCCGAGTTCCATCACTTTATCTCTATATGAAGTGGGAAGAACCAGCTGGTTGTGACCATTTGTTCCAGTTCCGGCCTTCCTGTATAAGAGTTTGTTCTTCATGAAATATTCCCCCTTGCTCGGAGGTGTGTGGCATTTGGGCAATTTTTTAAAACAGGGCTTGAGTGTCCTATCCTCAGCCTGCGCCTTCCTCATCTCCTCTGGATGAGCATTTATAGGTTCACCTTCTTCCTCCTTCTTCTGTGACCTGGTCTGCACTGTCGCCATGATCACAGGTTTCTCGGGATTCCCCAAGAAGACGTATCTACACCCCAATATCAGAGGGTAGATTGGTTCATCTATCACTGCTGCTCTGATTTCTCCCTCCACATAGCGAGTTTTCACCGTTATCCTTGCGATGGGAAGTGTCATGAGTGGTATGTCCTTAGTCGCCCCTTGTATTTCCACTGTTTCTGTGGTATACTGACTTGGTCCACTAGGCTAGACTTCACAACTGAATCATAATCCAAACCTGTATCATAAAGGCACCTTATGGTGACCCCATTACAAATAAAATCCTCACAAACTGGGGGGTGATAAGGTTCCTGTTGTCCATTAGGATTAACCTTTAATCTTCGCGTCCCCGACTTCATTGCAGCAATGTTTGAAGGTTTCCTTCTACAAAATTCGGTGTTATGGTTATCCTTCTTGCACCATTTACACCATCTTTTTCCTTGGTTCAACGGTTTTCTTTCATTGAACTTTTGGTCATTGAACTGTGAGTTTCTGTCGCGATAGTCATTTCTTGGCCGCTCAAAGTTTGTCCTACCTTTATTTCCCTGCTCTCTATTATCAAATTTATTAAATTGCTGTGGAGCTTTAAAATTGTCTATGTGCTTCTTTTTTAGCACCACTTACCTCTGCCTGAGCTGCCTGATACCTCTCAGCAACATTTAAAATTTCCCCCAACTTCTCTGCACCTTGTTCCATGAGAAATTTTCTCATGTCTGGAGCCATGGACTCTCTCAATTGCTCAATCATGATCATTTCTTTAAGATCTTGGGTCTTCCCCAGAGCCGTCCATTTCTCCAAATAGGTTTCTAGTCTAGCAGAGAATTGGTGGTATGTCTCCCCAGACAACAGTTTGGCATTTCTAAATTTCTTACGATAAAATTTACCATTCTTCTCGTACCTTAATAACAAAGCCTGCTTTAACATGTCATAATTGTCTTGGTCTTCCCTGTTCATTTTGGCAAATACTTCATAAGAAGTACCTCTCAATCCCTGTGATAGCTTTAAACTCCACCTCTCTCTCTCTCTAACCCATATGTAGTAGCTAATAACTCAAAACGTCCTAGGTACCCCTCTATGTCATCGTCTTTTTCAACAAAATGGTCTAAATGAAACCCCATAGCTGAGTTTGAGGCTCCCAGACTGGGCGTAGCATCTGAGGCAAAAGGGCTGGCACCATTTTCAGGAGCCGGGCCTTGTAATTCCAGCTCCCTTAGTCGTAATTCGTGCTCCCTTTGCAACCTTCTATCTTCTGCCTCCCTTTCGGCAGTCAACCTTTTTTCTTCTGCCTCCCTTTGCTGTCGTTTTTCTTCTGCCTCCCTTTCGGCAGTCAACCTTTTTTCTTCTGCCTCCCTTTGCTGTCGTTTTTTCTTCTGCCTCAATCTGCAGCCTCTTAATTTCTCTATCAGCCTCAATTTGTAACCTCTTCTCTTCAGCTACCTTTCTATCTTCCCTTTCAATATATTTATCACATTCAGCCGTTACATATTGAATTAAAATCTGACCATCCATTCCCATCTCCTTTGCGGTCAGCACAGCAGCTGATCGGAATTTTGCTAGCTCCGCCATACTTTTCAGACAATATAATAATATACAAGCTAAATCTCTAACTAGTAAATACACTAAGTACTTCTTATGACTATAGTCTAACTAATTCTAACTAACCAGTTAACTAATTAATTACACTGACTAACAAAAAAAAACTTTTTTTTTCTTTCTCTAACATTTCTATGTTTTTCTGGTCAATTTTAATGCGCTGTTTTTAAATCTGCAAACCGTTTTTCTCTATCAGGTCGGGATCTCTAGAAATACGCAATTGAAGTTTTTCAACAACGCATACAGTATTACAACATCATTTGTACAAGAAGTATAACAGTTATGTAGGCTTGAATTTCTTTGCAGTCGACTTTCGTCGGTGAATGGCATGTGGTACATCGCGATGAAGCATCCAACAACAATCGGCAAGCATGGTCACACTCCACCGTCCATGATAACGTGACTCCATTACGGCGATATCTTGATGGAATCGTTCTCCATGTTCATCGCTGACTTCGCCAAGGTTGTCAGGGGAAAAGTCAAGATGCGAATCGAGCAAATGGATTTTGAGGGACATGTTACAGCCCATAATTCTGTATGCATCTATGCACTGCTTAACAATATGCACATAGTCGACAGATTTGTGATTTCCCAGAAAGTTATCGACGACCGATTTGAATGCCATCAATGCGCGAAGTTCACTACCATGTAACAAGTTCTCGAATTGTTTGTCTGCAATAACTTTCCTAATCTGAGGTCCTACAAAGATACCTTCCTTTATCTTTGCATCGCTAATTAGCGGAAACTTTTCTGGAAGATAAGTGAAAGCTTTGCTCGTTTTATCTAACGCTTTTACGAAACACTTCATGAGCCCCAACTTTATATGTAACGGTGGTAAAATGATGCTGTCTTTGTTAACTAATGGCTCGTGTATTACATTTTTATGCCCGAGCTGCATATGATCCCTGATAGGCCACACCTTTCTTGCATAATGTTCCTGTTTGTTGCGGCTGTCCCATTCACATAGGAAGCAACAAAATTTAGTATACCCAGTCTGCATGCCCGTGAGAATTGCAATGACCTTTAGGTCTCCACAAATCCGCCATTGGTAGTCATTGTACTTTATTTTTGCCAAAAGTATAGCCATATTGTCATAAGTTTCTTTCATATGAACAGAGTAGGCGACTGGAATTGATGAAAATAAATTTCCATTATGCAATAACACGGCTTTTAGACTAGTCTTGGAAGAGTCGATGAAAAGTCGCCATTCGTTGACTATGTGCTCATGACCGAGGTGCACCATTAGACCTTTTACATCTTTGCAATAGCAAATGTCATCATCCATCTCAAAGTATTGAACAAGTTCTCTGTGTCTATGACGAAATTTAGATATCGGAGTATTGGGCGCTAAAAGATTCCATTCTTTGAGTCGCGAACCAAGTAATTCCGCTTGTCCTTTGGTGAGAGCGAGATCACGTATTAGATCTGAAAGTTCTGAATGGTTAATTAAGTGAACACCATCATTCACCGGTATATAATCCGAGTCAGAATTAGTTTCTAAAGCAGGTAAACTATCACTTTCTGATGGTTCATTCACGTCCAACGGATATTGTTCTGGTGGAACTGGGATCGGACACGTGATTGGATCATGAGGCACTGGTTTCGAAACCGATTCAATATTTGGATAAACCACAGACTTTCTAGTTTTAAAAGTGAAACCATAGATATTTGTCAAGCAGAAGTAACAATCAGTAGCGTGATTTGTCGATTCACGCCATATTACTGGCACTCCAAAAGGCATCGACTTATGCTTCGGCGATTTTCGTAACCAACCTGCCAATGTATTTGCACAAGTCGAACAAACTGCATTTGACTTCCAAGATTTATTTGCATCATCAACTTTCGAATCGAAATAAAGTTCATATGCTTTCTTTAGCAATGGTGTAAAGTTTTTCTGGTGAACACGATCTGTAAAATATCCGCACACGTAACAGAACAGATCAGCCGAATTTCTACAACTTTTAGAAGCCATATTTCACTCGGAATTATTTCAAAATACAGTAACTATTTGAAATATAACGTAACATATGTCATGCATCTTTTAGCAGTATAAAAAGTAGAATTATTTTGCATTTTATTAATTTTTAAAAAGTTATATAGTAAAAATGAAACGGAGCAAATAACGGTTTCCCAAAAATATATTTATTCACAAATATCTTAAGAACCCGACGTGATAGAGATAAACGGATTTCAAATTTGAAATCAGCGCAAGAAACTGACCTAAGAACACTTATTCTTATATAAGAAAGAAAAATGTTGTTTGTCAGTGTTATCACTGGCTGTGAAGATTCACCAACTTTTATCTGCAGGGACACTTTTAATTTTAAAGGGAATTTCACAATTTTTTTCCCCTAATTTTATTTCTCCAACCAGGAGATCCTAATATTACTGTTGGGCTAATTATCCCTGGACAAGACCCCAATGTATGTAGTGGGTTTGATGGTATTGTATGATGGTGATATTACTAAATGTAATGTATGAGGCCAGCTGTGAAGGCTCCTGAGATAAAATGTAGTTGTGAATTGACAGAAGGCCTTTCTTGCTACCACTACGACCTCACACTTATTTTTTTTCTTTCTAATGAATGTATCTATGTAAAATGTCTAGGGTAATGATATGTAATGTGGTGTGATAATTATAGATACACCCACAGATATTTAAGCAGACTAATAATATTAACAAATGTTAAAATACACTGAACTAACTCACGTGTGTAAAATTTTTGATAGAATTATATTACATTTATTTGTTCTGGATCAAGTTTTATGTTGACCAGAACTTTTTTTTTTTTAAAAAGGATTTAAAAATTATGAAAGAAATGCATGTAATGTTACATAATAAATGCAAGAGTGTACATATATAAGTACTAGACTAGTTAGTTTTATTAAAATGTTCTAGTAGTCATCTACTTGGGAGGATAGTTAATGCTTGTGCTGTTGGGGTGGCCTCATCACACCTGTCTATATTGACTACACAGTGTCCAGTAAATTGCAGGAATTTTATGGGGTATTAGCAACTAAAAGGCGTTGGTGAACTTCCAGCAGACCAGAGGCTCACTCATCTTGCATATGTAGCTCTGGTGCTGAAATCTGGTGGTACCACCTCTCTGTGCTGGCGGGCAATAATAGTGGTCTCTGTCACAACGTACTGCACAGATACACTCGAGTAAAATCACCAACTGAATGGACACCGCCTTGTTGACAGCTGAAACTCACAGCTCTGCAATCAAAGTATTGGCTATGTGTCAAAATTCTATTCTCTACCCACGTCTGGACACAACACGGACACAACAACCACATCATACAGACAGGTCAGATCTCTCTGACCAAACAGCACATTTACCATGGTGGTTTTACATCAGATAGGTCCTCCCAGACTATAGATTCTGAAAAATATTTATTAGTTTCCTTCCCTAAAAGTGGATAGGTAATATGTTTCATTATTCTCAACACTTGATCTGTCTTTCCTAACCCTTGCTGGAGTTTATGTATATTGTTGGTCCCTAGACCCTGACTTGGGCGGGGGGTCTAGAGCAAATCCCTACTTGTTTGTAAGGCTAGATTTCGATATGGCAGTATCAAATCACTCGAACATTAAACAATATTCAAAATATACAAAGAAATAATTTCGATCTTACCAGATTATGAATAAAGAACACAGAAATGCTAGCAAAACTCAGCTGAGCTGCTGGCTATAGTATGGCGTCCCTGAACTTATTTCACTTTCTTTCATTTGGAAATCACCACACTTTAAAATACTGTGTCTATCATCGAACAACTATTGAGGAATGGCCCCACTTGCGCGTCTGAGCGCCGATAAAATGATTGTCTGTGGCCAATCACTGCCTAGGTTTATTTGAAATTCAAATTTCCTACCCTAAAGTCATTTCAGTCATGCTTCAGTCAAGTATGGATGTTTATCTGTTAGTCTGTCCGTCTCTACTTGTTTTTTTTCAAAACGTACTTGATTTTTGAACCAACCTTTCTCTCCCCTCCAAAATTTTGTCGTTAAAAGTTATATTTAGACACAGCTCCCACCAATGTCCCTTCGCTTCCCTACTAAGTAGATTTGAACACCTGCGTCTCGAGGTCGTGTTTTTTTTGTGCAAATAGCGACACTTTTTATTCCATACAGTCTGTCGTTGATGTGAACAACACTGTCTTTTGTCATTATCTTCAATATTATCTATCCGTCTGTAAAATTAAGAACATATTAGTTCACTGCTCAGAATGGGCCATCCGGCCAGCTAATTTTTATATTCCTAACATTAATATTACGAAAAAGTTACTTTTTAATTTTTGTAATATTCCAAACATCCGCGTTCTGCCGCTGAATTCAAATCAAAGGCTTGGTATCGCAAAAGCGACCAATAAATGACTGTGGCGTAACATATCCAAGGTCCCTTCTGTCGAGTTCCTTACTTTATGTCAACTTGGGAAACGTGACTTTTCTCCGTTTCCCCCCCAATTGCGTCTCCTTAGCCTTTCTAGTCTCACGCAATCTTTCCAGTCACACCCTTTTCCTTTCTATCCGCCGTTCCCCTCCTGTCTAGCAAGCCAATTTTTATGGAGGGTGATGACCCGCGGTCTGGGCGATCATGCACTATCAGCAGCCTACGCATTATGTTTTTATCCTTACATGTTATCTTTGGAGGTATTTTACCGTTGTATCTCTGTCAACCTCACTACACAGTATTCACATTTGGGGAGGATCCAGTTTTCACCATCGCTTGCCTCTTCACGTCTTCCGTGGAAATGTTAATGCTGTGACATATCGAGATGGGGTTCTGGATGCATTGGTTGCTCCTGCGTTCACAAATTATCCAGACTTGCAGCTTCTCCAGCAGGATAACGCATGTGCGCACACCGCATGCATTACGCAGCAATATCTACAGCAGCAGAACATTGTGACGATTGATTGGCCTGCCCTATCACCAGACATGTCCCCTACAGAACATCTGTGGTACGAGCTTGGACGCAGAGTCTACAGGCAAGGTTCTCCAGCTAATCTGCAACAGCTGGAAGCTGCTCTTACACGTGAATGGGACTTATATTTACATTTCACACTCTGTTCCTGGATTATACAGGTGGTGCGTTTTTAATGTGCTTCAGTATATATATATATCTCTTTAAATCTCTGGAGGACGATTCTGTTTAATATTTTCCCCGGTACTAGTAGTTACATTGCTATGTAATTTACGAACTCTTATAAATCTCTCGCCGGTCTATTAGTATTTCTTTTATTCTCCAAAGCTGTACTAAGTAGTTTATGCAATAAGTCCGTACAGGTGTCTGGGCTTCGATGGTCTCTGCTGGAATGTTGATGATTGGTTTTTTTTTTTTTCTATTTAAAGAGTAAACAGAACACTATCACAGAGTACGTCTGCTTTGCCAGATAAAAAAACAAACAAACAATGACAGCAAAGCCATTCCCCAAGATCAAGTTTGTACGCGCCCTCTGTCAGCAAGGATCAAGTGGTGATCAAGGAGCAGACTGTCATGACGTGAAAGACACTCACTGGCTCAACTGTGGACTAGCGCCAATAGCTACCCCGATGAGCTGTCATCCTCAGTACGCGGGAACCAGAAAATCCTGGGGAATCAACGCTCTGGGCACGCTTGCCGTGGAAGTGAGTATACAGCCTCTTCGTGATTGGTTAGTGTAGTGGTGTTAGCTGGGTAGCAGAGAGATGACGGAAGACAGATGGTAGGCAATCATTTCTTCTAATTTTATTTTAACAAAATCCATGCTCTGCAAAGTTACGCCCGGGGGTGTGGGGGGAACCGCAGGCATTAAAAAATCTCCATAGTTTCCGGCCCTCTCTCTCTGTCTCCCGTTTTGTATTTATTACATTCATGAGTTTCATCCTCACTATCATTTCTCTTTTCACTATTTAGGGAGCATGGAGCCACCACTGAAGCTGCTCCTGTTTACAGGAAGCCCGCATCAAGGAATTCATGCGATTCTGCATTTTGTTAAGTACTGCAGATCTAAAGGTCTTTTAAATTTGGAGATGCGCCCTAATATAACCGACTAGGTTGAACGGGATGCGCCTCGCCAAAACGTTATTTAAATAAAAATGTGATCCTGTAATGATGGTTTCTGTAGCAATGTGTTTTACATGGTAAGGTTGCCAGTCCTGTTGCCCAACCTCATATTAATCGCCTCTTACGACATGTACATGAGAGCAGCAGTCATATTCTTCCTTTGTCTGCTCAGAGATTCCCTTTGACTAAAGGGGGAAGGGGGGACGGAGACAAACATCCTTAGTTTCTGAGACCCTGAGCCTCTCTCTCTCCTTCTTTCCCCTTCATATTCTTCTTCTTCCTCGTTCATCCTGAAAAGAACGTTGGTTGCTTTGTGTCAGTTTACAGCGTAGCTGCGATATTTGCGCCTTTCGGCCGACACATCCAACTTCAGCATGGCATTTTTTTGGGACCGGGTTTGCCTTCCCTCTTCGATCCCTACTCTCTCAGCCAGACTGCAGTGATGCAGCCTGTTTCCAGGACCACCACTTGGAGGTGGAGTAGGGTCTTGGTCAGCTCTGGTTAGCTGACCCTGACGTAAGCAGTCAAGCTATGGGTCGCTGACTGCATTTATCACTTTTGCTGCGTCTTCGGTCCCTTCCCCATCATATGGAACATGGAACCCACCACTCTCTAGCTGATCCTCTTACATAAAGCATGTACCAAAGCCCTGCATGTGCTCTTGTAGTGGCAGTGTATGTAGCAATAGGTTTTGTATGGTGGGATTGTTAGCCCAGTGTATCCATGTACAAACTTATATTAGTCGTCTCTTGCGATATGTGTGAGGCAGCATTAGCTCTATTCTGCCTTTGTATCTTTATTTTATTTTACTTGACAACGTTGAATTCCTTGACATTGATATGTCAAATGCATGCGAGAATAAATGAATTCAGTATGACAGGTAAGAGAAAGGAAGGGCAGAATGGCCTGCGTGCCCAATTCTCAATCCTTTGAAAATAAAGTTCGTTCGTTCGTTCTTCAGAAACGCCTGGCATCTACGGGGGGGGGGGGGGGGGGGGGGGGGGTGATGGCAGACATTAAACCCTCCCCGTAATTTCTGGCCCATTGAGACTCTCTCTCTCTCTCTCTCTCTCTCTCTCTCTCTCTCTCTCTCTCTCTCTCATTTTCCCTCTCTGTACTCCCTCCAGTTATATATTTGTTTCTTTCAGGAATTTCGTCTGAAATATTTCTTATCTACTTGCCTTTGAGTATGCCTTCCCTTTCTGCTATGTGGATTTCAGCTTACCTTGACTAGCCGCCTCTTGTCGCAGTTGGCAAACAACCAACCCACCACCTAACTGTTAAAAGTTGATATTATTTGGACTTTGATTATGTAATCATTGCTTTCAACGTCGCTGAAGTCTTATAAACTGTGTGTGTTTCGGCGGCAAAGTTATCAGGTTCTGCGCGATCGAAATCTGGTAGCACCACGCTCCAGTGTACCCAGCTGCATATGAGTACCTGATTCTGCTCTTGAGTTAGGGAAGGTAAAGGCAAAGAGGAAGGGATCTAGTCACCCTACCTCATAAAGCTGGACCTAGCTCGGTGAAGTCTCTAACACTTTACTCCCCTACGGCAGTAGCTCATATGGGGTTATCTTTACCTTTATTGAAGGGGAGAAAAGACTTCTGTATTTAAAAATCTGACCACGCCATGTGTTTATGTTATTGTAGTATATGAATTAAATCTTCCACTGGTATTCTAATTACAATTTTTGTTGTGTTCATACCACCTGCCAGAAGTCTTTTATTGACATGTTTACTGCCAGGTAGAAGCTGAAGATGGAACAATCGGAGTTGGGGTGACAATAGGCGGGGAACCAGGCTGTTACATTGTGGAAAAACACCTCAGCAGGTTTGTAGAAGGCCAGGACCCCAGGGACGTAGAGTTAATGTGGGATCAGATGTTCAGAGCGACCATCAACTATGGACGTAAAGGTCTACCTGTACAGGTAATTCTTGTGACGTCGGTCATTCGTGTACTGTATTGTGTATGTAATTTATAAACTGCTGCGGTTCAAATATGTGTGCATGAGAGACATGAAGGCTCTGGACATAAATCTAACAACATAAGAGGATGAAGCTGCTAATGGCACCAAGTGACGACGCTCTCTACAGCGCCACCTCAAATTGGGCGAAAAGAAGCTCTCACAACAAGCAGAAGAGAAAATTACACACCGAGAGGAACATTAGGTAAAAAAGCATCTCAGGGCTATCACCTCAGGGGCGTATTCCCATAGTTAGATATGACTGAGTGGGGCTACCACTACTAAAACTACTCCCACTACTACTACAACTATTCCCACTACAACTACTCCCACTACTACTACAACAACTACTCCCACTACTACAACTACTCCCACTACTACAACTACTACCACTACTACAACTACTCCCACTACTACTACAACTATTCCCACTACTACAACTATTCCCACTACTACTACTACAACTACTCCCACTACTACTACAACTATTCCCACTACTACAACAACAACTACTCCAACTACTACTACTACAACTACTCCCACTACTACTACTACAACAACTACTCCCACTTCTACTACAATAACTATTCCCACTACTACTACAACAACTACTCCCACTACTACTACAACTATTCCCACTACTACTACTACAACAACTACGACTACAACAACTACTCCCACTACTACTACAACAACTACTCCCACTATTACTACTACAACTATTCCCACTACAACTACTCCCACTACTACTACTACAACTACTCCCACTACTACTACTACTACAACTACTCCCACTACTACAACTACTCCCACTACTACTACAACAACTACTCCCACTACTACTACAACAACTATTCCCACTACTACAACTATTCCCACTACAACAACTATTCCCACTACTACTACAACAACTACTCCCACTACTACAACAACTACTCCCACTACTACTACAACTATTCAAACTACTTCTACAACAACTACTCCCACTACTACTACAACAACTACTCCCACTACTACAACAACTACTCCCACTACTACTACTACAACTACTCCCACTACTACTACAACAACTACTCCCACTACTACTACAACAACTACTCCCACTACTACAACTATTCCCACTACAACAACTATTCCCACTACTACTATTACAACTACTCCCACCACTACTACAACAACTACTCCCACTACTACTACAACAACTACTCCCACTACTACTATAACTATTCCCACTACTACTACTACAACTACTCCCACTACTACTACAACAACTATTCCCACTACTACTACAACAACTATTCCCACTACTACAACAACTATTCCCACTACTACTACTACAACTATTCAAACTACTACTACAACAACTATTCCCACTACTACTACAACAACTACTCCCACTACAACAACTGCTCCCACTACTACAACTACTCCCACTACTACTACAACTATTCCCACTACTACAACTATTCCCACTACAACAACTATTCCCACTACTACTACTACAACTACTCCCACTACTACTACTACAACTATTCCCTCGACTACTACAACAACTACTCCAACTACTACTACTACAACTACTCCCACTACTACTACTACAACAACTACTCCCACTACTACTTCAACAACTATTCCCACTACTACTACTACAACAACTTCTCTCACTACTACTACAACTATTCCCACTACTACTACTACAACAACTACTCCCACTACGACTACAACAACTACTCCCACTACTACTACTACAACAACTATTCCCACTACAACTATTCCCACTACTACTACTACAACTACTCCCACTACTACTACTACAACAACTACTCCCACTACTACAACTACTCCCACTACTACTACAACAACTACTCCCACTACTACAACTACTCCCACTACTACTACAACAACTATTCCCACTACTACAACTATTCCCACTACAACAACTATTCCCACTACTACTACTACAACTACTCCCACTACTACTACAACAACTACTCCCACTACTACTACAACAACTACTCCCACTACTACTACTCCCACTACTACTACAACAACTACTCCCACTACTACTACTACAACTACTACTACTCCCACTACTACTACAACAACTACTCCCACTACTACTACAACAACTACTCCCACTACTACTACAACTATTCCCACTACAACAACTATTCCCACTACTACTCCCACTACTACTACAACAACTACTACAACAACTACTCCCACTACTACTACAACTATTTCCACTACTACTACAACAACTACTCCCAGTACAACTACGTACAACAACTACTCCAACTACTACTACAACAACTACTCCCACTACTACAACAACTACTCCAACTACTACAACTACTCCCACTACTACAACAACAACTACTCCTACTACTACTACAACAACTACTCCTACTACTACAACAACTATTCCCACTACAATAACTATTCCCACTACTACTACAACTACTCCCACTACTACTACAACAACTACTCCCACTACTACTACAACAACTACTCCCACTACTACTATAACTATTCCCACTACTACTACAACAACTACTCCCACTACTACTACAACAACTATTCACACTATTACTACAACAACTACTCCCACTACAACAACTACTCCCACTACTACTACAACAACTACTCCCACTACTACTACAACAACTATTCCCACTACTACTACAACAACTACTCCCACCAGTACTACAACAACTACTCCCACTACTACTACTACTACTACTACAACTATTCCCACTACTACTACAACAACTACTCCCACTACTACTACAACAACTACTCCCACTACTACTACAACAACTACTCCCACTACTGCTACAACAACTATTCCCACTACTACTACAACAACAACTATTCCCACTACTACTACAACAACTACTCCCACTACTATAACAACAACTATTACCACTACTACTACAACAACTACTCCCACTACTACTACAACAACTATTCCCACTACTACTACAACAACTACTCCCACTACTACTACAACAACTATTCCCACTACTACTACAACAACTATTCCCACTACTACTACAACAACTATTCCCACTACTACTACAACAACTACTCCCACTACTACTACAACAACTATTCCCACTACTACTACAACAACTATTCCCACTACTACTACTACAACTATTCCCACTACTACTACAACAACTATTCCCACTACTACTACTACAACTATTCCCACTACTACTACAACAACTATTCCCACTACTACAACTAATCAATTAACACTGAGGTGATTCTTAACTCCGGAATAGTGGGAATAGTTGTTGTAGTAGTAGTGGGAGTAGTTGTAGTAGTAGTAGTGGGAATAGTTATAGTAGTAGTAGTGGGAGTAGTTGTTGTAGTAGTAGTGGGAGTAGTTGTTGTAGTAGTGGTGGGAGTAGTTGTAATAGTAGTAGTGGGAATAGTTGTTGTAGTGGGAATAGTTGTAGTAGTGGGAGTAGTTGTTGTAGTAGTAGTGGGAGTAGTTGTTGTAGTAGTAGTGGGAGTAGTTGTAGTAGTAGTAGTGGGAGTAGTTGTTGTAGTAGTGGGAGTAGTTGTTGTAGTAGTAGTGGGAGTAGTTGTTGTAGAAGTAGTTTGAATAGTTGTAGTAGTAGTGGGAGTAGTTGTTGTAGTAGTGGGAGTAGTTGTTGACGAGTTGTCTGCCCAAATAATTCATCATCATTTTCCTTTGCGCTCCTTACAGAACATAGAGGCACCAACACAGCTGGTCCCCTGTCAGGAAGCCTGCACCAAGTATTCACATGTTATTTCAGTGGTGGTTTCTACGACAATTTGTCTTACATGATGAGATTGCTAGCCTCATGCACAACCTCCTATTAGCAGCCTTGTACGACATGCCTGATGGTGCAGTATTCCTATTCTTTGTGCCTTCAGAGACCCCAGGGTACCACCTGGAGCACCCAGATAGTGGGGCAGTGTTAAAACTATTACACTACAAAGCTCAGGCAACAGTAAGCTCTGCTGAACATCATAAATGTTTTAATTATATGAACAACTTCGACAAAAGACGCCAGTGTTGGTCGAATGATAGCCAGTGAACATTAGTTACGAATGAGAAAATAAAACATTCTAAAAAATTATTTGACTTCACTTCTAAAACCGAAGAAAGTAATGTTAACAGATGAATATACTTTGAGAAGAGTTAACGAAAAGAAGAAAATGCAATCATAAAGATAAAGAGAAGGCAGTCAGACTTCACTGGATATGCATTGAATTGAGAAGCACTTAAAAATATGGACAATTTGAAAAAGAAATGGGCTTGAGCAACAGAGAAAGATAGGTAAAGAAAGTAGCAGGAAGCTTGAACACTACGGCATTGAAAGACGTCATCAACAGAATTGATCGGGATTGTCAAGAATCGAGATCTGTGGAAAGGCATGATCGCCTACGCCTCTTGAGTCTTGGGACAGCTTTCATGATGATTACAACGAAACCCCATTGTGTAAGGAGACGAGAGAGAGGGGGGTGTGAATGCGTATAATTAACTTGATGTCTTGGCTTGTTCTGTTGCTTAGTTCTACGACTTGTATGTACATCACCTACCAGTTCTGAATACATCATTAGGACAAACGCAGATTAGAGCCATCTATTGATAGTGATGTTATGTGCGAGCCACTTTCAGATAATGTACGTCTCACACTATAACTCACCATCAACAGGCATGTGTCGATGATGCTGTGTTGCGTAAAAAACAAAAATCTACTGAACTGTTTGGTTTTTGATCCATGCATATGAAAACTGATGTTTATCGTGTGCATGGGATACCCGGTTTAAGCCCAAGTGGGTTATAATTGTATGTATGTGGGTTATATATTGTTCGTTATTCTATACCACTGGAGAAAAGTTAAGTGCCGCTATTCAGTTTAGACAAGGTTTATATAATTCTTCGTGAGCAGGGTCGATTTTCCAAATGTCCGGTAGCTTGAAATCTCTCAAGAAGTCTCTGAATGGTAGAGTGGGACACTGCTAAACGTCTTGCAACATGACGAACAGATTGACCATCCTGAATCCATGCCATAGCTCGACCACGGTCTACAGTGCTGAGACTTCTCCTTGGTGGCATGGCTAATGCAGTGATCATTTCGACCACTTGTCATACTGATTTATTGCATTACAACGGTGAACACTCTTTACCGATGATCATTTTCCACGTGCATTCAAATTCAACTCACTTTTTCACCTTTTGAACTAGTGGGGCGTGTTGCAAAAACCACGAGTTTTTGCAGCAACAATGGCAATTTTCACGTGCGGGTTAAAGTGACTCAGTTTTTGGACATTTAAAAAAAATTAACCTAGTGCACACAGAAATGTATACACATTTCTCTGAGCTCAGTTTTAATGACATTTTCACTTGTCTTTACAGTTTGCTAATCAATTATATAAACCTTGTCTAAACTGAATGGTGGCACTTAACTTTTGTCCAGTAGTATATATTACTTTGATTGTTTTTCTTATGTTTGGTTCTTCCAGACAGCAATTTATCTGCCGTTTGTAAAACAAAATCCATGGTGATATCACGAGAAGAAAGAAGACATCAGATTAAGCTGGGAGAACAGGTCCTGGAGCAGGTAGACCACTTTAAATACCTCGGAGCTATTATTGACCGAAAGGGAGGCATCAAAGAAGAGTTGGCCACTCGAAAAGCAGCAGCTGGGAGACTTTTTCAGGCCATAAATCGAGGATTCCTCAGCAAGAGAGAGGTTGGTAAGAAAACGAAGATGGCTGTACCCCGCTCCACCTATGTCCCAGTCTTGACATATGGATGCGAGTCATGGGCAATGACTACAACCCACAAAAGCCAGATCCAAACCTCAGAAATGAGGTATCTGAGGAAGGTGGTTGAAGTAACAAGAAGAGACATGGTCCGCAACCAGACGATACGCCAAGGCCTAAAACCCCACCCCCTGCAGACCCAAGTAGAACAGTCCCAACTAAGATGGTTTGGCCATGTCTGCAGAATGGGAGAAGATCGGCTACCACGACAAGCATGGGAAACAAAGAGCCAGGGATCCGGACCCCCAGAGTCCGCTGGGAGGACAACATTAGACAATCTTTGAACGACCGAGGACTAGAATGGAACCAGGCCAGGAGGAAGACAGCCGATAGGATAGTCTGGCGCTCTCTCTTCCAAACCTCTACACCTCACGGTAGAAGGGGAACGACTAAGTAAGTAAGGTAAGTTTTTATTTTTGTGTTGGTAATTTATTTTTTACTTCTTGTACTTATATCGCAAGGAAGGAAAATTATTTTTAAGTGTTTCTGTTCATCTTTATTATATATACAGTAGAACTCCATTTATCCGAACCCCATGGGGCCGAGCATCGTTCGGATAATCAAATGTTCGGATAATTGGATTACATAATGTATCGAGTTACATGTACACATATTTCTAAAAATAATTAACCATCACAAGGAAATTACACTATAAAACATATTTACTTGTACTGTAATAATAATACCCACACTGTATTAGATCACTGTATCACCAAAATCTTTCATTACACTGCAGTGCATGTACTACTTGTATTAATTATTTTTTTTTAAGAAAGAGAAATGTTTTCAAAATAACATTACAAATGATTCAAAACCAGGCGCAACTTACGTGTACATGTACTTGTACAGATGTAACCCACTATTTAAAATAATGAGGAATCCTCTTTTGCACCAAACTGGATAGTCTCCTTTTGGCTGCTAAGTCCCGCATTCTCTTCAACAGCAGAAGCTGTGTAGCACAGCTGTCATCTTCTCGCTCGTACCAAGCCATCGCTGTTTCTAGTGCTATAAAGGCCTCTTCAGGACTTGGTCGACGTTTTGGGTTTTCTTCATAATCTACAAGTACATCATGTACTTCTGAGGTGTCTTCATCATCGGTCACTACATGTATTTGGTTTTCTTCTTGCACAAAATACAAAATTTCTTCGTCATTCAAAAACTGAAAACCAGAATCCTTATCATCTTCTAGCCACATGTGTGCATCATCTTTGTCACAGGCCGAAAATCCGGGCATTGCTTGAGACAGTTCCACAACTTCATTTATACAATCATCATTTGTGTCCACTACAGTAGTTTCATTTCCTCCTTTTTTCCCAAGCAATCTATTCCAAGCCTTGTTGAGATTATCTTGTGACAGGGTGGTCCTAGCATCAGCAAACATATATCAGCAGTCTTTGAGATTAAGCTTTTTGGAAAACGCCACCATACTTTCTTCATCTTCAGCCAACAATAAACGACTCAGGACTTCCTTCTTGTACATCTTTTTAAGCTTTGCTATAACACCCTGATCCATTGGTTGAATCAGTGCTGTTACATTGGGAGGCAGAAAAATTACTTTAAAATTTGCATCAACTGCATTCAATGTATCCGTCTCTGGATGAGATGGTGCATTGTCCAGTAGAAGAATTACTTTTCCAGTTTTCTTTTCTTGTTCTCTCAACCTCTTCACATTTGGGATGAACTGATTTGTATACCAATCAAGAAATATTTCACTATTCATCCAAGCACTCTTCTGTGCTTTGTAGCACAATGGGAGACATGTCACATTCTTTAAACAACGTGGTTTTTTGGCTTTACCGATCATTAGCACCGGTAAACGATGACTTCCACTGGCATTCGCGGCTACCACAATTGTTACTCTCTCTCTTTGCACTTTTTAAACACAGAGGAAGCTGCTTCGCGCTGAGATGCAAGTGATTTTTGAGGCAATGATTTCGAGTATAAGCCAGTCTCATCGGCATTATACACATCATCGAGTGAATAACCTTCTTCTTCCAAAAAAGCCAAGAATGTTTCTTTAAAATTTTCAGCGGCAGTTGCATCGCTAGATAAAGATTCCCCTTGAATCTCCAATTCTCGTATGCCATGACGAGATTTTTAGTTTCCTAACCATCATCCCTGGCTTGCCTTAAAGTCAGGAGGACAGTCAAGTTGATTGTTGAACTAAAGTGCCTTTTCACACAATAGAGAGCCAGAGATAGTTTCCCCTTTGCTTCTTCTTTGCACAAACCATGTATACAAAGCCTCTTCCAATTTCAAATCTTTCGCATTTCTCATGGTTTACGTTTCTTCGACCCATTTTCACTATCCAATTTCGATGCAAAACTCATAATTTTATCCTTGTTACTTTTGATGTCAGAGACGGTAGCTTTCCCAACATTGAAAATCCTCGCAAGTGAAGACACAGTTTCACCTTTTCCTAGTCTCTTGATAATTTCTGTTTTCGTTTCAATTGACAAAACATTGCGGTTCCTTTTATATGTTTTAGGCCTTCTGGAAGATGCCATATCGCACAGAGAAATACTTGCACACCAAAATTATTCTGCTGTAGTAGCAGACACAATTATTTTAAGTTGAACTGTCTGTTTAACCAGTGTACTGCCTAGAACGCACACGTACACTAGATTGGTAAACCAGATATTAACTGACTTTATGATTTAACTGACTTCCTGTACGTAAGCGACCGACCATTAGCCCTTTCCATCCTCTACAAATTGTTCGCACACATTTGAAGCTTGCAGCATCAAAAGATTCAAAAATATAGTCTAACATGACTGGTGGCACCTGATTTTTTTTTCTCGAAAAAGTGTTCGGATAATTGGATGTTCGGATAATTGGGGTTCGGATAAATGGAGTTCTACTGTATATATATATATATATAATTTCCTATTACTCTTGCTTTTTTGCTCCACACAAAATATATGTAGTTATGTGTTGTTTCGTAGGGTTAGGATTAGGGTTGGGGTTAACCCTAACCCCAACCCTAATCCTAACTGTAAATGCTACGAAACAACTTATAACTAAACATATTCTGTGCGGAGCAAAAAAGCAAGAGTAATAGGAAATTACCTATATATATATATACTGAAGCACATTAAAAACGCACCACTATTATATATACTGATGCCGAGAAGCTGGCCAAAAAAAGTGTGGGAATGGATTTTCCCCGTGTTTGCCATGAGGTAGAGAGCGAATGGCTGCTGGAATGGAAAGTACAAGATTCAACCCATGGGTGTGTGTACAGACTACATGAAAACGATGAAAGTTACACGTGCAACACGATTCTCAACAGCTATGACACTGAAAATGTGTACGCGTTGTGGCAGTATACTCGGTATAAAAAGGCCGCTGAGACAAAACACCCAGTACATGTGCTTGAAATGCCACGACTATCTGAAAACGACCGCCAACGAGCCATTGGTATGTTGGAGACCGGAATGAGCTCGCGAGCCATTGCCAGAAGGATGAATTGCCACCACAGCACTATTGTACGTCTCAATGAACGTTACGGAACCACTGGCAGTGCCCGGGATAGACTTCGGAGTGGCCAACCACGAGTTACTACCCCTGCGCAAGATCGTCATATTGTGCTGAGTCACCTAAGGAATCGTACTCTCCCGGCAAGTCAAACAGCAAGAGCAATAGTGGGTAGACATGGGCAAGTCTCTCGAATGACAGTCATACGACGACTCAGAGATACAGGCCTTACTGCAAGACGACCTTATGTTGGGCCAAACTTGACTCACAGACATCGTTAGCAGCGCCTGCAATGGGCAGAGCAACATATCAGATGGACTAGACTGCAGTGGAATGCTGTCCTATTCACAGACGAGAACAGATTCAACATATCCTTTGCAGATAGACGTATGCGGATTTAGCGACGGTGTGAAGAGCGCTTTGCAGATTGCTGTGTCAACCGATTTCGAGGTGGCAGTATTCACATTTGGGGAGGATTTAGTTTTCACCATCGCTTGCCTCTTCACGTCTTCCGTGGAAATTTTAATGCTGTGACATATCGAGATGAGGTTCTGGATGCACTGGTTGCTCCTGCGTTCACAATTTATCCAGACTTGCAGCTTCTCCAGCAGGATAACGCACGTGCATTTTTTTTGTATTTTTGGTTTTCTCCCTTGCCTGCACAGAATGCAATGAATTTCATAACAATCAAATGTACAAATTAATGACCAGCATGGATTCATAGGAAAATGAATAAAGATTCCAAATATGTAAACTTGTACACACTTATATTTACATTTCACACTCTGTTCCAGGATTATACAGGTGGTGCATTTTTAATGTGCTTCAGTATATATATATATATATATATATACTGTTCAAAAAAAGAAACGCAACTTTTTTGGTGTTACTTTTATAAAATACATTCGCTGATTGGACATCAGTCAACCTATCGACTGTGTCCACCTGGTCATTAACTTCTCGTGGTTACCTGAATTGTACTCACCTCATGATTCGTGAGGTCGTGAAAGAGGTCAAGGTCAAAACAACATTTTTGACAATAACTCGTGACAGGTTCATGAGAATCCCGTGAAACTTACTGAACACAAAACTCTCTGACCATATTATTGAATGCCATTTAAAAGATTGACGCTCCTCGAATAAATTCAGTTGAAAATTCAATGCGCAAGTATGGCTCATCTCACTACAGAACAACGACTCATCATCATTGGAAGTTTACAGACTGGACAGTCACAAAGTGTAGTGGCCAGACAATTTAATGTGGTTAGAAGCACCATTAGTCGCCTTTCTTCTTCTTCTTCCGTCCTTAGCCAACGACCGGCAAAGCAGTCAGTGGCCATTACGCCTAGTGGCGTCTTAAGGGCAACAGCGAATAGATTTTCTTTGCCGTTGTTCCCATCACGCCTAATGGCGTCTTTAGGGCAACGACAAATCAATCCGTTCGCCGTTGTTTCCGTAATCAAAGTGACTGGCAAACGGGTGATCAGCCCGTTGGTATTAGTCGCCTTTGGAGGCGACTTAAAGAAACTGGCTCAGTGGCAGACCGGCCGCGCAGTGGAAGACCCAGAGTCACAACTCCTGTCGAAGACCGCTTCATACGGCTGCGTCACCTCAGGAATCGACTTGCATCTGCGTCCTCCACAGTCCAGTCAATGTCAGCAGCTCGTCGAATTTCAGATCAAACGGTCAGGAACCGGCTGCACGACTCTGGTCTTTGGGCTAGAAGACCCTACAGAGGTCCTGTTCTTACGGACCGGCATCGCCAGAACCGACTGCAGTGGGCGAACCAGCATCGTCAATGGACCGTTGGGAATGACTGGAGATGGGTTTGGTTTAGTGTTGAATAATTTTTTGTGCTCCAGCGACACGATAGACGGAGAAGAGTTTACCGTAGAGTCCATGAGCGCTTCGCCCAGAACAGCGTTGATGAGGCTCCTCCACATGGTAGTGGAGGTGTACTGATGTGGGGGGCGATCAACTTCATGGGAAGAAGTGACCTGGTGCAAATTGAAGGACGTGAATGCCCAACGATACGTCGCTGAAATTCTTCGTCCTCACGTCCTTCCACTTCTGGCTGCACGAGGGTCGATTTTTCAGCAGGATAACGCTCGACCTCATGTGGCACAACTCACCACCCAGTTCCTCGCTGACAACAACGTCCAAACCATTCCGTGGCCAGCCATGTCATCAGACATGAACCCCATAGAACACTTATGGGATGAACTCGACAGACGACTCCGCCAGCGAGACGTGGCTCTAGCCCATCTCCGACAGTTGTCTCTTGCACTGCGGGAAGAGTGGGCAGCCATCCCACAACAACAGATCCAACGGCTAATCGGATCCACGTCAAGGAGATGTCGTTCTCTGATAGAGGCCAGACACCTTACTGAAACGGAGGCCACAGTCGCAAAGAATAAAAGTCCAAACCAAATTTAATGAACATCATTTCATTGTTAAAGTCTGAAAGTTTCTTCATGCCAAGATTGAAACATTAATTCCGTAAAATAAAATTTTGGTACAAGTTTGAAATTTGGTGTCCATTACCACTGCAATAATGTTACGTTTCTTTTTTTGAACAGTATATATTAGTTGTTGCTTTGGTGATATAAAAGTTTATTATGATGGGTAACTCCCTGGGTAGGTCAAATTTGTCGATTTTATTTTTTTGGGTTTTGTTTTTAACGGAACTGCCTTCTTATCTTCTGCAGGCGATAAGCGCAGTTGACTTGGCGCTGTGGGATCTTCTCGGAAAGTTAAGGAATGAGCCTGTCTATGCACTTCTTGGTAAGTCTGTACTCTTTAAAATCTATGTGTGTGTATATGTGTTTGTACGCATGTATATTTTACGGAGAATAAAGATGCTATTATATATATATATATGTGTGTGTGTGTGTGTGTGTAACAAAACACACACACACAACACCAACATTGAACTACATGAGACGTATTCCACACTGATGTGAATTCTAATGATTCTCCTATCTGGTATGTTGTATTTTATTATATAACATCAGTTACGTGTATATGTATCTGTATGATGTAACGTAACGTCATGGTACGGTATGTAAGTATACGCACCGGGCGCCGTCTTCGGAGATGACGACGAAATGCATTTAAAAAAATGTTCCATTAAAATTTTAACGGAACAATTGAAACTGGATTGTTTCGAAGTTTAAAGTACGAACTATTTTTATGGTTACGTTGATTTTTTTTCTTAAATATACGTTTTTTTTTCAGTTATTCTATGCCCATATTATTCTTATTTTTTCTCCAAAAACAGTGCACTGATCGCCCACTTGTGCTTCAACATGATTTTTTTAAAAATTACCTAAGCTACAATAAGATTTTAGAAACATAAGTACATTATATTTTTGCAATATACCACAATGAACATTATAGCGTGGCCCAACTCAACAGCATGAAAATGAGTCTCGCTAGAGCAAAATTATGTACGGCACGTGGGATTAGGGAACGCCATCATGAGATCTCGCACCACCCTGAAAAATCCCTAGGGCCGGCTCTGTGTATACGATTATTTTTGAATTCAACATAACTAGCATCTTGTTTAAATCAGACCAGTTTGGACATACACATATACGAAACCAGAATTGTAGGTACAGGCAGCCCTCGATTTACGCCGGGATGCGTTCGTACGAACTGGCGCAATTAGAATAGGCGTACACTAAAACCATTATGTTCCAGGCACACACAAATTGACGAGCAATATAATGCTGTTATATTTAAAGCACTTAAATAAAGTAAAGTAAATTAAATAAAAAATTAATTTAATTTAATGAAGCAGATTAGATAAAAATATTATGTACACTTACAACTTGCAATGGTGTAATGCTGCAGCTTTACTTCTGTGACGAAGTCCCTGGTTTAGGATCGTCACTTTTTATTTATTTTTGTTTGTTTGTTGAAGAAAGCGTGCATTGGTGACTTCCTTTCTGTCAAAGTCTCATAGTAAGGGCTCATGGATGCCATTAGGCTCCTCTTCGCTGTAGCATTCCGCTCCCAGATGTGGTCAGTCTCGCAGACCTCATTAGTGAGTTTCTCCATGTCTAAACGATGGGCTGTTGATCATCGATCTCCTCTTTTCTTGCAGGAATCTCTTCATCCTTTGTTTCCTCCTAATTATTTTGTTGGCTTAGGTGATCAGCCGATGTTTCAGACTTCACTTGAAAGAGACTCTCCATGGCTTTCCAACACTGTTACGTCTTCGTATGTAACTTTATCCAAGTTCACCTCTTGTGCCAGTCTTCTAATGTCTTTAATTTAAGTTTAAAAAATTCATAATAATATTTCATGTTAATGAAATAAGAATTTTAAAAATATGTATATGTTTTATTTTGCAAGATATTTTGTTTTTACATACGGGTTTCAAAATCGGTGTTATTTTGAATCGGTGCAAATCAAGGGCTGCCTGTACATGACAGATTGCAGAGTATATAGGTCAGAAGTCATAGCCGTGTAACTGAGAATTAGAGCAGATCTATTGGCTTGAAAAAAAAAAAACAGTTATAAAGACTAGGCTCATGCGAGCAGATTGAAAGTAGTAACTGTATTCTCTCTATTTGTGTTTCTTCTCATAGGTCTTGAACCATTTTTCTCCCAGGCCTTGGGCAGCCTGTGTTGTCTATATATTTTGTACCCTTTTTCAGTCTGTCGCCATGTGTATACTCTTTGTGTTTTCGAACTCCTTATATTTCTTCCACTTCGTTGCCTTCAAAATCAGTCATGCTAATGCATGACTTTCTCCAATGAATTCCATGAGCACCCGCACCTTTCTCCATCTGGCAGAAGTTTTACAACTTCCATGTTCACATATATCTTTTGACCTCTCGGCGGCTAGATATCAGATTGATCGATGGAGTATGTCTGTTCACAAGTTGCTGAAAATCTTTCCTCCATCTCTTTATCTGGTCTTTCGTGCTGCCAAGCAACTTTTGTTCCTACACTTGGCGAGATTGTCTGTTTAAGAATATTTTCCAGTTAGCTTCTTTGTGTTGCTATCCAGATCCCTCATATTTCCTTTGGCTGCAGCTTTTTCTACCTTTCTAGCCAACACAATTATTTCATTTAGTCTCTTTTTATTTACTTCTTGTTAGCTTCTATGAATACTTCTTGAACTTTGGAATTTCTCATTGTGCCCTTGTTTAATAATGTTATTTCTTTTTTTTCTCTGAACTTTCTGATATTTTCTGTTGCTATTCACGCTTTGTACTGACGTTCAAATCTTCCAAGAACTTCCTTCAAATGCATTTATTTTTGTGATTCCCTACCAGGTTGGGCCTTTTTGCAGGAAGCCTGCACAAAAGCATTTATATGCTCTTGCAGTACTGGTTCCTGCAGCAATGTATTTGATATGATGAGGCTGCCAGTCCCATGCACAACCAAGGAAGCAGAAGCCCTCTTCTTTCTGTCTCCTCAGAGACCCCAGGAAACTAAGTGGGGCTTGAACTGACTGACAGTTCAATGGGGCTACAATGGCTTTGCTTTACTAGATAAAAAAACATTCTTTAATGCATCTGTCTAGAGCAACATCCTAACACGTTGATATATTATTTCTCATGCGGTTACAGCAGAGATTTGTCATACTGTTTAACTAATCACTTGTCACTATATTTCACCAGGCGGGAAAACCAAAGACCGACTCCCAGTGTATTCCACAACAGGAAGACCTGACATAGCAAAGGAACTGGGCTTTGTTGGCGCGAAGATAGCCTGCTGTTATGGACCCAGCGAAGGAGATGAAGGTTTAAGAAAGAATGTGGAGTTCTTCAAGGGATGGAGGGAGAAGGTTGGACCTGACTTTCCGCTAAGTCTTGACTGCTACATGGCACTGAGTGTACCCTACGCTTCTAGACTAGCACGAGAACTTGAACCTTATGGACTGAAATGGATGGAAGAGTTCTTGCCACCTGATAACTATGACGGCTATAAGCAGGTCAGGGAGAACCTCCGAGGATCTAACGTACTGCTGACAACAGGAGAACACGAGTATACTCGTTACGGCTTCCAGCAACTGTTGGAGTCACGGTGCGTGGATATCGTGCAGCCGGATATCACCTGGCTTGGCGGACTCACCGAGGCCAGGAGGGTCGTAGCGATGGCCTCGGCCTATGATACTCTGGTCATCCCTCATGGTTCCAGTGTTTACTCATATCATCTGCAGTATGCCTTCCACAACTGCCCCCTGGCTGAGTACATCAATATGAGCGAGAAGTCAGACAGCATTGTGCCGTACTTCGGAGGTCTCTTCCCTGATGAACCTCTTCCAAAAGATGGGTTTATAGATCTCCCAGATCGTCCTGGATTTGGAGTCACACTAAAGAAGGATAACCTGTCCCGGCCATACCCCAGGTCAGAGGATGAGTCCAGACAGCAGGCTGAAGCAAACAAAAACAGGGTCTTGCCCACCAAGCCGAAATTTCCATTTTAAGCCCATATGGAATAAGGGTGCTCATATTCTTTAAAGAGAAATTCAGTTGTTTTTTTTTTTTAATTTTAGGGATTGTTAATCGGCAGCGTATAGACTAAATGCACCTCCTGTAGACAGTATGTGTGGTTTACTGTATGGTGTGGTTATAATAGTGACTGGGAGCTGGAGTGGGACTATAACAATGATTGAGAGCTGGAGTGGGACTATAACAATGATTGAGAGCTGAAGTGGGACTATAACAATGATTGAGAGCTGAAGTGGGACTATAACAATGACTGAGAGCTGAAGTGGGACTATAACAATGATTGAGAGCTGGAGTGGGACTATAACAGTCATTGAGAGCTGAAGTGGGACTATAACAATGATTGAGAGCTGGAGTGGGACTATAACAGTCATTGAGAGCTGAAGTGGGACTATAACAATGATTGAGAGCTGGAGTGGGACTATAACAGTCATTGAGAGCTGAAGTGGGACTATAACAACGATTGAGAGCTGGAGTGGGACTATAACAACGATTGAGAGCTGGAGTGGGACTATAACAGTCATTGAGAGCTGAAGTGGGACTATAACAACGATTGAGGGCTGGAATGGGACTATAACATCAACTCAGAGCTGGGAGTTGGATTATAACAGCGATTGAGAGCTGAAGTGGGATCATTACATCAGTTGAGAGCTGGAGTGGGGTTATAACAGCAGTTGAGAAATGGAGCAGGATTATAACAGTGATTGAGAGATGTAGTGGTATTATAACAGTAATGGAGAGAGACTCATCTACTATAGGACACAGGCTATGCCTACGAATCAAATTTAATTTTATAGGAGAGTTAAATAAATGTGATCACAAAATAATAAATCTATGTCCTCTTTATACTTTCTGAATCAAAGAATGGAATCACTTTGTCTCACCAAGCATGTCATAAAAGGCCACTAAGGAAGTTCTGCATGGGGCTGGCAACCCCATTATGTTAAATAATATGTTAAAGAAATCACCACTGTAACAGCAGTTGAGGTGATTGAATACAGGCTTCCTGTAAGTGGTCAACTGCTGTGGTGGTCCCTCGTGCTCAAGTGCAAAAAAGATGACAAGATGTTTTTTTTATAAGAATAGCTCTTATTTGTGACAAAATTTATCTTTCAGCTATCTAAGCCTCAACAAAGAATATTAATGTCATAGTTTAGATCAGGGTTTCTTGATGAGTTTTCTTTGTAATAAAATGTATTATTTGTATGCACACATTTTAATTATGCATCTGTTAGTTTCTTTTCTAAGAATGGGTCCATAGCCTTCACTGGACAATCAAAGGGGTCCATAGCCTTCACTGGACAATCAAAGGAGTCTGAAGCCTTCACCAGACATTATAAAGGGTCCATGGCACAAGAAAGGTTAAGATCCCCTGATAATGTTATCTTTCACACTTCTCTTCACTTTTTTGGGAGAATGTGTCAGGAACCTCAGAAAATTGTGGTCTGGGTTTATCTCAACAATCCTGTGAGGACCTGGGGATATCTCGACCCTTGTGAGCGTCTGGTGCTATCTTGACCCCTGTGATGGCCTAGGACTATCTCAACCCCTATGAGAACCCGAGGTTATCTCAACCCCTGTGAGGGCCTGGGGATTAATACTATTTGTCTCAAAAATGTTGATAGTGCATTTGTTATTTCTATGTTAGTAATGCCAGTAACATCAGTTTTCCTGTGAAGATCAAATTATACAAATCACTTGTATTATCTATTCTCTTGTATGGGTGTGAGGGCTGGACACTCACTGCAGATACGGAGCAAAGGATTAAGGCTTTCGAGATAAATGTTATAGAAGAATTTTGCGCATTTGCTATAAAGAGCACAAAACAAATGTCTAGGTTAGAGAGAAAATAAACACCTATGCAGGCCACCAAGAACCACTTTTGTCAGTAGTGAAACGTCGAAAGATTGCCTGGTTTGGGCATGTAACTCGTCATGACTCCCTTTCGAAAACGATCCTCCAGGGAACAGTCGAAGGTAAACGGAGAAGAGGAAGGCAAAGAAAATCCTGGGCTGATAACATCAAAGAATGGGCAGGGCACGGTTTTTCCACACTTGTATGCATTGCTGAGGATAGAGAGCAGTGGAGGACCCTGTCTGCTGATGCTTCCACCATGGCACCCCTACGACCCATGACGGGTTACGGGTTGAGAGAGAATGCCAGAATGGGCCTTTCTTTCTTTTCTGAAATATTCACTAAATAATAAAAATAATAAACCTAAGGTAAGAAAAACTGTTCCTACGGTCACTGATCAGACAGACAGAGAAAAGATAACAGAGGCTGAAGAAGACACAGAAGGAAAAAAAAGATCTAGCACCCTAAAAGAGTGGACAAACATAAACATTGTTTCACCTGGACCCATTTATACACAAATGGCTCAGACACTAATGCAATAAAGAATGGTGGTGGAGAAATTTTTCTGAGTTTAAACTATACACAAAAAAATGTTGTCAGTAGTAACAGGAAAATTTTCAAGCAACTTCAGAGCAGAAGCAGGCCTTGAAAACTGCAGCAGAAGCAGAGGACTTGAAAACTGCAGAAGTAGTCCAAATTTCAGAGGAAAGCACTGAGACATCATATCTTTCTTCCCGGATGCGCTATCTGTAGTTACATCGCTGAGAAGTCCACATAAAAAAATGCAAACCTAAGCGACCTACTAAGAGCAATACTCTACAAACTAAGTCAGCAATTCAATAGACATGTGAAACAGTGGATCCCATCACACTGCAACATCCCTGGCTATGAAGAGGCTGATAGATTGGCAAAGGAAGGTGGAAAGCCACAATAACCGGACACAATCATAACAGATGAAGAGGACAAGAGTTTTATCAGAAGCAGATACAGAAACAAGGGGGAGGCAGAGTTCCAGGCCACCAGAGGAACAATACATTTTACCTCTTGACAGAAGTAAACAAGTGGTTCAGATTCCACACTGGCCACAACAGATTGAGATACCATCTGTTCATCTGTAGGAACTACAGACGAGTGTAACTGTGGCACTGATAAAATGACAGCTGAACATCTGCTGCAAAAGTGACAATATATAATGAACAGATAAAGCACCTATGGCCGTCACCAGTATCACTCCCGGACAAACTCCACGGAGACACCAACAACCTCAGGATGACCACCTCTTTCTCTAAACTTATTCAAGTTGACATTTGAAAGTGTACGAAGAAAAAGAAGAAATAATGTTTTAGCAAGTGAGAAAGTAGTAGAGTGGAATGAATCAAGAGAGAAAATGGGACACAGGAACATAACAAACCCAGAAAAAGAAGATCATGATAACAATAAGGCTGGTTATGATGATGATAAAAAAAAAAAGAAACCTGTACATGCAAAACATAAATTTAGTTCTGGCAAAAACTGGTGTTATTATGGATAATAGATCTGAATCCTTCAAAATCAGAACAAGGCCCCCACCCCTCTAAAAAAACTATGAAACACAAATTAATAATAATAAATAAAATAAACAAAGATTTAAAAACAAATGGACTGCAGTACTTTCTGGACCAAGAAGAACTCCAGAGTATCTCACATCAAAAACATAATAAGCCCAGCCACTTCACAAATGACAGCATAAACTACTCTCAGCAATTAGTTTTTGACAACTTTAATGTCATTTAATGAACCAAATTTAACAATTCATATCCCTCATAAAAAAATAAATAAATACATCTTAATTCTCTTGTCAAAAAATAAATAAATACATATTAATTCCCTCGTCAAAAAATAAATAAATACATCTTAATTCCCTCGTCAAAAAAAAAAAAAAATACATCTTAATTTTGATCTCTTATATCGGCAATCTCAGACACACTCTCTAGCTCTTTTGTGCTCTCTTTCACACATACATCAACACACACACACACTCATTCTGTCACAGACTCTCTCCCTTGAGCTCACATTCTTTCACTTTCACACTGACATTTACTATCTCTCATCTTTCAGGGGTTGGAGTGGCTAAGAGGAATGGGATCCACCTCTAATTCTAAAGATATCGGGTTCAGTTCCCAGTACAGGAAATATATTTGATGGAAATTATTTTTCAGGACCAGTGGATCCTAATGATGTCATACTCCCCTCCTGATTGCTTGGGATTTGAGATCAGATGCCTAGCCTTCTCGGATAAGGATGAAAAAGTAGGAGGTCTGTGTGCAAGTTGTGCACGTTAAAAATCCCACGGCAGTTGGAAATCATAAAGAGTAGGCCATTCGGCCGCTGCCATGGCAAAATGTAAAAACCTACCCACTACAAAAATATTTATAGAATGTGTGATTCCTGTATACACACATTGGGATCCTGGCCGGTGCTATGGAGTTCGTGCACTGTGCTGAGATCCTCCTTGTGTGATCTAAGGGAGGAGATTAGAGCACTGATGGAGTTGTCCATGTGCAATGAAGATGGTCCTTAAAACCAAACACATGCTTTCAGTCTTGCACAGATACTCTCATCTTCCAACTCATAGACAGATACTCTCATCTTCCAACTCAAAGACAGATTCTGTCATAATTTCACTCCCCAAAAATACACACAGACGTGCATGCACACAAACATATAGTGTCATAATTCCACACATACACACACAAAGACACTTTCTCACAGTTATAATTAACTCTCAATACATATAACATTCTCTCATATAAACATTTTTTGTTATCATACAAGTTCAGTTTTGGCAACCTCATCATGTAAAGTACATAGCTACAGAAACCATCGCTGTGAGAACACATGAGTGCGGGCTTCCTGCAAGGAGACTAACTGCAGTGGTGGTCCAGTGTCACACAAGAAGCAGAAAGGAAATGATGCTCAGCCTCACACAAACTCTCTCTCAAAGGCCTCTTTCCGCACATGTTCATGTCCGTTCTCACATAGACGCACTCTTTATTATGCTTAGCTCTCACACACTCTCTTACACATATTTTATTCATAGTTCTCAAAGTGAGGCTGTGTCTCAGCCTCGTCTCCAGCAATAATGTTGTCTGAAATGTAGAAATAAGTCACAAACATTTATATTATATCCTCAGTCACAAACAATATGTACAGACATTATACATTCACAGACATAAGGTTGCATACAAAGATATAGGTTACACAGTCACAGACCATACATTACACACTGTCATATACTATACTACACACATAGTCAAGACTATAAATTATACACATAGTCATGGACTATACAGTCAAAGAGTGTATAATCCACACACAGTCATAAAGTATACATTACACACAGTCATGGACTATAGTCATAGAGTATATAATCCACACACAGTCATAAAGTATACATTACACACAGTCATGGACTTCACAGTCATAGAGTATACATTACACACAGTCATAGACTATATAATCCACACACAGTCATAAAGTATACATTACACACAGTCATGGACTATAGAGTATACATTACACTCAGTCAGACTTTATAATCCATACACAGTTATAAAGTATACATTACACACATAGACACAAACTATACATTAAACCCAGTCATTGACTATATATTACACACATAGTCATAGATTACACAATACACAAACAGTCACAAACTATACATTATACACATAGTCATGGAATACACAGTCATAGAGTATACAATTCACAGTCATAGACTATACAATCATAGAGTATAAATGACACACAATCAGAGACTAAACACTATGCACACAGTCATAGACTATACATTAAACACACAAACTATACATTACATCATACAGGCACAGAACAAACATGTAAAGTCAAAATTACACATTACACATAGAATCCTTGGCTGTACATTACACAACGTCCCAAACTATAAATTATATACAGTCACAAAACATATATTACACAGTCACAATCTAAACCTTACAAACATATGTAAGAGTGTATGTGTGCTGGAGAGAGAAATTCAGGACAGAGACAAACTCATAAGCTGATGGGGCAATACAAATCTATTGAGCTGCACTAGACTAGTAAACAACTGACAAGAACTGTAATAAACAAGGGTCAAGTAAATCTTGTGAGCGCTCAAGGCTGAGCTAATGTGAGCACAGTCATGAGTTTTGTTATTGAATTTTCAAGAACATATAACACCAATACATTTAGAGAAAGAGATTCTTAGCCGACAATAGACACAAAGGCACCAAGATAAATGAATACTGAGGTGCACGTTCTTCCATTCAAACACAAACATAGAGGATGACAGATTTTATAGATGGTGCACGTTCTTCCATTCAAACACAAACCTAGAGGATGACATATATTATAGATGGTGCACATTCTTCCATTCAAACACAAACGCTGTACAGTAATAAGTAATGAAATATACCATATATACTCGAGTATAAGTCGATCCAACTATAAGTTGACCCCTAGACTTTAGGGCTTAAAAAACGTCCAAAATAAAAGACCAGATTATAAGTCAAATGAGTTTTTCATGGATTCCGAATTCCCGAACTGCATTGGAATTTCCTTGGCTTTCTGCAAATTATTTTAAATTTCAACTTAACCCTTTCCCCATTTAAAACACTTGAAATTGCCCTGTTAATATGTAAAGTGCATTTGAGAATAAATGAATTCAGTATAAAAGAAGAGAGAAAGGAAGCGCAGAATGTCAGACAGGTATGCGTGCCCAATTCTGAGTCCTTTTTCGTGATGTTTTTTAAAGTCAAGATTTTCTGGGTGGTTGAATATTTGCTTTGAGATCTGAGAAGTGACCTGTTGTATGATCAGTATGCTAACCGTGCAGCCAAATAAGATGTGAATATTGAATAAGGGCCCAATTTAGACTCTGACAGTGATGAAAATGAATCTAATGAAAGAAGTAATGGTATTGCTAATAGATCAAAAAGAGGAGGCTGGTCAACAAGGAATACTCCAGTTTAAATGAATGACTTAGGAGTTCAAAAGTGTATTACTTAAGATATTTTGATAAAAACATTTTATGAAGCAGCAAGTGTATATCTGAAGGATACCAGTGTGAGGCGGCAATGGCCGCCCGGAGTGGGTGGGTGGGTGGAGATTAATAATATACATATATTAACAGAGCGATATCTCATATGTTAATAGGGCGATTTCAAGTGTTTTTTTTTTCTGTAGAACACTGACCGGTTTCATAAATTTTTTTGTTGTGTGACTTGAATGTAAGTCAGGGTTACGTTTTTAAAGGTAACAAAATGGCTAAAATTTCTCGACTTTTACCTGAATATATGTGGTAAGTGTATAGTACTTCTGGGATGAGCATCATAAGTACAAGTGGTTGTAACTAGCATACGTTGTAAGTCGAGGGCAATCTGTTCTTAATTCAAAAACCTGAGTATAAAGTATGGCTGAACAGGTCTATAACGTTTAATCTGAAAACCCGAAATATTCTGAAAATCAAAAGTTTTTTTGAGCTATCTTGTAATCACTATTTGGGCAGTTTCTATTTTGGGCGACTCTGTGTTATTTTCAAACACAATTTTGGCGACATCTGAACGAAACCCCCCACCCCCCACACACACAAAAAATCAGGTTTCCACAAGAAAGCTGTCCCCGGGGATTTTGGATAAAAGGTTACAAACTTGGTACTTAATGTTAGCCTAAACATAATTGGTTCCGACATTTTCTGCACCACCCCTCTTCTTCTTCTTCCGTCCTTAGCCAAAGACCGACCAAGCAGTCAGAGGCCATCACGCCTTGTGGCGTCTTAAGGGCAACAGCAGATTGATTTTCTCTGCTGTAGTTTCCCATCACGCCTAGCGGCGTCTTTAAGGCAACAACAGATAGATCCATCTGCCGCTGTTTCCGTAATCGGTGTGACAAGCCAACGGGTGATCAGCCCATACCACCCCTCTGGATAAAATTATATTACCCAACAAAGTTAGCTGCAACAACTCTAATAATATGGATATACACACTGTGGTAGCAGCAACTCTAAAAATGGGGATATAAACACTATGATTGTAACAACTCTAATAATGTGATTATATACAGTGTGTTGTAACAATTCTTATAAAATGGATATACAGACTGGGCAAACAAAAATACTATGACTATTAAGACGGTACACTGATATTACCTGAAAATCCTGGTACCCCAAGCTGGAATGTCAGATTTTTTATCCTGTCCTTGAGTTTCTCCACTTCCTGTAAGATCAATTTATTTCGTGCCAAACAAATATTTTTTAATAAGCAGAAGCTGTTATTTGATTCTATTCTTGTGAACAATAAAAATACACAGCAAATATTGACTGAGAATATATTCTTGCATTTACACTCTGTCATAAGAAATGTTTAATATGACAGTGGTAGATTAATACTGGGCTTTCTGAATCATCATCATCATGACCTTTAGCTCCCCAAGGAGCATAGGCTCTAAACTGCCTATATACTGTCTATAATGCTGTCAAGAAATATGTATGATTCTACATCTTGTAGGGGTGTTCCTTCAAGAGTAATCCTGTTATCACTTGCTGCATTTATTATCATAATGTTTGTCTTTTCCCTGTGTATTTTCATACCTAACTCCTGTGACTTCTTGTTTGAATCACACAGTTCAAATTAACCTCCAAAGGATTTAGTTATTAATAACCCTTTGATTATTGACAGGAATGCGTCATTTATAGGCCTTTTATAGATAGACTTGATCCTTGTTAACTAGACTCATTGCCCCATGTTCTGCACTCTCTGCCAAGGCTGATGATGACTTGCTGGTAGTTCATCCAGTTCTCACCTCACTTACTCCACTCTTCCCCCTTGAATATATTTTCAAATGTGGTCACGAGCCTAATAATTGCCTCTGACAGCCAGTGGCTATGGATCCAAAAAGAAGAAGAGCCTGTGCCATCCATGATATCCCACTCTTTATCCCTGCTCCCTTGATGTCAGCTGTGTTCCCATGCAGGGGGTGCCTTTTGTCTGTGGTTACTCGCATACAGGTTTTTGCCTGGGCCATCGTATATCTGGATCTAATTGACAGCAATCCAAGCATGTACTACACTATCATAGTGGGGTATCTTGCGTGCAGCCCAAGACTATACTCATCACTTCATTTTGAATGTGTTCCAGTCATTCACATTGTGATACTGACAGCGTATTCCCAGGCCATAAACTATTAGTGACATGAACAGCTGATGATACAGAAGAAACAGTAGTCTCTGTTCCAGGTGCACTGCAGACTTTGTTTTTAGGACCACCAGATCTCTCTTGCACTTCTGTATGATGTGATCAACATGGTGCTTGTACGATAGCCTACGATCGAATGTTACTCCTAGGTATTTCAGCTTGCCTTGTCTTTCAATTTTCTGCCCACTGAGAGTACATAAGTGTGGTTATATGGAGTATAATCTATAGATTTTGTATTCATTAAGTGAAATTTTGATAAGAGATTGATGAACAAGTTTACGAAAACTATTTTTATATCACTCATATATATTTTGTAAAAAGCAGTGTCATTTTATTGTAAAGCTTTCCATATTGTGTGATCAAGTATAACTGATATGAAGTCATTCCTTCCATGCAGTGGGATAGTCAAGCGATTGGTCAAATTTTCTGTTTGTACAGTGACTAAAAATAAACAGTGTGGTTGCCTAGCCGACCAGCTGTCATGACAAACAGGCCCTGACCTTATCAAACAACTCTGGAGTAAGGGGTCTCCATCATGGTGTTTTGGAACATTTATGGATGTGGGCCAACTGCTGTGGTCCCCCCCCCCCCACCCTCCCCCCCCCCAATGACTCAAGTAAGATCTACTGATAAATGTACTGGCAAAAGTAAAACTTACTTCCTGGCACTTATCCAGCGAATCAAATCGTCCATCTTTCACTTTATCCTTTTCATCTGCACTCTTCACCAAATATGTGCGTTCCTCACTGCTCAAATAAATACCAGCCCTCTCAAGTATTTTGGCCAGACGCTTCTTGTAACCCTGGTCAAACACAGATTACATTGCTAAACTGACTCGAACTATGATATTAAAACAGGTTTTTGGTGCTTTGGTTTCCCAAACAGACCTTGGTTGTATTAGCATACAAATTACATGATCTTTGTTCTCATGTATCATCCTTCTTGACTCACAGGTACCGTTTTAGATAAGAAATCAGATCCTTTATCACAATATGTCAAATATCAGGGGCTGGCTGTTTCTTATTTGTAATGAGCCACCACTTCTGCTGGTCCCCTTGTAGAAAGCCTGCATCAAGCATTCACATGATTTTGCAGAAGTGGTTTCTGGGGCAATTAGTTTTACATAATGAGGTTAGCCAGCCCCCAGGCACAACCTCAAATTAGTCACCTTGCATGACATGCCCAAGGGTGCAGTATTTCTATTCTTTCTCTGTCTCTCCACAGACACAGGGAAATACACAAGAATACTAACAAGTATCCCTTTTACAAAGGCACTGAATTAACAAACAAATTTTGATTCTTCTTCTTCTTCGATCCTTAGCCACCGACCGTCAAAGCAGTCAGTGGCCATCACGCCTAGTGGCGTCTTGTAGGGCAACAACAAATTGATTCCACTTTGCACGGTCGGTGGCCATCCTTCGTACAGTGCCCCAACTCTGGTTCATTCTTTGCATCTCAGCCTCCACAGTCCTCCGCCAAGTTGTTTTTGGTCGGCCTCTCTTTCGCTTTCCTTCAGGGGTCCAAAGCATAGCTGTTCTTGTGATGGCATCGGGGTCTCTTCTGAGGACATGATCAACCCAGCTCCAGCGTCTGCCAGCTATGATGGTATGCATGTCCTCTTGCTTGCTACGAGTAAGCAGATCTTGGTTGGTGATGGTATTCGGCCAAAAGATTCGGTGAATTTTTCTTAGGCATGTTGTGTGAAAAGAGGACAATTTTGACATTTCCTTCTCTGTGACTCTCCAGCATTCCGCACCATAGAGAAGCACAGAACGCACGCAACTCTGGTATAATCTTAATTTTGTGCTTGTGCTGTATTGGGAGGACTTCCAGATGTTATTTAGGCTAAAGAAGGCTGTTCTTGCCTTATTCATTCTGATGTTGATGTCTTTGCCTGTCCCACCGTCTGGTGTTACTATGCTTCCTAGGTATGTGAAGGTATCTGTCTGTACCAGTTGCTGATTCCTTACTGATATGGGCTCAGGGTTGCTCACATTGAGCGTCATGACCTCAGACTTCTTTAAATTGATGTTCAAGCCCACCTGCTGGCTAAATTTATTAAGTCTATCCGTTTTTTCCTGGATGTGTTGATGTGAATGTGCCAGCAGTGCAATGTCATCTGCATATTCCAGATCTTCCAATGTTGAAAATGTAGTCCATCTTATTCCTCTTGGACTGCCCTCTGTTGTCTGGCGCATCACCCAGTCTATGACTGTTACAAATAGAGTGGTTGATAAGGGGCATCCCTGTCGTACTCCTGTCTTCACCTCGAAGGTTAGGTTGCTCTGCCCAACACTACACGTAAAGTTGGCATAGAGGCTTTTTATGATTGACACTATGCAGCTTGGAATTCCATAAGCCCTCAGTATTTTCCATAAACTGTCCCTATGTATGCTGTCAAAAGCCTTTTCAAAATCAACAAAATTTATGTAAAGCTGTCTTTGCCATTCTGAGCACTGCTCTATAATGTTCCTGAGAGTGAATATATGGTCTACACATCTTCTGTTCTTTCTAAATCCTGCTTGTTCTTTCCTCAGTTTGTAGTCTACTGCCTTTGAAATTCTCTGTATAATTATCCTGCCTAGTATTTTGCTGGGAACTGAGAGAAGAGTGATTCCTCTCCAATTATTGCAGTCTGAAAGATCTCCCTTCTTGGGCAATTTGACAATTATTCCTTTGTTCCACTCTGATGGTGTTGTCCCCGTTTTCCACACTTGTGCAAATAGTGGTTCTAATAGTTCTGCTGCTAGCTCAGGGTCTGTCTTAAATAGCTCTGCATTTAAGTTATCATGGCCCGGAGCTTTACCGTTCTTTAACCCTTTGATTGCTGTGATGATTTCTTCTTTTCGTGGAATGTCTGTATTTACATCTAGATCGTTTTCAGCCTCAGGAACATTCAATTGTGTCTCTGGTATTTCCTTGTTCAGAGTTTCTCTGAAGTGCTCTGCCCATCTTGTTTCCTGTCCCTCTGCTGTCTTGATGAGATTTCCTTGCTTATCTCTTACTAATGTAATATTGTTTGCACCTTGTTTTCCGCTGATGAATTTAGTTATTTTGTATACTGTGCTTTGTTCCTTTCTCAGTGCTGCCTCTTCTGCCTGTTTTGCAAGATCGTCTAGGAAATTCCTTTTGTTGGCTCGGGTTTGGCGTTTAACTTCCCTGTCCAGTTGACTGTACTGTTCGCTATATAGTTGCTTTAACCTGGGGGACTTCGCTTCTGTTTTCTTTCTTTTCATTTCCTTTCTCATCTTTATGGTGTTTAGTGTTTCTGTTGTTATCCAGTCTTGCTTCTTCCTTTCCTGGAATCCTAAGCATGATTTGCTACTTTCCTTATATATTGTTGAAATGGTGTTGAAATTCTGGTCTATATCATCAGTCAATGTCTTTTCCTGGCTTTTGGCAAATTGATATCGTTTCTTAATGTCGGCCGCAAAAGCTTTTCTGGTAAGGGGGTCCTTCAATTTGCTGATGTCAAACCTTTTCTGTGTAGTTACAGTTGGTCCAGCCCTTCTTAGTTTCACTTTCAGTTTTGCTACTACTAAATGGTGATCGCTTCCCACATCTGCACCTCTTCTTACCTTCACATCTTGTAATGCATGTCTCCATCTACCGTTAACCATGATGTGGTCTATCTGGTTTCTGTCCCGACCATTTGGTGATTCCCATGTTAACTGTGAATTTCCTTATGTGGGAAAAGTGTTCCTCCAATGACCAGGTTGTTAATGCTGCAGAAACTTATTAGCTTATCCCCATTTTCGTTTGCTATTCCGCTGCCGCATTTCCCCATTGTTCTTTCATTATATGTATTGTGTGTACCAACTTTCGCATTGAGGTCTCCCATTACTATAACAAGATCATATCTAGGTGTGTCCTCCATTTCTTTCTGCAGTTGTTGATAGAATTCATCCTTGACCTCCTCATCGCTATCATTCGTTGGTGCGTAGCATTGTATTATTGTAGTGTTGGTGAATCTCCCTCTCAATCTCAATCGTATCAGTCTGTTGTTGATGGGTTTCCATTCCAGTAATGTCCTTTCTATCCCTTTCTGTAGAATAATGGCTATGCCTTCACTGTGCTGTCCATCCTCTCTTCCAGAGTAAAGTACTGTTTCTCCTGTTGCTGTTTTAACTTTTCCTGCCCCTGTCCATCTGCTCTCGCTTATCCCCAGGATGTGTTGTTGTTGTTGTTGTCGATATCCCATAGCTGCTGAGCATATCTACTCTTGGCAGCCCAATGCCATTCTTAAAAAAGTGCAGGTTTTCTGCAGTTGTTTTAACGTTCCATATAGTGAGTTGGTGACTGTCAGAGGTGTCTGTAAAAGTTTTTTCCTGGCGTTTGTGAGTGATGGACACTCCATGAGGAGGTGTCTGGTTGTTTCATAGGGATGAGAGCAGTGTCTACACATGGGTAGGTGCTGAGGATTGATACGGTTTAGATGGCTATTGACTCTGGTGTGTCCTGTTCGGAACTGAAAGATAAGACTTTGATTTCTCCTTCTGAGTCTGTTTATGTTGTCGTTGTCTTTTGGGCAGGTCATTTCATTAAAGACATTTCGGCCAGTCGGCCCGTTCGCCCATCTGTTCAGCCAGATTTCTCTTGTGTTGTTTCTGAGAATCTGTTTGACTGTTCTCATGCTGCAGGGTCTGTCCTTTTGTTGTTTAGAGGCTCCTGTTTTAGCAAGTCTATCAGCTGTCTCATTTCCAGTTAGATCACTGTGTCCAGGGATCCACTGTAGAGTTACACTGATGGAGTAGGCTGTGATCAAGTTATGAACCGCTTTCCCTATAAGAAAAATGTCTTTGTTTTCATATGGAGTCTGTTTAAGTGCTTCCAGAACAGACATGGAGTCACTGAAAATCACTATATCTGATGGCTTTCGTTCCATAAGGTCAAACTGTTGGTGTAGTAATTCAATGGCTGTCTTGATGGCCTCAGCCTCCGCTTCATAATTTGAACAATTCTCACCACAGGAGTCACAGAACTCATAAGAGGATCCATCTAGGTACCATATGCAGACGCCATATCCTGCAAAAGAGGTGGTCTTGAAAGCAGAACCATCTGTGTAGGCCTGGATTGCTGATGTTGGGTAGCTGTTTATGGTCTCCAAGGCACACGTCTTCAAGACTGTGGGTAGTGTTTCCTTGTTGGCCGTTTTATCTATCAGTTGTGTTTTGACAGTTGGTTGATGGAAGTTTTCCCAAGGGGGTGGTCCAAAGTATTTGTTTTCCAATTCTCTCTCTTGCGGGAGATGGTGTTTATCATTTTCCTCTTTGGCTATGTCCAGGAGAGATAGTTGTTTCAGTCTTCGTGTTTGTTTCCAAGTGTCAATAAGTACTTTGTTTGGGTGGTCTTTCTCTTGTCTCCTGTATCTCTCTACAGCTTCAGTCAGTGCTCTTTTACGCCTGATATCCAGTGGCTCTATATTGGCATCTATCTCGCATACGGCTGTGGGTGTTGATCTCATCCCTCCACAAATTAACCTGAGAGCTTGGTTCTGCACACGGTCCAGAGATGAGATGGTATTAGTACTCACAATGGTCTGGAGGGGAAGGTTATAGTCTATCACTGATCTCACATAGCCGAGATATAGTTGACGAAGTGTTAGTTTATCCGCTCCCCAATTTGTACTAGCTAGCCGTTTGATGAGGTTTAGACGCTTACATGCTTTTTCCCTGAGGTTGTAGATGTGTCCATCTAGTTTCAATTGTCTGTCCAGTTTTACTCCTAGATAGACTGGGTGCTCCTCTTTTGTTAGCGTTTCCCCATTCAGTTTGATGTTAATAGGTCTTTTTGCTATTTTGTGGCTGCGCGAGAAAGTGGTGTATACAGTTTTCTGCGTACTGATTTTTAATTTCCACAGTTCACAATATACTGACATTGTAAGGAGAGCTCTGTTGATCTTGGCTTTTGCCAGAATGGGATATTTATCAGTAGTCCAGATGGCAAGGTCATCGGCAAACAGCGCCTTCGACACATTCAGATGTTTGGCAAGGTCATTAATAAAGATGAGGAAAAGGGTGCAACTTAAAGGAGAGCCTTGAGGCAGTCCTTCTTCCAGCGTTCTTTTCCGTGAAATTGCACCAGCATAGTTGGTGGCTATGGTTCTATTTGTTAGGAAGGCCTGTATCCATCTAATCATTTTCCCTCCTATTCCCATTCTTCTCATCTTTAGCAAAAGTCCCTTTCTCCAAACTCTGTCGTAGGCTTGCTCAAGGTCGATGAACACAGCTATTGTGCTTTTTCCCTCTTGAAAACCATCCATCACATTCTGTGTGAACCTGAAGAGGGGGGTCATCTGTGCGGCACTTACGTCTGAAGCCTGCCTGGTTGTTGTCCAGAAGGTTCCAGCTTTCCAACCACCAATATAGTCTGTTGTTTACCATTCTCTCGACCAGCTTGCCTAAGCATGAAGTGAGGGATATGGGCCTATAGCTTCTTGGTGTTCCCGGTGGTTTCCCTTTCTTCAATATAGGCAAGATGGTTGCTGTCAGCCATGCTGATGGTAGCTGTCCCTCGTTCCACGTTCTATTGATGAACCACAGAAGTGTCTCTTTTGCCTTTGGCCCTAGCTGACAAATCATCTCATTTTTAATTTTATCTGGTCCTGGAGCTTTATTTTTGGCCAGTTTCCGTAGTGCCATTCTCAGTTCTTGTGGGCAGAACGGATCATCGAACGCAGCCATATTGGCCTGATCTATGTTACGCGTGGATGTGTTCTTTAGGAGCACTTTGTCTAGTTTCTTTCTCTGTTGTGTTTTATTTACACTGGCATAAAAATTTTTGAAGACATCGGCTTTCTTGCTGCTTGATGTTACTTCATCACCACTTCCATCCACCATAGGTGTTGGGTTTGTCTTTTTCTTGCTTCCCTCGAGATTACTAAGGAGTCTCCAAACTTTGTTCCCTTCTCTTTTTAAATCTAGTTTATTGCAATTTTCTTTCCAAGTCTCCCGTTTATTCTTCTTGGTGACATACCTTACTTTTGCTGTCCACCTGTTGTACTCTGTTTTATTTAGGGTGGTAGGGTATTTTTCAGCCTTCTTTCTAGCCTCTCTCCTCTCTTTGACTGCTTCAGCTAGTTCAGATGTCCAGTAAGGTTTATACTTCTTATGCTTCCCCCTTGGGATGCACTTTTTGGCAGCTGCTAGGATTGTGGTACATATGTTGTTGTATGTAGTATTAATGTTATCAGTTCTAATGATTTGACTGAATCCAGCATCAGTTTCTCGGCCGTAGCGGTCCCAGTCTGCTTTCCTGAAGTTCCAGGATGGTTTACCAAGGGACTTCTGTGTCATCTGTGGTGTTAAAATAGTTGTTAAAACAGGGCGGTGGTCACCCCAGGATGTGTAACCTATAGTTTCTCATTTCTGCCGTGACCTGTCTTAGTTTACCTGTCTCGTACATTGTCCTGACATTCCAAAATCCTATTCTTGTATCCTGTTTTGCGGTCAGGACATCCGTTTTCATGTCAGTGGCTTCCTTTCAGTTTTCACCACTGAAAGTCATATGAGCCACAGACTCCGAATGTCCATCCCGCAGCAAAGTTTGTTCATTTGATGTTGTTTCCGTAACTTCATTATTTTTTTTTACATAGACAGGGGTGTCAGCCCTATGCTAAAACCCCCAACCTGGAGGACCAGGGTACCAGCTTTTGTCTGACCCCTACCCACACAGACCAGTCCAGCTTGGTTGAACCTACCAGGAGTAAAACTCCCACTGGCATAGCTCTGGGGATTGTCAGGGTACGCAAGCTGCCATACCGCTACAAGGTATAGGTACCATTGATGGCAGAAATTTTGATTATAGAGAATTAAATTTTTTAAAAATAATAAAACTGATCATTGTTGCTGCATGTTTGCAAATTTATTTTTTTTAAATCAAGATACCTGTACTTTCATGTCAGAGAGAGGAGTATAAGACCATTAAAAGTTCACGTTTCTACCGAAAATGTTCTGGACTTACAGAAACCAAGGAGAGGAACTGAATGATCATGTACTATGCAATATGAATAGACAGATGACCATGGCATGTTATAGACTGAGCACAAAGGCAAACATTTAATCAGACAAAATCAAGATTAATCTCTGAGGCAGCACTCCACTGAGAAAGAGACATAATGGGAAACAGGGATAGCCATGCCTTTTTGACAAAGTCTGCTGTCTCGCAGTCTGCAAAACTTGTGTGGTGTTGTTCTGATCACAAGCACACTGAAAATGGTGATATATACACCTGAATAAATATATGTAACTTGTATCAGAAAATGTGTAGTATATTTTATACAAATATAGTTATACAGAAGAACTTCTTGGATCCTTAGCTCCTGACTGACAAAGAAGTCAGTGGCCATCATGCCTAGTGGCGTTTTGTAGGGCAGCAACAAATTGTCCCCACTTTGCTCAGACGGTGGCCATTCTTCGTGCAGTGCCCCAACTCTGGTTCACGCTTTGCATCTCAGTCTCCACAGTTTTCCGCAAGGTTATATAGAAGAACTGATCATCTCTTATCAACAGTTCCCGGGGATCTCTGAAGAGACAAAACAAAATAGGACAACTGTACCCTCAGGCATGTTGTTCACTGCAGCTAATGAGGTTGTGGATAGGGCTGGCAAACTCATCATGGAAAATACTGTACCCTCAGGCATGTTGTTCACTGCAACTAATGAGGTTGTGGATAGGGCTGACAAACTCATCATGGAAAATACTGTACCCTCAGGCATGTTGTTCACTGCAACTAATGAGGTTGTGGATAGGGCTGGCAAACTCATCATGGAAAATACTGCACCCTCAGGCATGTTGTTCACTGCAACTAATGAGGTTGTGGATAGGGCTGGCAACCTCAGGCATGTTGTCCACTGCAACTAATGAGGTTGTGGATAGGGCTGGCAACCTCAGGCATGTTGTTCACTGCAACTAATGAGGTTGTGGATAGGGCTGACAACCTCAGGCATATTGTTCACTGCAACTAATGAGGTTGTGGATAGGGCTGACAACCTCAGGCACGTTGTTCACTGCAACTAATGAGGTTGTGGATAGGGCTAGCAACCTCATCATGGAAAATACTGTACCCTCAGGCATGTTGTTCACTGCAACTAATGAGGTTGTGGATAGGGCTGACAACCTCAGGCATGTTGTTCACTGCAACTAATGAGGTTGTGGATAGGGCTGACAACCTCAGGCATGTTCTTCACTGCAACTAATGAGGTTGTGGATAGGGCTGACAACCTCAGGCAGGTTGTTCACTGCAACTAATGAGGTTGTGGATAGGACTGACAACCTCATGCATGTTGTTCACTGCAATTAATGAGGTTGTGGAGAGGGCTGACAACCTCAGGCATGTTGTTCACCACAACTAATGAGGTTGTGGATAGGGCTGACAACCTCAGGCATGTTGTTCACTGCAACTAATGAGGTTGTGGATAGGGCTGACAACCTCAGGCATGTTGTTCACTGCAACTAATGAGGTTGTGGATAGGGCTGGCAACCTCAGGCATGGAAAATAAATTGCCACACAAAAAAAAAAACCACCACTGCAAGAGCATGTGACTGCATGTAGCAGGCTTCTTGCAAGGGGACGAGCTGCAGTAGTGGTACCATGCTCTGTAAGGAGCGTATAGGAAAAATGATGATGCTGTTTAACTGGTTACCTTTGTGGTGAGCTCTCCCCTGGCCATCTCTCCCTCAAGTCTGTCCCACTCATGTTGCAGGTCAACACTTAGAGTTGGATACACAAGCATTGAGTCTGGGTGGCAGACCAGAGGAGTTATGAACACAAGATGGTAGTTGCAGGTCTGAGGTTCACTGACGTTGACAATCTGGCTATGGTTGCCACACATAAAAGTTGCCTGAGGACACAAATAAGCTCTTGACTCATATCTGAGTTGATCATGCTTGACAGCTACATAACAATAACACACAGCCAAACTTTTCCCATGTGAAGTAAATGGTTTCTGGATCTTTGTTAGACCAGCTGTGAAAATCTTTACTGAAATTTTAAATTTACCACAACTCATGACATTAATGTTGATAGGCTTCTCATCAGGACAACTTAAATTTCTCTGGTTGAAATGTGTGTGAATTTTTTCCTCACTTATTCTCTATGATCATAACTTTCAAACTACTCACAAGAAATCAGTGACATGTTGTATGTACACACACATAGGATGTTTAGTGCATTTATTTATAATGAAAAAATATAACTTATTTTTAAATACTACTTTCATCCATGCTGTTAAGCAATGTAGAGCTGAAGCAGTTTTCATTCTTGAGTGAATCTTGCTTTGGTTACCAGTACAGGTGTACCTCACTTTAAGGCACTTTGCTTTAGATCGCTTCGCTAGTACGGCGCTTTTCAATTATATTCATGTTTATTATTTTCGGCGCTTGCCTTGCTCTTAACTGATTCCCTACGCAAGATCTTTTAAAAGACGCAATGGCCGACCGTTGTGTCCGCAAGATCTTTTAAAAGACTGATTTATTTCATTGTTTCTTTCCACTATGATATTTTATACTGACCGGAATTTATCTCGAACGGAAGTAAACACAAAACTGCGCAAATTTCAACAAGCTTCAACTTCCTTTGTTTGAGTTTGAAGGGAATTTTTCACATTTATCTTCATTTTTCGTCATGTTTTGCCGTTTCACTATAATGGCCGAAAACACGCAGGATATGTTACTAATATGTGAACAGTGAACAAACTGTGTGATCAAGCACAACTTTCTTACTTTTTCTGTGTTTCTAAACGGATTACCTTCACAAAGAGAGCAGTGAAACTGTATTATGATAATAATTTATGTTACAAGCCTTAGGTAAGTGGAAAATTTATGTTCAAAATTTCAAGTTATCTTTTGTTCTGTGTACATATTATCTGTCATAACATAAACATAATATAAAATTAGCTAGAAAAGTATATATATTCATATTGTCCATCCAATGTACTTTAATTTGATATATAATATATTATACTTAACTCATGATTAGACACACATTGTTAGTAAAAGTAAATTATGTATATGTACATTTTAGGGGCTTAAAAATAATTCCGTCCAGAGCTGAAAATAATTACGTAGGGAATCAGTTAAGGGGGTTTTCGGTGGTGATGAGCTTATCAGCTGACTCCGAGCTGAATCGGGCGAGTTGTCCGGCGCCATCCTGTTACCCGCGCTCAGTCTGTTTACAGCATTTGTGTACTTCGTGTCTCAGATAATGAAGCTCCACTATCTCCCTCAGCGTTCCTTCAATAATTACTTCTTCTAAAATGTTCATTCATTAGTCACCATAAGCAAAGAATGAAAATATTTTAAGGTTAGCAATATAGTAATGTAGCATTTTTTTAAAAATTTATTATTTTTACTTTTGTATTGTTTTTTAGGCTTAGCGCTATTGCGCACTTAATAAATGATAGTGTACACATGCACTGGCAAATGAAAAAAGGCCATGATTCGCTTTAAGACAATATTCGCTTTACGGTGGTGGTTTGGAACCTAACCCACCGTATTAGCGAGGTATCTTCTTCTTCCGTCCTTAGCCAATGACCGGCAAAGCAGTCAGTGGCCATTACGCCTAGTGGCATCTTAAGGGCAACAGCGAATAGATTTTCTCTGCCGTTGTTACCATCACGCCTAATGGCGTCTTTAGGGCAACGACAAATCAATCCGTTTGTTGTTGTTTCCATAATCAAAGTGACTGGCAAACGGGTGATCAGCCCGTTGGTATTAGCGAGGTATGCCTGTACATCATTTTTCTTGATGATTCCATAAGCACTGCAAATCCATCTTCCTCTCAGATGATCTTCTGCTGCCTAAGGCCTGCGCTGGCAGCTGATTTCACAACATTCTAATGAGGTGTCCATATCACTTGATTTCCTGTCTCTCTATGTCAGGGATTCTTAACCTTTATAGTACCATGGACCTCTTTGATTTTCTAGTGAAGGCTACGGACTACTTTGATTGTCCTGTGAAGATTATGGAACCCTTCTTAGAAAAAAATGTACATAGACACTTAATAAAAATTGTTGCATACAAGTAATACATTTTATTCAAAGAAAACTTTTTAAGCTTACATATAGTCATACCGAAATACAAAAACAATCTGTAAAAAAAAAGAGTATAGTTTTTTTAATGCAAAAATCTAGGATAATTTTAGTGAAAATAAAATTAAAATTTTTAAGTTATGTACTCCGACCACCAGAATCCATTATAAGAACCCCTAAGGGGTCCATGGACCACAGGTTAAGAAACCCTGCTCTATGTAGCTGATGTGCAATGTTATTTCAATCAGCTTCCTGATTTATTTTCTTCGTACCGTCTCTTATGGTGATGTAAGCAGCTTTTCTAAAGCATCTTATATTGTGATCTTCCTTTCCACTGTTTTAGACGATAACCATGTTTGATAAAGACAGAATTGAAACGGCACAACTTTGCAATATATCAGTAAATAAATATTAGACAAACATAAAAGTATGTTTTCAGGCACTCGTAAGAAATAAAGAAGTAGAAAACTAGACAACAGAAAAACAACAGATGTAAGTGGCTTACCCAGGACTCGAACCCAGGACCCTCCATGCGACAATCACACCATCCTCCCTGCCATCTAGGCATCACCAAAAAATGATGCTTCGATGACAGGTCACTAGTGCGACCCCCCAACACATAACACTGGAAATTTACCATGGGCAGTCCAGCCTATTAATGATGCAATCACTTCTGTTGTTCCCCTATTATACAATATAGGTCAGACTACACAAGACAACGACCTTAATACTATGTCTAGTAAATGATAGAAGACTAAGAACAGTAAGTACAGGACAGAAGGTAGGTTTTTGCAATATATCGGATGTCACTTTGTAACCACCAAGATGTATGCATGGCACAGCAGCAGTGTCAGCTGGTAAGCCAGGTATTAACTTTCTGACATCTCATTTCTGATTGTTCTCTGTCTATTCTTCTGTGAACATGCTTCTAAAAAAAGGGTATCACAGACAAGGACGTTAAGTGGGGGGGTCAATGTAGTTTCTGTTGAGCCTCAGAGGAGGCAAAGAAAGAATTTAACTACTGCTACCTCTGGCACGTCATAAGAGGCGATTATTGTGAGGCTGTGCGTGGGACTGGGAACCTCTTTGTGTAAAGCAAATTGGTACAAAACCTATTGCTGAAAGAGCATGTGCTTTGGCGTAGGCTTCCTTAAAGGGACCATTTGCAGTGGTGGCTCCATGTTCCATATGGAGTGAAAAAATGAGATGATGATAGTGTTATGTAATGGTTTCAGCTAACCTTCTCTGTTTCTTTAGAAGTACTGATCTTCATACTGTATTTTCTCACACGTAATAGTCAGTTCATATGTATGTTCTTAGTTTGTAGTAGGCATTTTTTATCAGTCTGTCTCTATTGGGGGAGGGGGGGAGAGAGGAAGGAGGCAGGAAATATAAAAGCCACTGCTGGCTAGTTAAGGTCTGAACGCAGTTTTGCCACAGTCCATTTAGCCAGTACTTTTCAGTGTTTCAGCTCAACCTTCAAGGCTATCATAGGGGCTACATGTGAAAGCACACACCATACTGATTCAGCAATCCCCTTCTTAAAGAAATACATGCAGAACATTATTAAAATAATGATCCTCTATGGTATATAAACAGTAACGTGCACATTTGCTGATTAGTTAAGAATTTTACACTGTCTGATTGATATGTCTTCGTTCAGCTCAGATGTAATGTTGACTGGTTCAGTAGAGAATTCTTTCTAAGACACTGAGACCGTATAAGTCACCTTGCATGATACTCAAGTGTTATGACTGTAGTGAACAATATATAGTCATCAAAGTCATAGTGAACAATATACAGTCACCACTGCAGGGTAAATTTTTCACAAAATTCACTTATTTCTTAGTTGGGTATTGTTCTCATGAAAGCAGCATCCAAGATCTGAAATCATTATTAGGCACCCTCACAAGAAAACAATCATCATTGTTTTATTAACTTATTTCTCTGGATCCACCTTTGGTGCTAGTATTGAGGCAGTGCATGATCATCTTTTGACTTCCAGTCAAGTAAGTTTGATACATTATTTAATTTTCAACCAACTCTATAGTTTTCATGTTTGAGCAATGTCTGACTGATGCAGAACTGTTTTAAAATGCTGCTAGTCCTTTTCAGATGTGTCAGCTGAAAGGTGCAAATATCGCAGCTTCGCTGTAAACGGACACAACGCAACCAACGTCCTTTTCAGGACGAACGAGGAAGAAGAAGAAGGAGACAGAGTTCTATGTTTTTTAACTGGCAATTATGCTCTGATATAATTAAAGGCTTTGTCTCGGAGCACATTATGGTTGTAAAACTAAAAGAAGGAGAAACCATAGTCAACCTGGTCATAGTGTATGGGCCAAATGAGGATGAGAGAGCAGAGGTCAAGGAGGAATTCTTCGAGCTGCTTCAAAGGACAGTGGATGACTACCTAGATGAAATTATCATGCTCGGAGATTTCAATGCCAGAGTTGGAAATGACCATGCTAGATGGGGTGGGCTATCGGAAGATATGGAGAAGATACTCTCAATGACAATGGAAAGCGACTCCTTAGATTCTGCAGTGAGCAGAATCTGATCATTACAAACACAAAGTTCCCCCATAAGTACATACATGCATACACTAGATGTGAACCAACAAAGAATGAGAAGTCAGTGATCGACTATGCCATTGTTAGGAGGAGCTCATTCAAATATGTCCGGGATGCTAGAGTCTAGAGGGGGCCAGAGATTGGAAGTGATCACTACCTGTTTACAATCAAAAGAACAACTGAAAGAGTTGCTCAGCCTAGGAACTGCCCAACATCATGCAAGAAACAAAGTAAACGAGCAGGAGAAATGAGCATTAGGACCTACAAGCTGAGAGAGCCAGAAATTAAGACCAGATATCAGGAGCTTATTGCTGCAGCGGTGAACAACACAGAAGAACAACCTGATGACTTGGAAACCCTCTGGCTTAAATTCAAGGACATCATAAAGACAGCTGCTGCAGAAGCATGTGGTGAAGTCCGACTTGGGAACAAGAGAAAGAAAACACCTTGGTGGACAGAGGAAGTCAAAGAGAAAATAAGAGAGAAGAAAATGGCATGGAAACAATACTTAGGAGCTAAAAACACAACAGGACAAATAGAGAAATATAGAGAATATGTAACACTCAGAACAAAAGCAAAGAACAAGGTGCTAGCAGCAAAACAGAAGTCCTGGGAAGATTTTGGAGAAAAGCTAGAAAAAGATGCGCAAGAAAACCAGAAATTGTTCTATAAGACCCTAAAGAACATGAGGAAGGAAAAACAATGCCCTCTCAAATTTATAAAGGAGAAGCAAGGCAAATTGCTCACTGCCCCGAAGGAAGTAATGGAAAGATGGAAAGAATATTTCTCAGAACTTCTGGATGGTGAGCATGGTGAAGCATCAGAAATGATAACCACTAGCACAGAAGAGAAAACCAATGATGGTGAAGATGACATAAAGATGGAAGAACTGAAGGCAGCACTGGAGAAAATCAAGATGGGCAAAGCAGCAGGGCATGATGGTATAACACCAGAAATGGTTAAGTACATGGGAGCAGCAGGAGACCTATTACTCTTAAGGATCCTACAGGCAGCGTGGTGCAAAAAGACCATACCGAAGGATTGGTAGGTTGCCATCATAACAAGCAAAGCTGCAATTAAATGGACAGGCAGTACGAGGAGATGAAACACCAACATACTTAGGAATCACACTAGACCGCCGAATGACATGGAAATCACAGATTAACAAAATACAGCTAAGGGCAAAACTTCGCATGGCCATCATGAAAAAGTTAGCAGGTACCACATGGGGTGCTGATGAGAATATCCTCAAAAAGCTGTACACAGGCAGAGTCAGACCTGCTATGGAATATGGCATCACAGCTTGGTCGACGGCAGCAAAAGTCAAATTTTGACAGAGTAAACAGACTCCAAAACCAAGCAGCACGTATTATAACAGGGGCCCTAAAGTCTACACAAATCAACCATATGGAAAACATCACAGGGCTACAGTCAATGGAGGATAGACGTGACAGCAGAGTCTTAAAACAAGCTGAAAAATTTAAGAGGCTCGAAGGACACCCCATGTACCAAAGAATGAATAGGCTAGGAAGAGGCAGGCTCAAGCGAACTAACTTTGTCACCCAAGCAAAAGAAAAAATTAAACAATAATACCATTCATACTAGCTAGCTCAGTTGCAAAGAAAATCCCAACAAGCTCAACATATCCCCACTGTGGAAAATAAGATGCTTTCCTGAGTTAAAATCTGATATTCCAGGCATTTGAAGGTAAGGGAAAACACAGACAGAAACACAAAGAAAGTGTATAGCAACCAAAATATATTTGACCAAAGATTTCCAGCGAAGCTTTGGACACATGCATATACTGATGGTTTCGGCAACAAATGCAGTTGAAAATGGGGGTGCCGGCATCCTCATAAAATTAAAGAATAGAATTCACTCTATGGCAATTGCCACTGGAAAATACTGCAAACTTCTGTGCTGAAGCAGAAGCCCTGAAAACAGGCAGCTGAAAACTCTTATTGAATGCAAAGCACAGGCAGAAAAAAAAGTAGATAGTAATCTTTTCAGATGCCCTCTCAATAATTCAGCGCTGAAGAGCCACCAAACTAAAGGATTGAAAGATCTGATAATCTCCCTTGAAAGACTGGCCGAATGCTTCAAGAAGTGCACTATCCAGTGGATACCAGCCCATTGCAACATACCAGGAAATGAAGAGGCAGATAGACTTGCTAAAGAAGGAGGTGCCTTACAGCAAAATGATATAGAGACAACTTACGCAACGGCAAAGACACTATAAAGGCTACATTCAAGTCCAAATGGGAAAGAGAGCACCCGGGACATTTGAAAAATGACGCATATCATCAACTATCCAGAAAAGAACAGGTCATCATTTTTCGACTGCGCACTGGGCACAACAGATTGAGATACCATCTGTACCACAAATACAAAATTGGTGCAACAGATCTCTGCACCTGCGGTACCAGCCCGATGACAGTCGAACACCTGCTGCAGTACTGCCCAACCTACAGTAATGAACGGGGTAGCATATGGCAACAACCCACTTCTGTCAACGAAAAACTGTTTGGAGATGTCGGGAACCTTGAGTTGACTGCTGCCTTTATTAGAGTTATAAATGTGGAAGTCTGAAGGCGAACGAGGAAGAAGAAGAAGAAGAATAACACCAATTTTCAAAAAGGGTGACAATCGACAATGTGGAAACCACAGAGGCATATCTCTTCTCAGTGTCTGATACAGACGATCCGGTTAGCATTGTAGGTCTGTGATCAAAGTATCATGGAGGTTGCTTTAGGCCGTTGGATATTGAGTTAATAAAGAATGTTCATAATCTCTGTCCATGACTTGAGTGTTCTGGTTCTCATTCATTAGTAGTAATCGTGCTTTAATTATTTGATATGCGAATGCGTGGTAAGTGTAACCAACAAGTGAATATCTCAAAGATCAACTTGATAAGTCCATCTTATTTGAGTCCACGAGGAAAACAGTTTTATTACGTAAAACAAACATATTTGACGACATCAGTTAATGTAGTTCATGATAAGCATATATGACAAATTGAATACTTGCAAACATCCTATTATGGGTCCATGTCGTACTTGAAAAACTGTCAAATGAACATCATGGCTATATACTCGCGCTGCTGGGTTTCAGACAACCGGTAGTGAGCGCATGTGTCTTGACGAGACTGAATCAACTACTTAATCATTTATCTCTTCATCAATTACAATGGACTGACCCATGTCCATACTTAAATACAACATAACTGTGCGGCACTCCATGCCCGACACTAGAAGAACATAAGGACACGTCTTTACAGCTCGACGGTCATACAAAAAGGGGTACGGTAACCTAGTCACCAAGCGTGACCATATCGACGCTAACACGTCACGACTTGACCGTGCATTTCGCGTTCATAACTTCGTAAAGTATAAAGATCAATTTATATTAATTCCATCGAACCTAATCATGCGCACTGCCAATTTCTAGCAGACGCCATCAATAAAACTACCGTAACAGTGTCCCTGGTAAAATCTACTCTAGAATCCTAGAGCAGAGACTCCGACGCCTAGCTGAGCCACAATTGGATGAGGTCCAGTGCGGATTCCGAGCAAACCGAAGTACTCGAGACCTAATCTTCACACTCAGACAGCTGAGTGAAAAGGCCCTTGAGTATAAGAGTGAGATCCATCTTCGTTTCATAGATCTGGAAAAGACATTTGACAGGGTCCCCTGGAGCAAACTTTGGGACTTTTTGGCAAGGAAGAACATTCCAGCACCTCTGATTCATGCTATACAGAGCTTCTACAGTCTTGCAGAAATTGTGTGAGGACAGCAAACCATTAGTCAGAAGAGTTCAGGACCACCACTGGTGTAAGACAAGATGATATCCTGTCACCTTATCTTTTCATACTCCTCATGGACGATGTCATCAAGGCATGTAAGGAGAGAACAAGAAAGTATTCAGTTTGGTACTGGAAGATGAGACAGGTCTGTATTTCAGAGCTGGCATTTGCTGATGATGTTACCCTGATTGCTAAATCAGAGGCACATCTCCAATCCAACCTGCAAGTCTGGAAGGAAGAGCTGGAGAAGAGAGGGATGGTCATAAGCAGCTCTAAAACAAAATCCATGGTGATATCATGAGAAGAAAGAAGACATCAGATTAAGCTGGGAGAACAGGTCCTGGAGCAGGTCGACCACTTTAAATACCTCGGAGCTATTATAGACCGAAAGGGAGGCATCAAAGAAATGTTGGCCACTCGAAAAGCAGCGGCTGGGAGACTTTTTCAGGCCATAAATCGAGGATTCCTGAGCAAGAGAGAGGTTGGTAAGAAAACGAAGATGGCTGTATACCACTCCACCTATGTCCCAGTCTTGACATATGGATGTGAGACATGGGCAATGACTACAACCCAGAAAAGCCAGATCCAAACCTCAGAAATGAGGTATCTGAGGAAGGTGGTTGAAGTAACAAGAAGAGACATGGTCCACAACCAGACGATACGTCAAGGCCTAAAATCCCACCCCCTGCAGACCCAAGTAGAACAGTCCTAACTAAGATGGTTTGGCCATCTCTGCAGAATTTGGGAGAAGATCGGCTACCACGACAAGCATGGGAAACAAAGAGCCAGGGATCCAGACCCCCAGTCCGCTGGGAGGACAACATTAGACAATCTTTGAAGGACCGAGGTCTAGAATGGAACCAGGCCAGGAGGAAGACAGTCAATAGGATAGTCTGGCGCTCTCTCTTCCAAACCTCTACACCTCACGGTAGAAGGGGAACGACTAAGTAAACAAGTAAGTGTTTATAGTGTAAGTAAGTATAATTAAAGGACTTCTGTCTATGTTAAAAGGTGCACTAATAACACATAAGGAAGGGAAACCCGAGGCCTGTAAACAGTAAATTAATATTAGACAAACATAAAGGTATGTTTTCAGGCACTCGTAAGAAATAAAGAAGTAGAACACTAGACAACAGAAAAACAACAGACGTGAGTGGCTTACCCAGGGTTCGAACCCCGTACCTTCCGTATGACAACACCGCCTAGCTATACAAGCGAATCACACTATCCTCCCGGCCAGCTAGGCATCCCCAAAAAAAGATGCTTTACTGACCGGTCATCAGTGCGAAACACAAGACAACACCGGAAGTTTACAATGGGAACCTCCGCCTATCAATGACGCAATCACTTCTGTTGTTCCCCTATTCTACAGTATATGTCAGTCAACACAAGACAAAGACCTTGATACTGTGTCCAGTAAATGATAGAAGACTTAAGGACAGTAGTATAGAACAGAGGGTAGGTTTCTGGTATTGTATAAACATTAATAACACATAAGGAAGGGAAACCCGAGACCTGTAAACAGTAAATTAATATTAGACAAACATAAAGGTATGTTTTCAGGCACTCGTAAGAAATAAAGAAGTAGAACACTAGACAACAGAAAAACAACAGACGTGAGTGGCTTACCCAGGGTTCGAACCACCTTATCTTCCGTATGACAACACCACCTAGCTATACAAGCGAATCACACTATCCTCACGGCCAGCTAGGCATCCCCAAAAAAAGATGCTTTACTGACCGGTGCCTGAAAACATACCTTTATGTTTGTCTAATATTAATTTACTGTTTACAGGCCTCGGGTTTCCCTTCCTTATGTGTTATTAATGTTTATACAATACCAGAAACCTACCCTCTGTTCTATACTACTGTCCTTAAGTCTTCTATCATTTACTGGACACAGTATCAAGGTCTTTGTCTTGTGTTGACTGACATATACTGTAGAATAGGGGAACAACAGAGGTGATTGCGTCATTGATAGGCTGAGGTGCCCATTGTAAACTTCCGGTGTTGTCTTGTGTTTTGCACTGATGACCGGTCAGTAAAGCATCTTTTTTTGGGGATGCCTAGCTGGCCAGGAGGATAGTGTGATTCGCTTGTATAGCTAGGCGGTGTTGTCATACGGAAGGTACAGGGTTCGAACCCTGGGTAAGCCACTCACGTCTGTTGTTTTTCTGTTGTCTAGTGTTCTACTTCTTTATTTCTTACGAGTGCCTGAAAACATACCTTTATGTTTGTCTAATATTAATTTACTGTTTACAGGCCTCGGGTTTACCTTCCTTATGTGTTATTAATGTTTATACAATACCAGAAACCTACCCTCTGTACTATACTACTGTCCTTAAGTCTTCTATCATTTACTGGACACAGTATCAAGGTCTTTGTCTTGTGTTGACTGACATATACTGTAGAATAGGGGAACAACAGAGGTGATTGCGTCATTGATAGGCTGAGGTGCCCATTGTAAACTTCCGGTGTTGTCTTGTGTTTCGCACTGATGACCGGTCAGTAAAGCATCTTTTTTTGGGGATGCCTAGCTGGCCGGGAGGATAGTGTGATTCGCTTGTATAGCTAGGCGGTGTTGTCATACGGAAGGTACGGGGTTCGAACCCTGGGTAAGCCACCCACGTCTGTTGTTTTTCTGTTGTCTAGTGTTCTACTTCTTTATTTCTTACGAGTGCCTGAAAACATACCTTTATCTTTGTCTAATATTAATTTAAAAGGTGCACGCTTTGCCATAAGAGGACAAACACTTTGAAACCAAAAGATGCATCCTGGAAACAGTCTAGCTGTGCAGTGCTGGCTGACGATGTGAAGGAAGGCATTTCCTATACTGCCGTGCAAATTTCCTTTCCACCGAAAGTGCAGATATCACATCTACGTTGTAAACAGACAAGGCAACCACCGTTTTTTCAGGGCGAACTTAGAAGTTTACCTCTAGAAGAAGACTTGAGAACACAAGATATCCAGCCAAAGTGACAAATATGCCTATCTGAAAATGTGAATACCTTAAGAGATCTGTAAATTCTTCCACAGCTGTCTCCATCCCTCATCATCATGGCAACAAATGTGTTGTTGGACACTTCCCACTCCTGCCAAACTCTGTGCGTGAAACAGAAACAAACTGATAGCATTCAAATGGGACTTATATCATTTAATAACACAAATATAATAATAATAATAGCCCCATCAGTCATAACTGACAGCCCTCAGCTGCTTATTTTCCTGGTGTTCCTTTCGATGTTTTCTCGTCTCTTCTGCTTGCCATGAGAGCTTTTTTTAGCCCAATCTGAGGTGGCGCCGTACAGAGTATCGCCACTTAGTGCGATCAGCAGCTTCATCCTCCCAGGTTGCTGGATTTATGTCCAGTGCCCTCATGTCTCAAGAAAATTATAAAGACAGTAATAAAATGCAGTATCATTTATTATATACAAAATTTAGGTCAGTGAACTGCTTCAAATGACAGAAAGTCAAACGAAAAAGCTATGTCATGACTTGGGTGGAATGTTCCTCTAAGGAAATAATGTCACTGAGCTGTTGAGTGGCAACTAGTGAACCATGGGCAATTCACTAATAAGAATGAAAACTTCTGATGACAATGCCACAACAGTGCATATCCATGGCAGTCATGCAGGTAAAATGAACTATGCCTGGATCAGTGATTTTCACAGAAATATATAGCAGGATTGTTATATAGAAATCTGCAAGTGTTTCATCAGGTGACAAGTTTCAATTGTCAAAGTAAAATACAGCCAAAAAAAAAAAAATATGGTAAAGAGCAGTTTTAAGAAATCACCAAAATACCAAAAGTGCCTGCATCTCAACCAACAAGGCCTTCATCATGACAAAAAAATTACCACAAACGTTTGTTTAAAATAATATAATAAAAATAACAGAATGTAATATAATAAAAAGAAGTGTAAACAATACCTAATAAAAAGAAGTGTAAACAATACCTGTCGTTTTGTAATGCTAGGCTGACTGATAAAAGTAATGAAGAATATACCGACAAGTATTAAAAATATTTTGATACATATTCAAAAAAATATTTATTAATATAATTAGTGTCTACAACTCATTTACCTCTATTTCTTTCTCTTTATTTTCCACTCCTGTATTATGAACTTTAGTTACTTCTTCCACCCTATTCCTGACTCTCCACCCCCCCCCCAACTTTACACATGTTCAGTAAAATGCAGCTATTTTTTATATTTCACTAATCCTACATCAGATTACGTAATTCTTTGAAAACACGCAATTGTTTTTCTTCCTTGAATTTTTTATCTTAATGAAAATTCTTGTTCATGAGAATACTGACACACTCGAGTGCAAGACAATATCAGTATAATAACACAACTTACCCTATAACACCCTTGTAAGGATTCCAGTGAACGCCTTGCTCATGTTGAGTAATGTTGGAGAATGGACAGAATTTATATTTGTAGCTGTAAAACACAAGCAACAGTTAATGTAACTTCAATGATCCACGATAACTGTTAGCAAACAAAACCTCCAGTAATGACCAACAGTATTTGTGCAGCAACTACAAAGATCACTTAATTTAGTAATACCAGATCTGTGTGAGAATGATGATTTGTGTGAAACTTACTCATTTATTACAGAGCTAAAGCATCGTCCCACCAGACGCCTGAGGTGTGGAGGTCCTGAAAAATTGGCTGGCAGAACACGAAGCTTAAGTGTTTCCTCCTGCTGCAGACTGTTGTGACCAAAAGCGTTGTTGAGGCTGTGAAATACATTAAGATTATACTCTTGATGCACAGCAAATAAAATATAGGCACATATATGAGCCATATTATACAGTAACGTGGGAATGCTGGAAGTGCTTATGAAATATGTGGAGAATGATTTCTGGAATAGTCTAAGGCTGGGGTTCTTAACCTGTGATCCATGGACCCCCTCAATCAATCAATACCCTTTAGCTCCCCGAGGAGCATAGGCCTTCAACTAAAACATGCCAAGTCTTCCTGTCCTGTGCCATCCGCTCAAGTTCTTTCCATGTTTTCCTCATCATTTTCACCTCTGTTTCCAGTTCTCTTCTCCATGTGTTTTTTGGTCTACCTCTGCCTCTCTTTCCCTGTGGATTCCAGAACAAGGACTGCCTTGTAATGCTATCAACAGGTTTCCTCAATGTGTGTCCTATCCATCGCCAGCGTCTTCTTCTCAACTCTTGTTCCACTGGCACTTGTCTGGTTCTTGTCATCAGTTCCACATATGTGACTTTGTCATACCATTTCAGTCCTTCTATTCTACGCAAGCACCCGTTTATAAAAGTCTGTAGCTTTTTGGTTGTTGTTTTTGTTGTTCTCCATGTCTCAGAGCCATGCAATAAGACTGACTTCACATCTGAGTTGAAGATTCTTATTTTCGTGTTGGACTTGATTTCTCTTGTTCTCCATATGTTTCCCAATGCAATGAAAGCTCCTCTTGCTTTTTTGTATTCTTATTTTGATATCACTGTCTGTCCCTCCAACTTTGTCTATATTACTTCCAAGATAAGTGTAAGATTCTACATCCTTTAGTGGTGTTTCTTCAAGTTCAACCTTGTTATCATTTCTTGCATTTATTCTCATAATCTTTGTCTTTTCCCTGTGTATTTTCAGGCCCACTTGTTGTGACCTCTCATCGAAAATTTTCATTTTCTCTTGCATCTGATTATGGTTATGGGACAGAAGAGCCAAGTCATCTGCAAAATCCAGATCATCAAGTTGTTTAGTCAGATTCCACTGGATTCCATTTCTGTTGTGTGATGTCGATGTTTTCATAACCCAATCTATTGCTAGTAAGAAAAGAAATGGAGACAAGAGGCATCCCTGTCTCACTCCCGTTCTAATCCTAAACGGTTCTGTAAGTTGTCCTTCATGAAGAACTCTACATGTCATGTCTTCTGTAGTGGATTTTGATGGTACTGTATGGTTGTGATATTACCTAGTGTGATGCATGAGGTCAGCTGTGAAGGCTCCTGAGATAAATGTAGCTGTGAATTTACAGAAGGCCCTTCTTGCTACCACTTACGACCTCACACATATCTTTTTTACTAATGAATGTGGCTACGTTAAAAATCTAGGGTACTGAAATGTAAGGTGTTGTATTAGTATATACAAACACACACACAGATATTTAATAAGTCTAATAATATTAATAAAATTTATAACACACTGAACTAACTCAAGCTGTTTAAAATTTTGATATTAAATTTTCTTTAAGTTTATTTGTTCTGAACCAAGGTTTTATTTTGGTCAGAACATATGAAAGGTTTTGAAATTATGAATGAAATGCATGAATATATGGCATAATAAATGAAAGGTGTGTACATATGAATTTTACAAGACTAGTTAATATTACTACTGTTTATATTTGTAATTTATCTGGGAGAACGATTAATGGATGTGCTGTTGGGGTGGCTTCATCACTCCCAGTCTATGACTACCAAACATTGTCCATTTACTGATGGGAAAAATACAAGTTTATTTCCCAACATGGTATGTTCTAGTTGATGGGAATATAATTGGGTGTTAGTTATTAAATAAGTTGGTGAATGTCCAGCAGGCCAGACGCTCACGTATCTTTGACTGAGTAGTTCTGGTGCTGGAATCTGGTGGCCCCACCTCTCCGTGCTTGGGGGCAATATAGGCTGCTCTGCCAAAATTTTAGACTGCACGGGTCCACACTTGTATTTTTCAACATAGCATTTGACACCACTTTGGTGCCAAATAAAAAACTCACAGTTCTGAAATAAAAGTATTGGGTCATGTGTCAGAACTCTACCTCCTGAGCCACTTCTACACTCAACACTACACAACAACACCACATAGACGGGGTCAGATCTCTCTGACCATACAGCACATCTTACCAAGTTGGTTTCACATAGTATAAGTTCCCCAAGACTACATATTCTGAAATATGTTCATTAACTTCCTGCCATTGAATAGGATAGGTGATATGTTCCACTGATCTCAACACTTGATCCGCCCTTCATAATCCTTGCTGGCGTTTATGTATTTTGTTTGTCTCTAGACCCTGAACTGGGGCTGGGGATCTAGAGCGAATCCTTACTTGTTGTAAGGGATAGATTATGATATGGCAGTATCAAATCACTCGAAACATTAAACAATATTAAAATATACAAAGAAATACTTTCAGTCTTACCAGAATTATGAATAGAGAACACAGTTATATGCTAGCAAAACTCAGCTGAGCTGCTGGCTCTAGTATGGCATCCCTCTAAATATTGCAATTAGCTTCTGGGAATCACACCACTGAAGAATTACTGTGTCTACTACTGGACAACTTATGATGAATGGCAAAGATGCGCGTCTGAGCGCCGATAATATGTTTATCTGTGGCCAATCACCGCCTTTTTTCCTTTTCAAATTTCAAACCTCCTACCAAAAGTCAATTCAGTCATACCTCAGTCAAGTATGTATTATTGTCTGTTGGTCCGTCTGTCTCTACTTGCGTTTTTTACAAAAACACACTTGTTTATACATGCATTTCCTACACGAATCTGCCTCTAGAGTTATTTTTAGCCACAGCTTTCCACTAATTCCCCCTTCTCTTTCATTCATCTAGATTTTAGCACTTGAGTCTCAAGGCCGCAATTTTTTGAAAATTAGTGACATGTTTTTGTTTCAATGCAGTCGCTCGCTGATATGAACAACACAGTCTTTTGTCAATATCTTCATTATTATCTATCCGTCTGTATAAATGAAAGCATATTATTTCTCTGCTCAAGATGGGCCATCCGGCCAGCTAGGTTTTATATTCCTAACATTATTATTAAGAAAAAGTTACTTTTCAAGGTTAGTTGTTTTTTTTTTTTTTTTGAAATATGTTCGAGCATCTTCTGTAATGCGTTTGCCGCTGAATTCAAATAAAGGACTAAGTATCGCAAAAGCGTCCAAGAAATGACTGTTGCGTATAATAGCTAAGGTCCCTTTTGTCAATTTCTTTACCTTGTGTCAACTTGGGGACGTGAATTTTTTTCCTTTCCCCACCAATTGCGTCTTTTTAGCCTTGCTAGTTTCAAGCACGTGTTCAGTCATATTTTCTTTTTGATCTCCGTTCTCATCCCGTCCCATTATATTTCAAACTGTAAGGACATGGATAGTCATATAAGTGCAGTGTCTTTGTTAGTATTAACACAAGTACCTTGTACATTTGGTATAGAGTGTTGTTGTTTAACTAGGACTGCTGAGCTTCTCGCTATTTAGCAGCCAATACCAAGTCCTAGCTCTTTAGCAGCCAATACCAAGTTGAAGACTCCTTGGTATTATCTACACAGTAGATCTAGGCTTTTCCTGTGGCTTTTCTGCCGTTCCGAAATGTGTTTAAAGAGTTGAAATCGTGATCTCCAGTTTCTCAAGCTTGGCTTGCATTTAAAGGATTGTCACATCTGGTCCCAAGTTAGGAGTAAGAAGTCCGTGGTATACTGTGCATTCCCCGCCATCCAAAGGGGGCTCTCCAACTATGCAGAGCTAAAATATTGTACTCTGGTTCTGGGCTCTCTCCCAGGGAATTGTCACGTCCTGCATAGAGCCACTTCTCAATTTCCCCTGCCTATCACTGGGTCCATAGTGAGATCCTTCTGCATGCAGTCAACCAAGTCAAAGAATTATGCTTGGGGCTCAAGTGACTTCTCCAAGCTTAGTGTGTAATGCTGGGTTCTCAACAAGTTTCACCACAGGGGGAATCCCTGGAATTGTGTGGATGATTTCCAGAGTCAATGAGGATGTAATTAGCCTCACAGACATAGGTTCACTACCACGTACATACACTGTAGCATTGTGCATAGCTGGTGGTCATATAAGGATGACTCCAGATATGACTCCATGCATATTTGGTATACATAAAAACATGGTCCATTTAAAAACACTAAAAAAGTTCACAGTAGATTATGAACTTACCAAAGATAATTTATTGTTGCAGACAATAAAACTTTCTTTTTAAATCTTAACCTTTCAAGGTAATCCATTTACGAAGTAATAAAACACTGAGTATGGCAACATTTAGTACAATTATGGAATTCACACCATTTTTACTATGGTCCCTTATGAAAAGTCATGAAATATATACAATACTACGGCGCCACCTCAGATTGGGCGAAGAGAGGCTCACACAAGAAGCAGAGGTGAGGAGAAAACGTCGAAAGGAACACCAGGAAAATAAGCAGCTGAGGGCTGTCACCTCAGGGGCGCATTCCCATAGTCAGTTATGACTGAAGGGGCTATTATTATTATTATTATATACAATACTGCATTACATAATTCTCAAACAAATAAACTAGAATAACATCACAGAAAACTTCAAACTCTTGTTTCAGATTTTAATAGTATTCCTAGCTTCATTTTTTACCTATGACTTGTCATTAGATGTAACTAAGTCTACTTCTATTGCTTTTCCAATAGGCCAGGCTAGGGCCACGCCCACTCATAAGCTAGACTTAATGTGCTTAATATTTCTGCACTGATCCCGTCATTTAAAAAAAACTCTGATCATCAAACAATCATCATCATTGTTAATAATGTTTCTAAGTATGTTTGACAAATTTTTTCACTTAGGAAGCATAGAATTAGTATATATAAAGTTTGGCATATTTCTGCAGCAAAAAGAAAGAAAAATGGAAACATGCAAATACACACAAATTATAATACAGTAATAGCATCAAAACTCGTACACATACTGCTTTACTACTCTCAAATGTGTTGTCGAAATAGTAATGAAAGTCATCTTACACTTTTTAAAACATGTACTGGATTACACTGGTGAATTTCAGGGTTTATTATTGATGATCCAGAAACAACGCTCTCAATGTTGTTTCAGCACAGGTGTCAAAAGTAGCCAATAGTCTGAGCATTGTTCCAGAGTCAAAGCATTAATAAAACACATTGATGCAGGGACTGAAATGGGATTAAAGAAACTCTCATGACACACTGAAAAATGTAAAAAACTGTAACTCAAATATTTACCCAAAACTTGAAGGCTCTTCCACTATTTTCATGTCAGTCAATTCTCCATATACACCTGCCAGAAAAAGTAGTCAAGTTATACATTTTTTGTATCAGTGCTGATAATTTAAAGACAGTAGGGAGTAAGGACAATATCTACCTACCTTGTTTTGATGCGGTAGCACAGTGGTTAGTGCACTGTCTTCCTAGCTCAGTGGTCCATGGTTCAATCCCCGGTTGAGGTGGGATTATTTAGACCGCAAACGGCTCCTGGGTCGACCCAGCCCTAAATTGGGTACGAGCAACTCCGGGAAGGTTAAGGCTGTGTCATGGTTGTCTTGGTTATATTTATTTTTGAGTTGCATCTTCTATATGATATTATTAGTACCTTCAAGTACTGACATTAAGATCCATGTGCTTGTTTTGTTGCTTCATAACTGCTCCATTTAGTCTAATGTTATATTCTTGTGAATTTTGTTTCTTTCAGATATTACCATTACTTCTGTGTTAATGCTATTCAGTCTGAGGGCATGACAGGAAAGTTAGGGTCTGGAGAGGTTCTCTTAATGCATATTGATGATGTCAGATGAATAGGTGTCATCCTATACAACCCTGTGCTTTCCCATCATCTCCCCCCTTGATAGCAGCAGGACAAGTGTAAGAGACTGCCACATTAGAACAGGCGAGAACACATGCATGCTCAATCACACAATTTTACACTTTTGATTTGCATTATTTGGACTGATTGGAGGTCCAAAATGATGCCATATTCAAAACAAAATATAACCTAAGCAGAGGTTGAACGGGATATTTTTTCTTAAATAAAAATCTTCAGTCTGAGATTATTAGTAACGAGAGAAAAAAAACCACTTTGAATTCTGTAAAAATAATTTTTACAAATTGGAACAATTTATATACTCAGTATAATTGGGACAATTTATATACTCAGTATAATTGGGACAATTTATGCAATGTCCCATTGCCCTGTGAAGTTCCCGGTGGGTCTCTGATGTGACAAAGAATAGGGTTACTGCTTCCTCTGGAATGTTGTAAGAAGTGACTAACATGAGGTTGTGCAAGAGACTTGCAACCTCCTCATATAAACTTTTTAAGAAAAAATATCCTGTTCAACCTCTGATGGGTTATAACTAGGATATATATATATTGTTTTCAATTCCAAATAATATGAACAACTGCCGATATGGGAAAGTGGCATCAAACCTGTCAAATCATTGTAAATAGGGCAAATCACAATTCCACTTGTATGTTTAAAAAAAAAAAAAAAACCAAACAAACAAAACTGAGATAAAACCTAAAATAAACACCAAACAAAAATAATATTAAGAGGGAGGGGTGTAAAGGCCTGGTGTTTCCAGTTACATAACTGACTTTAATAGATATTTAATTGACTTTCACCTGTCAAAAGTCATATGTATTGTAAGAACAGCATCAGACCTTCACCTTCCCAATTATTACATATTAAATTTTGTTCTTGTTAAATACTGTTTAACTATATTATGCAGTTCCCTAGTCTGTCTATTCTCTGCTGTAGGCTACTTGTTCATACGTCATGTAAACAAACTGCTATACTAACCAGCATACATTCGTGGTTCCATGATCTATCTATAAGGTGCAAAAACTGAAATAATGATATATATCGTTAAAGAATAATTGGGACAAGAGGAAAGCGACTAAGATAAACGGGGAGATTTTTTTAAAGACTGGCCGACTGTTTGCTCTATCTCAAATTGGTCTATTAAAATCATTGGAAAATGATTTACCACGTAATATTTTTTTTAAGAAAAAACAAAATTGCCGATCAACCCGTTATGCGTTATAATTAGGACATGTAGTGTTCTTAATTTAAGATAATAATTTTTATTTCCGATATGAACATAAGGTATATCATCTCCCCACTACACTAATTCTAAAAAGTGTAAACCAAGTAGGCTAGGCCCTAGGCCTAAAGTGTGATAAATCGATACAATTTCCCAAAGTTTTTTATTCCCATAATGAATCGATACAAATTTCCCAAAGCTTTTTGTTCCCCAATTCTGCATGTCACTATGTCAGAAATATGTGATCGTGTGGTTATAGCCTAATTCAATGTACATGCTTACCAATATTATACACAGCATAAAGCTGTAGCGTTAGCAGAAAGCTATTCATTTTTTCGCCGACCTCAAGAGTTACCGCCGTTGTTTACTTTCGACTTCGTTCCGGTGTAGCAGTACAGATTAACACTCTGACTCTATACCTAGGCCCGCCCGGTATAGTCAGGCCTAGGTCATTTTATATCCCGGGTCTTTTTTCTTTTTTTTTTAAGGTATGCCCGCTATTACTCAAGGCGAAATCTCCGGTTAGAATATCTAACGAGACTGATTTTTACATGAGTATCCTATTTTCCCTGTACGCTGACAGGTGTCCCCTCGCCATTCAGGCAGATACTCGCCGTCTTCGGAGGGTCCCCGTTAGAGCTGGGTCGGCTCAGGAGCCGTTCACGTTATTCCAGTCCCTGGTCGACGACACTTTTCCAAATGTACTCGCCCGGACTTGAACCTGGATCGCCAGCGCAGTGTGGTAACCATTATACCAGCGTGGCTCCCATACCCCGGGTCTAATCTGGCCTAGGAATGAATATACCCTCCCGTTGTCTTTTCATGTTTAACTCAGAAACGGCAGTTATTCATCTTATTTGGAATTGAAAACAATATATGTCCTAATTATAACCCATCAGAGGTTGAATGGGATATTTTTCATCATTAAATTTTTAAAAAAATAAAAGAAGAACAAATTAACTATGAAAGTTTTTGGCAGTCAACGTGGAAAAGTTATAACTTGTGAAATTCAAAACCCATGACTCGCATCCATATGTCAAGACTGGGACATAGGTGGGGTGGTATACAGCCATGACTACAACCCACAAAAGCCAGATCCAAACCTCAGAAATGATGTATCTGAGGAAGGTGGTTGAAGTAAACAGAAGAGACATGGTCCGCAACCAGACGATACGTCAAGGCCTAAAATCCCACCCCCTGCAGACCCAAGTAGAACAGTCCCAACTAAGATGGTTTGGCCATGTCTGCAGAATGGGAGAAGTCAGCTACCACGACAAGCATGGGAAACAAAGAGCCAGGGATCCAGAGTCCGCTGGGAGGACATTAGACAATCTTTGAAGGACCGAGGACTAGAATGGAACCATGCCAGGTGGAAGACAGTCTGGCGCTCTCTCTTCCAAACCTCTACACCTCATGGTAGAAGGGGAACTACTAAGTAAGTAAGAAATTCAAAATCAAAGAACTTTTCACCTGCGTGGTTCTTACACACATGAAACACAACAAAGGATAACTTTTTGTAGAAAACTTTGTTTCCGAAATGACTGCATTGTTGTGTGTGTGTTTGTAATGTCTTCAGTCATTCATTATCACACTTCGACTTCCCGAGGAGCACAGGCTTCTAAAAAACTTATGCCTAGTCTTCCTGTCCGATGCCATCAGCTCATATCCTTTCCATGCCTTCTTCGTATCTGTCTCCAGTTCTCCTCTCTGTGTTCTTTGATCTCTCTCTACCTCTCTTGCTGCCATATGTGCAGTTTCCCTTGTTTCTAGTTGTCAATTCTGGGGATTTCCCAGCAGAAAAAAAAGTGAGTCGGCAGCATAGAATCTTTAAAGCTACTGTTGCGCTCTGAGCGTGTGCGTGCTCAATTACTGAATGCGATGATAATATTGATTACTTATTATTGAAATAAAGAATGTTTTGATTTGAAAACATTTTGAGAATTGTATTATTGCGGGGTTAGTTAGTTGCTTATCATTTACAGGACGTAATAATAGGCAATTTTTTTTTTCATTCAGTAGCGGGGTAGAAATGTAAAAAGGCAATAATGCCTATTTCTTATAATAAATATGTCGTTCTTTCGTTTGTTTGTCCGTTCCTTAACCAGATTACCTTCTTCTGTCTCGGATGACTGAACTGACTTATTCTTTGTTGAAGTTTTAATGGTTTGATTAATTTTCCACAGGATGGGATAACCTTCCTTAGTCGCCTTGTCGTGAGAAATTCTAATCCACATATATAAATTAAAAAGTAAATGTAAAGCCTAACAAATAAATTCTATAAAAGGAAGAAGAATGGTAAAGAACAGTGCTGTCACAATGACAGTACTCGAAATCCCCTTTGTTTTATGCTTCGTCTGCAAATTGTAACGTTTCCACGTTAAATATAAGCCACTGCATAAATACATGCGTTTCCACAACCCAATAAAACGTGTACTGCAGTTCTAAGAAAAACCTTGAGATACGCAAGTGATTAATGACCTAAATTAATCCTAACATTAATTATACTACGTTACCAAAACGAACGAACAGATGGACTAAGATGGAAAGAAGGGAGGGCTGAAGGCAGCAACGCAAGCAACACTAAACACGCGTCTCGCTATATTAATGCCACCCCTAACACGCGTGTAAGGCCACATGCACTAACTTTATTTCAGACGGACAGTGATAAAAACACTACCCTTCCCAGAGTTAGGTTTTAAAAAACCTGAAAAACGCTTATTAGGAAAGATGACATTAGATGGATTTACGTTTGAAAACATGACAGTACCCAGACACCACATGGGGATTGAAGTGAACAGGAGGTGGTAGAAAATGCACATTTTGAACGCAGCCACCTAGCTCCCTTAGATTGAGATATTTGGATTCCTTAGGGCTTGCTGACACAGAATATGTTAAGTGTTACGCAAATAGTCCAGGAATTAATAAATTATAGGCAAAAGAAAATAATGAGGGTGTCAGACAACCTAAAAACTCGGAGTCGCTCAGTGGCAGAATTTTAGACCACCATTGTACGGAAATAGGCCACAAGTTACATTTGAATTGATTGGAGGGAATGATATGTAAGGCTAAACACGATTAGTCGGACTATAAATGCTATCTTTTGTTGTCAAGGGAGACGGAAGTAAGAGTACTTTTTTTCAAACGATGGGGTAGAAATGGCCTGATTGGTTAGGTCTGTTAATATAGTTAATTGATAGCGTTAGTTCGAGACCACTAGTTCAAATAAGCTTGATAAAGCAACAGTGCGTTGAAGCCAGCTCATATTTTTGCTAAATAAAAGCCTGGAACATAAGCAGATGGGAATTTGTGCCAGTATTTGTGCCTACATTCATTGCTAGTCAACGTATCTGTGTTTATTTCCTTGAATTGTGGTAGGTTGAAATATTTGATCTCTTTTAATGAAAATTGAATGTACATTGATAATTTATGTCTGTATATATGTGCAGTTGAGACAGTAGCGAACATGAGACAAGGCCTATATCTGACACATAGGACACCTAGGAGCCGCGGTTAGCATAGTGGTTATTGCTCCAAGCCAGTGAACAGATGAGGCGGAAAATTTTTAGGCCACAAACGGTGTCGGAGAAAATGTCAAAGCTACATGGGAAGGTTAAGGCGGCCGGCGTGATGCCGACCACATCACCCCTCGTGTGCCGACGGTCAAGATAATATGGGCCTAACACCATATTCCCAATATGCCTAAATGGGCGTGTAACGGGTTCCTTTACTTTTTTTTATAGCACTGAAACCTTATGTGCAGAGGCGTAGTAACCATTAGGGAGGTTAATACTGGAGTAAACTGCTTCAGAAGAAGATAGCAGTTAAACTAAAGCTCTGAACTCTGTGTTTGTGATGTATTGTGCTCAGTCTAGCCAGATAGTATAAATTAGTTCTGAAGTAGGAGGTACATCCTTCTTGTTTCAGGGACTGTGGTCCTAGTTATTGAAGCCGCACCTGGTCTGAGCATTTGCTGAATCCAGAGGCTACAACATACTCTTTGGTCCCTGTAGTAACCAGTGAGGTGTCTTCAGAACCAGTGAGGTGTCTTCAGAACCAGTGAAGAAGTCTAGCAGAGGAGTCTTTGCCTGCCGCCATCACGAAAGTTAAGCCCTTCGTGGCCAACAGAGCTCAACAATTTGTACCACCTCCTCTTAAAATGAATTGTATTAATTAAAGAGGGGTAATTAATTGTTTTAATGACAGGAACTGAGAACATCTCCAATACTAGTTCCAACAGAAACAAACACATGCAGTCATGATGTCTAATAACAATCTATCTTGAAGAACAAAACCAGTATTACCTCATATTACCACATCACAACTCACACACATAGATTACTAATATTGTATGTCAATGCAAAGACCACATTTATATCTGTGTACATAATATTTGTAATTACATGTTATAATATTGCCTGGTTCACTGTGTAGTTGAATCAGGATCACTATTGTAGAAAAAAATCAATACATCTGTATATATCTGAAATTTATCATTGAATCTTTTAAGATGGTCTTCTAGAGTGTTGACTGTTTGTGAGTGTCACAGTGTTGTCAAGTGTGGTGGAATAATTAAATTGTTTATCTGTTTGTTGTTGTGGTGACTTACACTTCATCATTTGCATAACCCTAGACATATAACGTTGCCAACACAATATTCCAGAATAATTCTGACTGAGATATAAATATGTGGCAGTAAGTAAGGTTATCTGTAAAACACTACACATATTAGATACAGATACCTTCACAGCTGATCTCAGTCAGTACAAAAGTCCCTATAAATATTTATATCATCCCACTTTACCACACGCCTCTTACGACAGAAGTGGTAGGTTGAAGTGTTGTTATTCTTTGTTGTCCTTTTGGGCCCCGGTAACACACAGGCGTTTTATATTTGTGAAAATATTACCTCTTTGCTCAACACCAGCCAGGTGTTGAACAATAAATAGTCAGCGATTAAACCATCTTGACGGGTTGTTCAGTGACTTGTTTTTACACCAGAACGGCAACCGACGTGTTTTGATAAATACGAAATTAAGCCGCATGGCACACACACTATGATTGCGTATTTGGTTCCGGTGAGATGGTCAGTTAAAAGATAATTAATGTTTAATTTGGCAGGTATGATTCCCAAAGTTGTCTTGATTACAACAAGTGTGAAGTAATAGGACAACGGAAGATATGCTATAATTATTTCCGGCAAGATCTCTTGTCTGAATAAACAGAGATGAGAAGAAGAGATTACAAGATTGAAGAATTAGAACAAGGCATATGATATAACTGTTTCCGGCAATGGTAACAATTAGTTACACTACCATTTATGGCCATGCCAATCATTATGATGAAGGGTAGGTGAAAATTTACCAGTAATAGGGCGCTCTACCTACGTGGGATTGATTTTAACAAAATAAACTAGCGAGGTTGAATTTTGTGTGGGAAATTTTAACTATAAAACCTGAGTGCTTGAAGATTCCCTAATTCTTCCCTACCAACTCTCCACAGACACTGAACATTTTAACAGACTCAATTTTAGCAACTCAATCTCAAGAAACTTAAAGAGAATGCAGTAGACCAGATATTGTGAAGAAGGTATTTTTGGCTAATGCATACGTATCAACCAGATCGGGTTCAATGTTAACGTGTATGCTCTCACTTGTTTGCACAGAAGGAAATGAAACTGCAGATAACAAAGCCAAGACAGGTAGATCTGCTACAAACAGAATAAATGTAGGGATGGGTAAGTTTAATACGAAGAGAATAACTGAAGAATGGACAATCCTTCAAGCTTTCCTCTTATTATAATATATCTAAAGAAAGTGACATGGACAACCTATGCCAAGCAAGAAAGAAGGCTCAATACCTTCAATCTACAGTGTATATGCCACATCCTCGGTATTTCGTGGATGGAAAAAGTGACAAACGTTGATCTGTTGTCATGTGCTGGCCTCCAAAGAATGCATACACTGCTTAGACTAAGCTGGCTTGGCCATGTCCGCCGCATGGAAGATGGTCACATCCCGAAAGATATATTCTACAGACAACTGGCAGATGGAAAAAGAACAGTTGGGCGACCGCAGCTGAGGTTCATGATGTGTGCAAGAGAAATGAGGGCACTGGACATAAATCCAGCAACCTGGGAGGATGAAGCTGCCGATCACACCATGAGGCATTGCTCTCTACGGTGCCACCTCAGATTGGGCGAAAAGCAGCTCTCACGGCAAGCAGAAGAGAGGAGAAAACGTCGAAATGAACACCAGGAAAAAATAACAGCCGAGGGCTGTCAGCTAAGGGGCACACTCCCATAGTCAGTTATTATTAAAGCCAGTGAATTAATTAATTCATCACTTCAAGGAGCACATACCTTCAACAAACGTAGGCCAAGTCTTCCTATCATGAGCCATCAGCTCAAGGTCTTTCCATGTCTCCCTCATTATTTTCATTGCCTTCAGCTCTCTTCTCCATGTGTTTTAAGTCTACATTTGCTTTCCTTACATTTATAAGGTTCCTGTTCCAATGGTACTTATCAGTTCCATATTGGTTATCATGTTGTACCATTTCAGACCCAACTGATGTCTTCTCATTTTGTTTCATCATTATCTCCTTTTTTCAAATCCCCACAATTGTAGATGGTCTCTGCAAGGAAGCCTATGCCAAAGCACAAAATCTAGCAGTGGCCGTGGCAATTTGTTTTACATGAGGAGGTTGTCAGCCCCTATCACAACCACATATTAGTCGCCTTTGAAGACATGCCTGAACCAGCAGTAATCACATTCTTTCTTCGTCTCCTCAGTAGATCCAAACATACTGAACATCATATGTTAGTTCAACATTTAAGAAGAAATTGGGTCTGTGACGGATCTTTACTTCAAAACCTAGGTTGAAAAATAATTTAGTTTCAAGAGTGACGTCCTAAGATGGAACAATTTATAGCATGAAATATTAAACAACTTAACGTTTAACCAACAAGCTGTTCTCTACTTCTTTGAAATTTACATCCAGAGCAGTCAGCCATTTTCTCACATGTTTTTGCACCTTCCATAAGTCCACATAGATTTATCTCAATGTTGCTTGATTCAACATATTCTAGCCATCAATTTTAAAGAAAGCTGGCAACAGTAGAATGTTCAAGCCAACAACAAACTATATCATCTGCTACATTTTTGACTTAATTCTACTTTTTTTTTTTTTTTTCATTTTAGCCGGAAGCACATTACAGTTTGTCATATGCACTATTGTCGCGAAATGGGCAAGACACTCTGGAATTGCCATGAAAACTACTGTTTTTATAATAAATTATGAATCGCACACCAGTAATTCTACTATAACTTTATAATTAATGCCCGAACGGAAAACTTCTTTTTTGGGATATGAACAGAAACTACAAATACGTGTAATTATGGCAGCTGGAAATCCTTACCTTTGGTAAATGATGCGGAAATCAGGATTTTGTCAGAAAAATAGCACAACAGCATTGAAATGTTACAAAAGTTACAAGTAGAAAAGTGAATGCCGACACTGACCTCAGATCTTCTTCTTCTTCGATCCTTAACCACCGACCGTCAAAGCAGTCAGTGGCCATCACGCCTAGTGGCGTCTTGTAGGGCAACAACAAATTGATTCCACTTTGCACGGTCGGTGGCCATCCTTCGTACAGTGCCCCAACTCTGGTTCATTCTTTGCATCTCAGCCTCCACAGTCCTCCGCCAAGCTGTTTTTGGTCGGCCTCTCTTTCGCTTTCCTTCAGGGGTCCAAAGCATAGCTGTTCTTGTGATGGCATCGGGGTCTCTTCTGAGGACATGATCAACCCAGCTCCAGCGTCTGCCAGCTATGATGATGCATGTCCTCTTGCTTGCTACGAGTAAGCAGATCTTGGTTGGTGATGGTATTCGGCCAAAAGATTCAGTGAATTTTTCTTAGGCATGTTGTGTGAAAAGAGGACAATTTTGACATTTCCTTCTCTGTGACTCTCCAGCATTCCGCACCATAGAGAAGCACAGAAAGCGCGCAACTCTGGTATAATCTTAATTTTGTGCTTGTGCTGTATTGGGAGGACTTCCAGATGTTATTTAGGCTAAAGAAGGCTGTTCTTGCCTTATTCATTCTGATGTTGATGTCTTTGCCTGCCCCACCGTCTGGTGTTACTATGCTTCCTAGGTATGTGAAGGTATCTGTCTGTACCAGTTGCTGATTCCTTACTGATATGGGCTCAGGGTTGCTCACATTGAGCGTCATGACCTCAGACTTCTTTAAATTGATGTTCAAGCCCACCTGCTGGCTAAATTTATTAAGTCTATCCGTTTTTTCCTGGATGTGTTGATGTGAATGTGCCAGCAGTGCAATGTCATCTGCATATTCCAGATCTTCCAATGTTGAAAATGTAGTCCATCTTATTCCTCTTGGACTGCCCTCTGTTGTCTGGCGCATCACCCAGTCTATGACTGTTAAAAATAGAGTGGTTGATAAGGGGCATCCCTGTCGTACTCCTGTCTTCACCTCGAAGGTTAGGTTGCTCTGCCCAACACTACACTTAAAGTTGGCATAGAGGCTTTTTATGATTGACACTATGCAGCTTGGAATTCCGTAGACCTCAGATCTAGGTTGGGTATATAAGCCTGCTCAGATTTAATTCGGGACTCTCAAAATTTCATAGCTGAAAAGACATCCAGTGGCCTGACACATGCTTGTCAAAGCCACATAGCAACAGCTGAGAAAAGCAAAGCTGACCTGCTTGAGAGCAGATTTGCATAAGTGATAAGCTGATACGTAATACTGTGAGTGAAGGGTATGTTAAACTTATATTAATCTGTAGTTCATGATTTGTGAAGCTGTTAAGATTTGGAGAGCGAAGAGTCGAGAAGAGAATTAAGTGAGCTGGGTGTGGACGTTTGAGATGTGAAGAAACTGTCATCAGTAGTTGAGAACTGGTCTTGAGATGAGAAAGTGTTCATTTACCTAGAGTTTTTCAAGACATCTGGTTATGGTAAGTTTGTTGAACAAGTCTGGAATTACTCGTAGTATAATCCAGAAGTAGTGAGAATAAGTAGAGGAATAAGTTACACAGTTCATAAGTATTGGTGGTGTTACCACTTATTACCTCAAACTGGTCTGCGTATTTTTGATAATATAAATTTAACTGTGACTGAAATCAGCAGTGTTCAGTTGGTTCTTTATATATCCACATGCGGATGTACACTTGCTGATGTTGTGCCCAGTAAAAAGATAATACCTTCTTAGGCAACACAGCCATATCATGCCATAGATCCCATGTGGCTGTTGTGAGGAGGGATTGTGTTGTGAACATAACACTTAACCATGTTCACACATAGAAAGTACTAAAGTGAAGTACCTTTATGGGAAAATAAAACCAGAAGGCTGTAGTCTTGTGTGGGCTGCACTCATGTTCCATTTATTGATCAGTAACAAAAATCCACATCTTAGTGACTTATTCAGCAACTTCATTTCCAACTTCCAGATCTGAATACCCGCAGCCTATCATGCCTTATGAGACAGGTTATAATTCTGTTCTTACAAAATGAAAACAGTAAACTATTTCTTGAAACAGACTTCACTTGCAGAACTAAACTATTAAGTTTTATTAGGCGAATGCACAACAAATGATGGCTGACTTTACCGCACAATATGTGGGTTACCTAACTCGGAGATAACTGGTCTGTCAGAAGGACAATGAAGTTAACAGAATAAGTCTGCATAAATTTAACATATTTGTATATATATGAATTACTGCTGTTGGCACCCCCAGAAGTTACTAGTTCTTGTTCGTGGATCTGCTTGGAAAAGAGTGCATATATGCAGTAGGTATGAAAAATCAAAGGGAAAAAAAAAATAATGTAAATTGAGGCAAAATGTGACATATGTTCTACAAACCAACCACATTCATACTTGTCCACTGTTAGTCCCCGTGCATACCATTGACCACACAGCATTTAAAAAAAAAAAACATTTAACAAGTTGCACAAATGAAACTGAAGCATGAACAATTTGGGGCACTGGTTTGTGGTAAATACAAGTGACTTGGCTGTTGCCCCTTTGTGCTCATCATCATCTTGTTTCATGCCTAGCAGCATCGATGATCAATTCCCTCCGTATTTGTCCGTCTTTTGAGCATACCACCAATTCAGATGCCCAGTTAGTTCCATGGGTCTCTTATGAGACCAAAAAAAAAAAGAAAGAAAGAATAGTGACTACTGCTTCCCCAGACATGTCATACAAGACAAAATGAGGTTAAGCTTGAGGCTGGTAACCTCATCCTGTAAAACAGATTGCTACAGAAATCAATGCATCCCATGTGGTGTGAAAAAGAAAATGATGAAGATGACTACTTCAGGTAGCTGGTCATTACCCTGCCACGACTTCTCAGGTCTTTCCTCTCACCTTTCTCTGCTCCAGTTGTCCTCAATCTTTTTCCCTGTCACAAAGTTCATTAGGCCCATCTTTCCAAAGGCAATCAATTTTATACGCCTTCTTTTCATTTTTGTTTGCAGTAGTGATCTTATAACATTGTTTTTTTCATATGTTTCCTTACATAATTTCTTTGAAATGTGTCAAGAATGTAGCAACCTCTCATGCCCCTAGATGGACCAACGATCATGATGTGGCCAAAGATAGAAGCTACATTCATGACGCTATGGCTTTCATTCCATGGAACTTCTTCCCTGCACAAATGACAGTTTGGGGAAGAAGGGAGGAAAAAAAAAAAGAGCAAAGCCAATGAGGATCACAACTGTTATGATGTAAGAACTCCACAGTCTCATGTGTTAGATGGTTTTACACAACATTTTGGCCACAATTAAAATTCAGGTTTCAAAATTTAATACCAGCTAACAACACTGCCAAAGAAAAAAATTCACAGTAGTCTGCCTGTTACTACACAAGTGAATTCAGAATGTGTTACTGACCTTGACATGTCTGTTAAGTTGTGTGACTTTGACCTTTGCATGCCTCACTTCTGCAATTTTCAGACACACGCAGAACGTAACAACATATAACATACATGTCCTAAGTAGACTGTTTTGTTATAGTTTCAAAAAATTCATTTAGTCGGCATGAAGAAAGCATATTTGCCTCCCCAGCTGATATAACATAACAAAATGTTCTGCACCTGTACACACTGCTCAACCCATATATATATATATATTTCACAAAAGAAGTTATGCAGCATATACAATGCACTTAATCAGCAATCAAACTTATACAACAAGAAGCAGGAAACAAACCAGATCTATGTCGACTCTTGGAAATGACATGATGATTAATCAGTTTCTGAGTCATGAGAAATCATTCAAGATATTTACACAACTGGGGGAAAAAAACGTCCACTTGATGACTTTCACCAAGCAGATCTAACAAGTACTGGATGTTTGAATGCCAGACATGGACTCAATCTGCCCAAAAATTATCCTTCTGTACTTGAAAATTCTACGTTTATTCAACAAAGACATTGCCCTACAAAATATTTTATATCTAGTTTAATAGTAAATTCTGCTCGTCTGGTGCAGTCTGGTCTATTAGTTTCACATATTTTGTCTACCTTTTCCAGAAGTGCAAGAGGGATCCTTTAACGCTCTGACCACCTGTGCAAAAGATATGAAGAACAGACTCCATAGTGGGTCACTGAGTTGCAATTCCACAAATAACTGTTTACTATCTTCATAATATTATTATAAAACAATGCAACCTTCCAAGCAGAAGCAAATTGCTGCTTCATGATAATCCACTGTGAATCAAGCCTTAAGGAGGGCAAATGTTTCTGTATGTATTTTCACTCACTGGAGATCATTACTTGTTTAATCATATTCATACTGCTTCCAGATATTGGGGAAAGGTTACCTGAGCCAGTGATTAACTGTGCAGCATGTCGTAAAAGGCAAATAACGTGAGGTTATGCATGGGGCTGTAACCTCTAGTAAAACAAGTTATTACAGAAACCACAGCTGCAGGAGCATGTGCTTTGGTGCAGACGTCTTGCAAGGGGGCCAGCTGCAGTGGTGGCTCCAAGCTCCATTACGAGTGAAAAAGGTGATGCTTCAATAAATCAATTAATTTCTGAAGGATATATATATATATATCTAGAATCTCGTCATTAGAACCTGTAGAAACTCAGGGAAGATGTGCCGATGTACGTATTTATATAAACATATATGTACACACATACATCCCTTGCAGTCAACTTATTTTCTTTAAAGTGTGTGATATACAATCTGAAATTTATTTTGAGTGAAATGTGTTTCTGCAGCCATGTGTGTTCCATTTGATTATTTTCGAAAGACAAATAAAACATCTGTACGTGATTAACTAAATGTAACGCAAGAGGCAAGCCTCAGTTACAGCATACCATGAATTTACCATTGCCTCGGTTGCAGCAAACTATGAATCAACCAATCAGGAATCAACTATCATGGCTGAGCTCAGCAATTAATGTACAGTGATGGCATTACCAAAACAATAACACATTATGTGACCAGCTAAATCAAGCCTAGTTTAATTCAAGCACAGGTAACTGCAAAAAAATGTTACGTCATTATTAAGTTAGATATCCTGCTAATCTAACACAGTAGTACAATAAACGTTGCTTGTCAATTGTGCATTAGTTCTGTCGCATCGTGAGTGGAGGGCACAAGCAGCTCGAACATCTACTCAAGCATAAACAAATCTGTACAGCATAATAAAACTGTATGCACACAAGAATGATTGGACGCAGTGTGAGCACTATTTGCGATTGTGGTGTGAGGTCTTGATGTTCTTACTCAGTGTTTCTTCTTCCTGAATTTCTTGTCGGAAAGATGCAACTTTTTCTGCAATGACAAACAATTTTTTAAGATAATTTTTCTTAATCAATAAAATCCTGGTAGAACATGCAACATATACATGGTTCATTTCTAACATATCACCACTCTACAAATTGTCAGCGATTCAAAATAGAAGCGATGCAGTGGGTCCCATTTTAATGCAACATCCCTGGCAACAAAGAGGTATAAAGATTGGCAAAGGTTAAGGTAGACAGCTACCTCAACCTGTTACAAGCATAACTTATGAAGAGGCCAGAAGTTTTGTCAGGAGCAGATTCAGGAACAAGTGGAAAGCAGAGCATGCAGGCCACCAGAAAAATGATGCATATTACCAGCTCAACAGAACTGAACAAGTGGTAATCTTCAGACTCCGCACGGGCCACAAAAGATTGAGACATAAACTAAAGATAGGAACTACTGATGAGTGTAACTGTGACACTGATAAAATGGAAGTTGAACAGATGCTGCAAATGTGCCTTACATACGAGGTACAGAGAAAGCACATATGACCATCACCAGTACCATTCCTGGACAAACTATGGAGACACCTGCAACCTCAGGCTGACTCCTGCTTTCTTTAAAAACATTCAAGTTGATGTCTGAAAGTGTACAAAGAAGATTATTTGTAGCATATTTTCAGGTGTCTACAACTCCAACGATGCCATCAGATCCTCTCAGATATGATTAGACCTTGTCTACCTCTATCCCCTGCCTACTAAATAAAGCTAACAAGTTTGTACTTTATTCTGAAGTCCTCGCCAACTTGAAGTCAGATATGCTCAACTTTTAGCTACAAAAAATGGCCAAATGGCTCTATGCAAGAGTGCTCAGATTTTGCAGCCCAGTGTGACCAAGTGTCTTAGATTTAAACATGCTTAAGTTTTAGCATCAAAACAATACTTAGATCTAAATATAATCAAGCTTTAGTATCTAAAAAATCCAAGTTTCAGTCTCAAGCAAGCCTGGCTTTGACTTTTGGCCAATGGTTAAAAAAAATAAATATATAAGGCAACACGGAAAGTTTAAAAAAAAAAAAAAAATGGGGCCTAAAACCATTCTGTTATTTATGGCCTAACTTTTTCCTCCTCTTTCTTTTACATTTGTTACAACACAATCTTTTAAATTGACTTACCTCTCAGAGAAGATATGGCTTGGTGTCGTCTAGCTAAGTATGCATCTAACTGCTTGGCAAATTCTAGAAGTCAAAAGAAAATAAACAAGTGCAAACAAGTCATAAATAAAGAAAATCAATTAAATATTCTTCAAGCATCATCATTAGCTAATAATGCAGTTATATTTAACAAGGGTTAAAGCATCATTCAAACTGTGCAGTAACTAATTTTAAAATACTGACAGCAAAGTAACTCACACTCCTCATTACAGAAGGAAGACCTCATCAGACAAGTGTTTTGGCACATTATCTTCCTGACACTCCTAAGTGGTGGTTCCCCAAAGGTCATGAATCAAGTAGTCTGTGGGTTGCCCGAGACTGAATGAGACGGATGAGAGTGAGACTCACTGCGCTAGAAACAGAACCACACAGTCTTCACTGCAGTGTCAGTAAAGTATTTTAGATAACATCTTTAGTTTTCCCCTTGAAGTGCCCACAGCAATAGCTTTAAAACCAGGCACCCTTTGTACTAGAGAATCAGGTCGCTGGACTTTTCCTTCTCTAATAGATGCTGCTCTTCAATATAGGACAGATAATTAAATAAGGATGAACTGATGAAAGAGACCTGAAACACTGCATTCTGACTATGACCTTTACTACATGCAGGCATTGTTCACACTGAGGCAAGTTTACTGCTGCTTCCCAGTTTGCCTCAGTCCAGAAGGGACAGTGTGAGGCCCTAGTGGTGGATGGATCAGATTGTCCAGATTTTCTTAAATGAAATTCGGACATTTTTTGCAAGTTGATATTGACTCGGTCTACAGCACTGTCCACCACACATAGATATCACAGGGGATCGCAAACATGATACAGCAATGCAGATTCAACCTCATGAGTAGCATCACATGTAGCCTGAAGACGTAAGTCTGCAGAGACTGAATGACCAAATATTGTTCACCAAAAGCAAATGAATACACCTCCCCATTTAGAGGTGCTGTATAGACTGCAGCCAGCAACTTTTTTCCTCATCACAAATTTCCTGAGGGATCTTGTGTCTGAAAGCCTCAGATAATGACACTGAGTAGTGACCATTTTCCTTTGTGTCACTAGTGGGCTGTATTCAAGCTAGGTGTATATTCAAGCACAACAATGTGAGCAATCATTCTTGCTCATGTGGAATAATTAACTGTAAACTGATGTAGACACTGACATCTGAGAATCTCATCATGGTAACATAAGTACAGCTACACCACAGACCAGCCTTTCTCAACCTTTTTATCCTGGAGGAACTGTTACCAGTGAGTTTGTCTTCAACTGTTCTGCCTCTGACAATGATGTTGTCAGTGCTGTCGGGCTTACAACATGTGGCCAACGTATTTCTTTTTAACGCGAATTTGATGTGGGCCGTTTAGCTTTGGCGTATGGTGATGATAATTGAATTTGGTAACACTGTTTAAAGGGTCAATGTAGGATGACCAACTGGCAATAAATCGAGGCTGGACTCATCGTGGACAGTTGGTGACAACACACAATTTAATGAAGACATAATGTTAACATCAGTCAGCTAGGCGATCATCAATATTACATTCATGGCAGAAAAAGTACATAGTCAATAATGGTCAACATGGACATTGATCATAATGGCTACATATTCGTGTCTTCCCTTGACCTGGGTAAGAACACCATAATCAATTAAGTCTATACTCGACGATAGTTATTTCGTTCTGCCTCCAGTACGTTGCCCGGATAGCAACAAATCGCCGCGACAAAACGCGCCATACCCATTTAAGAATGGTGCCCGGTCGTACGCAAATAATTAAACATATAATTAACCTAGATGCGCTCAAATGTGCGTCTACAAAATACTAGACACACATGTGAGGATCTCAAACATTTAACTCCCCAGCTATCAATATAAAATAACTTAACAGTTATTGCTTAATGATTAATAATCATTCTTGCTCATGTGGAATAATTAACTGTAAACTGATGTAGACACTGACATCCGAGTATCTCATCATGGTAACATAAGTAAAGCAACACCACAGACCAGCGTTTCTCAACCTTTTTATCCTGGAGGAACCCTCAAAATAATTTTCAGGTCTCAGGAAACCCCTGCATACAAATTATTATATCCACAACTCATGGTACATCAGTGTGATCAGTAGGTTGTAAATATAACAATCCAATACAAATTGTCAAAGCTCTTCTGAGTAGAGAATTATTTTTGCCGTGGATCTGTTTATTTTGGCCAACTTATTAGCCTACTATTTTTTGTGTGGTTCCTCCCTCCCAACAAAGGATACCAACTGTAATGCAAGTCAGTGGTGCAGGTAGACGAAACGTAAGTTTACCTTTTTTTTTTTTTTAAATTTCCTACTTGATTTAGTTTTTTACCATATCCAAGTAGGCCTGAAAGTCTTATAACAAATTTCTACTCTACAAAATGCTACGATCACACTGCGCATTGTCATACGGATCATACGGAGCTGCTTGGTCACTGCTGAGTGCTAACATTGCCTGGCGAACAAGTTTTAAAAAAAAAAAAAAATGAGTTTTTTTCAGTCATGATCTCTCATGGAAACCCGGTTGAGAAACCCTGCCCTAGACACTGAAAAACCTGTTTTACATAAAACATGTCAACTCTCTAGCAAGCAGATCTGAACTTTCTATATTCTGCAACCCATTTTACTGGATTTTAAAATGTTCATTTTTGAAAATAGTTTATTTGTGAAATGTTATCCAACAGCTGCATTCAAAAAATCAGTTTATTTAAAACTGCCACGAAACAATTTTTTCATTCTCAAATCTTATCCCAATTATAGTAAATCTTATCTGATGTTGCAAAATGTAAATGTAATAAATAAATAACAGTGTTATAAGCAAGTAATAACTATTGTTTTATTTATAATATATTTAAAAAAAATTAATCTTTTAAATTTATAGTGTAGTAAGCAAAATGATGTGCATATGCCAGCCTATGAATGTTTAGTCTGTCACCTGCAAAGTTTTGCACTGTCGTTTATATGATCTGAGCTTGGACAGGTCTGATTTACAACTTCTATCATTTCCTCAGAATTCTGGCATGCCACTAATCAATCAGCATCCTGCAAATTGCTTTATACATTGTAGCAGATGCAAAGAAAAAGTCTATGTGTTAAGTTGACCGAAGTCTGCTATAGCACAGATGGATCCCATCATCAACATTTTCCATTTTGCTCCTTGTGAAGCACAGAGCCACCACTGCTGCTGACCCCCTTGCAGGGAAGTCTGCACAAAAGCATTCATGTACAGGCATACCTCGCTTTATTGCGCTTCGCTTTATTGCGCTTCGCTTTATTGCCCTTCGCAGATATTGCGTTATATTTTTTTTCTTCAAATTATTAATTTTTTTTTAATTAGAATGCGCCTCCTTCTTCTAATAAATTTTGGCAAAAAGATTACTATTCACATTTTTTTTTGGCAACAAAGTATTTTTTAATTTTACAGTACTTTGTTTTTTTTTTTAGACCTAGCGTTATTGCACACTTAATAGACATGTGTAAACATGATTTTAGGCTTTTATATGCACTGGGAAGCCAAAAAAATGGGTTTGACCCGCTTTAATGCGGTGGTCTGGAACTGCAATATCTCCGGGAAGCCAAAAAAACTGGTTTTGCATGGAGGTTTAAGACCCAGCTTTAATAGCCATCTCTTACATACCTGTGTGAGCAGTGGTGCTATTATTTTGTTGCCTCTTCAAAAACCCCAGGGAGCTTACACAGGGCCATGTGGATACAAGAACCCAATACTGGGTGTACCCTCACCAATCATGACATACAAGGTGACTATGGATGGTTTGCATGGGGCTAGCAACTTCACGATGTAAAACAAACTGCTTCAGAAATCACTACAGAAGCACAAGTTTTTTCGTGCAGGCTTCCTGCAACACGGCAAACTAATCCGTAAGGGGTAGAAAACGTACAATATCAAACTTAATTTATGCCCCCTTTTAATTGGTCAATATTTATTCTCAGAAAATTTAAGTCCATCTCTTACAAAAATAATTCAAAACAGAGCCAAACCATACCTTCTACATCATACTCCACATTGTCTGTCATTTTCACCAGTCGCTTATCTTCCAGGATCCACTTTTGAGATTCCTGAATGAAAAAGCAAAGATGGGCATAAAAACCAGGCAATTAACAAGAGACCACAAACATGTCCAGTTTACATAGCAAAATGTTTGTTTTTAGCTCTTCATGTCACTGTCCTAATCAGTTGCAAAGATAGTGTGTAACAATGTTTCATTAAAATGTAAACATTACCTTAAAAAAAAAAAAAAAAAAAAAAAAGCAACAACAAAAAAACTGGATATATTAAACCAGTTTAACCACGCCTTCTTTAAACTAAGTGCAACAAAGAAACAAAGACTGCATTACATGCACAAGCGTAAGATAAATGGGCAGTGAAAGTTAACATTCTTGAGTATTAGCAGTTATTATCGAACATTTAACAATCAGCATGTCAGTTAAAACCAGGGTTGTGGAGTCTGGCAAAATATTTTACCGACTCTGGCTCCGGAAATCTTAGAACTTCGCCTCTGACTACAGTTTTTTTTAACTAGTCATATGGCATTAAATTATGCACTTATATGGCGTTATATGTATAATTATGGTACATATATTAATAAATGAATATGAGTCTTTCGTAGATTACATTTTTAACTATTCATTCATTCATACAATAAACTCAAAAGTATTTACAGAACTATTGCCCCTTCTAATTTATACAGCAGAAGACTTTTTTTATTTTTAACTCACTATTTCAAAAATTTCACAAGGTACTTTTGACTTCTGTTGCTTAAAATGTACTAATTCAATAATAAACAACTACTTTGAAATATTTCAATTCTGAACTTCATGACACAAGACAGGAACTTGATGACACAAGACAGGAACTTGATGACACAAGACAGGATGACTTGGCATGAGTTTGTTGAAGGCACATGCTCCTTGGGGAGTTGAAGCATAATGAACATACGAATGAATGTCAAAAACAACTGTTTAACAAATGTTGAGCAAAATAAATGTTCTGTAGATTAAATGTACCCAAAACATTTGATATTACAAGTAGCAGTGGCCAGCTTCAGTGATTCCTAAAGTGTATCCTTGTGTACTGTGAATTGTATTCTCCATCAATCTGCAGTTAATATTTTTGTTTTTCTCATTTCTGCTGTTTTTTCTCCCTTTGTTTGCATGGCAAAAACGTTTCTTTCATTGTGAAGTTTATTTTTAATCATCTCCATCACAAGCTGGGGTGTCTTTTTCTTTCTCTTGTGTTTCATCTCATGCATTCTTCTCTGTGTCCAGAATCTACCTTTTCCTCCATGTTCCCATGTAGTTCAGCACTTTGAATGTCTTCTTCACACAGTGTGTGACCTATCCAGCTCCATCTTCTACATTTGATCAAAAGGTGATGTTATTAATTAATTTGTATCTGGTCTTATTTTTTTGCTCTACCTTAATGGTTATAACTGCAATTATCAAGCAACTGATTTATATGGTGAGACACAACTGACAATCTCTGAATATGAAATATCATTTGAGAAAATTTCTTTCTGAACTTTCAGTTTCATTAAACAGTCTGGATATTTTTTAATGGACTGACTGGAGTCTTTACCTCCAGATAAGCCTTGTACTCGTCAACAAGGACCTCCTCCATCTCCTGCATCTTGTTCAGTGCTTGATGGAATGTCAAAAGTTCTTCTGTCACTTCTTCTGCCTGGGAACAAAATAAAACAAACCGATAACTTAAAAGTTTATATGCAGTTGTTATACAATAAACTTAAAAGCACATAATTAGTTATGCAATACTCTACAATTGAACTGACAAGAAATTACAAGCAATATAAAAACTAACCAACATAACATCCAATTTTGTAAGTTGCAAGCAAAAGCCTCATCTGAACAGGATTTTTTTAAAATTGCAGATGTGTCAGTCAGAACAAAGCTCTTGTTCAACTTTGACATCCAAGAAAAACTTTTCCACAGTTAAGCATCTTCACATGATGGACTTATTTAATTTTCACCTTTCAATACATATTCTGTCACTATTCACACACAAATCTGCACGCTTTATGGTGAACTCTGATTTTACACAGAATTCAATACATGTGCAGCAGTGCATTCCATAAAGGTTTGTTTCATTATTAAAAACATAATGTAATTTTTCTTCTGCATCATTTGCTCTCATATAACATCTCTCTCTCACAGAATGAGCAGTCTGTACCAAGATTCTTTCATCACTATGTAGTTTCATAAAGGGGAATGGAGAAGCATGCTGGCACACTTCCAACATTTCAGCCTAGCTAAATACACTGGGAGACCTACCTATGATCTGGTCACATTCGCATTTAGTGTAGTTCCCAGGGGTGTCTGAAGAGACTAAGAAAAAATAGAACTACTGCACCTTCAAGCGCATTGTACAAGGAGACTCATATGAGGCTGTGCATAGGGATAACTCATATGAGGCTGTGCATGGGGCTGAACTCATATGAGGCTGAACTCATATGAGGCTGTGCATAGGGATAACTCATATGAGGCTGTGCATAGGGATAACTCATATGAGGCTGTGCATAGGGCTGACAAACTCATCATGTAAAACAAACTACCACTAAAACAACAGCTACAAGAGCATGTGAATGCTTGGTGCAGGCTTCCTGTGAGGGGAACAGCTGCAGCGGAGGCTCAATGCTCTGTTAGGAGCACAAAGGAAAATGATGATGATGAATGGTATGCAGCGAGCAGACGTCTATATGACCAGGTCATCCTCATACATTACCACGCTTTACCCATAAAACAAATAGCCAAAGACTCACACATGCAGAAGCTAGACACTATTGCATTAAAAACATCCAAGATATCTAGCTCTGATAAGGCCTGACAAATATTACTGCTGCTCTGCAGTACACGTATATCTGGCATCTAGGGAGCACTAAGTGGCAGAGTGGTTCAGCGATTGCTTCTCAGGGCAAAGTTACCAGGTTCAATACTAGGAATTCTCAAACACTTCACTCCAATATCAAAATATCGGCCATGTGACTTACCATTTACTGATTTCTAGTACTGATGTTCAAAATCTAACAAAAATTATTGTTGCCCCGCAGTCCTGCTTGAACAATTGTGAGCAGGTGGGAAAAAAAAAAAACTTAAAAACTAAATTTCTTGTTTAATGTAATCAGACAGCAATGTACAGACCAGCAAAATTCAGTAACTATGCACATCCTAACTTACATTGGAAGTTTTGAGGAGAGCCAAGTCAGAGTTCTGTGGAGATGTGCCATCAGGAAGTTTTGGATAGTCTTGGGCTACATCTGAAGATTTTCCCTCCACTGGTCCTCCTGGTCCCAGCTCTTTTACCCTGGACAAAAAAGAAGCACATACAGATAATTTTATATACAAAATATGTATAATAATAATAAATTCTTTAAGCACCAAACACGGCGCATAAGGCAGAAACCAGTGCTCTCCAGGTTGTTCGTTGTGACGCCACTCCTCTTAGCTCTTGCACATTATTTAGGCCCAACGTTCTTCCTTCTCTTATTATTGTTCTTCTGAGTGTTTCTTTTGGTCTTCCTTTTTTCCTCTTACCCTCAGGAACCCAAGTGAGCGCCTGCAGTGGTATTCTGTTGTTTTGCATTCGTAGGACATGACCGATATATGACCATCGTCTTTTCCTTATATAGTCGGAGACATATTTCTGCCTAGAGTCTTCTCTTATTTGTCGATTAGTCTTGAATTCTTTCCAACTGGTGTAGATATTTTCCTATAACTGACCTCGAAACCCTCGAATCGGTCGGTTGGATAGGAGGGTTGATCAGTGAGTTAACAATTCACTATCGTAAAACAAGCTATTGTTACCGAAACAGAAAATATGTATGGACAAGACTAATTTATATAGACAAAGTAAATATGCTCACACAACCAATAAAGTTCTATATTAACACCACAGACAAAGTGGTAGCTGCTCAAATATACACACACACACATACTTTTAGATACAGAAAAAACACACACACACAGTGCCATGTATGTATTTTTCTCATTATGTAAATTGCTAGATCATGTGACCTAATTTACTTTAGGTAAGACTCTCCTAAGCTGATGAACTTAACTTTCCTGGCAACCATACAGAACTCTTGTAACTTTCTCTGGTCATTATCAGTACACTATTTCTGGACACTTTACACCAATCAACTACTTCTAGATGACTATTCACCAATCCACTCCTTATGGCTACTATTCACAAATTTACCAGCAAAATAACCTGTACTTGACCGGTGTCCAAAAATTTTGAAAAAAAAATTTCACTAAGCAATTACCCTATTAGAACAGAATAAAAAAATTACTGGCAGTTTTGCTAGTCTTTATTTATGTGACTGTAGCTGATGTCATTCCCATTCCATTTCTGTCAAGGATATTTTTGTCTATCTCAGAAATGTTACAATGGAGCATCTAGTAATTTAATTTGCGTATAATGTTAACCATTGCAAAGAATGAACCAGTGCTGGGGCACTGTATGAAGGATGGCTGCCAACCGAACAAAGTGGAAGCAGTTTGTTGCCGCTCGACAAGACGTGATGGCCACTGGACTGCTTTGTCCAGTGGCCATCTTCTTTTAACTATGGTCAAAGAAGAAACTTTAACCATAGTTATACACAAACTTTAATAGTACTTTAAAAGTGCTGTATGCATACTGTATGCGCAGACAACAGCATGTTATACAGCGGAAGTGTAATCTATTTCACAAAATGAAACTATTACCCCATCAAGTCAATGCGAGTGAAAACCACAACTGCTTATAGCTCAAATAAAATGTGAGTCTGCACTGCTATCATTATCATCACCACCTTCAATGCCCTTTGGAGCAAAAGCCTTCATCTAAACCATGCCTTTCTTGTGCCATCTGTTAAGTTTTTATCCTGCGTCGGAGTGACCAAGAGGTATGGCGCACGTCTCGAATTCTAAAGGTGCCGGGTTCAATTCCCAGTAGAGAGAATATAATTTATGGAAATTTTATTCAGAACCAGTGGTCCTAATGATGTCATACCAGCTGGTTTTCCCAATGTGTGTTTCTATCTAATGCCAATGTCTTTTTCTCACCTCTTGTTCTAATGGTATTTGTTTGGTTCTTTCCATCAGTTCCACAATGATGATTTTGTCACACCATTTTAATCCTTTCATTCTATGTTAGCACCCATAACTTCTTAGTTGTTGTCTTCATTGTTCGTGTTTCAGAGTTAAATACAGGACCGAGTCCAAAATTCTTACTGGTCTTTGTCTCCTAAATATTTTGCTTACCAACTAAGATACTACACACAGATATGAGAAGAAATAAAAACAAACCATTCAAAGGAGGAATCAGTGACCTACCTGTCTGCATATCGCAGTGTATTTAGTGTGTGTTCACAACAGCTCATGCCTGGAGATATCATAGAGATCTGGAAATAAATACAATATGGTATTTTAAAAAATTTATCATGTTTATGGGAAAACCAAGTTCGCATGAACAGGAAGGGAAATAAAACAATCTTGTGATGAAACTGTTTTGTTACAATGGCTGTAAAGTACGCTAATATCTAGACACTTTTAGCCTAATCGTTTTCATATACAAAGTACGTAAGATCACTAATGTGGAACTGGTGACAAGAACCAGTGGAACAAGGGATGAGGAAAAAGATGCTGGTGATGGATAGGAGACACACTGAGCAAACATTACAAGGCAGGCCTTGTTCTGGAATCACCAGAGTAAGAGAGGTAGAGGGAGACCAAAGAACACAGAGAAAGGAACTGAAGACAGGAAAGACATTGAGCTGATGGTACGGGACAGGAAGATTTGGCATAAGTTTGTTGACGGCTAATGCTTCGTGGGGGACTGAAGAATGATGATATAAAGTACGTGGTTGGATATTCATCTACAAATCCCTATTTTATTTTTTAATGCTTTCACTCTATGTATTGTATCTTCCTTTCAAATACAATGAAGGAAAAAATGCAATGAATTTTACAATTTCTTAATTCCCAATGTATTAAATTATCAATAGAAGAATGTCAAATGTAACACTAGACCTCATCATCATCACCATAACTGCTTTGTTATGGACCCCAGAAGGAAGGCGCAAGAGGCCGACCAAATACAACTTGGCGGAAAGCTGAGATATAAAGCATGAATCAGAGTTGGGGTACCACATGACGGATGGCCACAAACAAAGTGGAAACAGTTTACTGCTGCCCTACAAGAAGCCATGAGGCATGATGGTCAATGACAGCTTTATCAGTCAGTGACGAAGGATCCAAGAATAAGAATGTAAGTAGCACTACCTCTATATAATTTGAGATGCCATATCAAACTCATGACATATTTGACACTAGTGTAAGTTGTGATGAAATACCACATTGATCTCTCTAATGAATAACATTTGATACTGACAGACATGTCGCATCTCTCCTGACCATGCATGCCAAATTTAAATTTAAAAAAAAAAAAAATCAACTCTGAATCAGTATGACAGTATCTCTCTCTTGGCATGTATTCATACAATATCATCATAATCCCTACCGCCATTCAAGTCATTCCTTACCATGCATGTCCTTGACTTGTCTCCAATGAAGGAATCTCTCAATACCTGAGTCAGTTTGCTTGCTCGAAATGGGAGGTGAGCACCCTTTCTGCCCAATGCCCTTATGCACTCCTGTAGACAAATATAAATATGCAAGTAGTTAAGTCAATAAATATTTTGGTTCTACCAGTAATGCATTCTCATGATACAACACATCCCTGCATCTATGTTCTGTCAACAACGTCACAAGCGTATCATTCTCACTCAACCACTCACTACTACAAACACAGCACACATAAGTCTATAATGCACACATAAGGCATGTAAACTTATACTGCACATGCCGCAGACACACATCTTTAATTACCACGCCTGGTAGTGATCATGTCTCTCCACAACTTCCTGTCTCCAGTACGGTTTATTAATACTGTTGTTGACTTCTTCCCATGCCATTTCAAACTGCCTAGTATCTTCTCTATGTCATCCTCTCTTTCTCTTATTTAATCTTCCTGGTTGTCACAATATATTCCAGCTTTATTCTTCTCATGCCCAAAAGTGAACTGCTTCATTCTAATATGAGTAACAAGCTTCCTTTGCATACTGACTTCTTTCAGGGCATCCTCATTACCCTTTTAGCTGTCCATGATATTCTTAACATTCTATTGTAAAACTGCATCTATGTGGCCTCCAGGGCTTTTCCACACTTGTTTACTGTCCATGTCACAGAACAATTTCATGAGTGTGAATTATGATAGTGATTGGTGTTAAGGGTCACTGAACTGATGTTATCAACCCTTGTTTAAGTGTAACTCAGGTATAGAGTTAAGGTCTGACTTTATGTCAGCATTGTTGTGACTTGTGCGTGCGCTGGGAGAGAGCGTTTTAGTGAATACAAGTCTGGGGTAACTGAGACATTCTGTGTTTGGCAGCCGAGCGGTAAGCTCGTATTTTTTGTGACTGTGGAGAACCACAGATGTAATTATTCCAAATATGTTGGATATTTATTATAGGGTAGGTCCTACCTATTGTGGATAAGGCGAAGGCTGTTGTGCCAGGCATTATAAGGTGACGCGCATCCCACCTTGTAGCTACGGAGTAATAAGGCGAAGCGTTTTTCCTGCCTTGTAGCATTATTGGAATAAGCTCAGGCGAAGAGTATTGTCCCGCCTGGAAGAGCTATTGAGATAATTTATATGGCGATGTTCATGCCGCCCATCACTTGAGATAAGTGATATACACCTGAATGGTGGATGTAGTACTGGTGCGACGGTGTTTCCGCACGTATCGTCGTTTGTGTGTACTGTTAGTGTGTTCCCGTAAAGCCAGTGCGTGAACACGATAGTTAGAGCTATTTCCTACAGGCAATGTCAGCTGGATGTGATGTCAATTTGCTTGCTAAATGTAATTGATTTCCATGATTTATCTATCAGTCGAATAAATGTTATGGAACTGTACCAGTGGCATTGGGTTAATTCGTACGAGCCACTGTTGATCATCATCTACATACAACCCACACCCACCATAATATAGTTCTTTACAGTCCATGACTCGCTTCCATTTATTAGGATAGGCCAAATCCACACACAAATTTATACCACAAAATAAATCGAAGAAAGGTAAACTGAATGAGTGAAAAGAAATGAAAAGATACATAACACATCAAGTACAGAAAAAAAATTAAAGCAAAATTTGAATTTACAAGGACAATTGCTCTTCTTCAATCATCACAAGGCGTTCCTGACATAGTGTCCTTAATTTATTCTTTTTTTTTTTCAAGTGCCAACAATGATTATATCACACCACAACTTTCTGTTTCTAGTGCTATGCATTAATTCTGCTGACTTTCTTCTGCAAAATCATATCTCTGCCATTTCCAGGGACCTTCTGATTGTTAAGGATTCTCTTCCATATGATGGGATCAGCTGTATACAAAAATGAACATATCTATTTCTTACGTCTATTAACAAATATTTTTGTAATACGATACATTTCAGGTCACCAATGTGGAAATGATGACAAGTACCAGTGGGACAAAAAAATGAGAAGATGCTGGCAATGGATTGGACACATGCTGAGGAAACCTGTTGATAGCATTACCAGGCAGTCCTGTCTCTGGAATCCCCAGTGTAAGAGAAGTAGCAGCAGATCGAAGAACACATGGAGAAGAGAACTGGGGACAAATGAAAATGATGAAGACATGAAAATACCTTGAGTTAGTGGCATACGTTTGCTGAAGGCCTATGCTCCTTAGGGAGCTAAAGTGTATTGATTGACTGAAGATATATGTCACTTCTTCAAACTTCATGACAACACGAAGAGTGCTCCAGAAATGCTGTCAAATTTAACTATGGCAGAGGCACTGAGTTCAATATAGAAAATGAAATCAGGAAAGGATATCATAACAAATGAAATGCTAACAGGTCTGCAAATAATAGAGGAAAAATATACTTCTAGTGACACTAAATTGCAGTAGGAAAAGAGGTTTTGTACCACAGACCTGGGAGGATGCCATTTAATACCAATCTCCAAGACCAATAAAGATCTGACAGATCCAAAAGGCAACAAACTCATCAACCTACCGAGCTGTGAAGGAAATATCACATTGTAACACCAGGCTAGGCTTGACACCTATAGTCCGTTCGGAAATTCGTGCCCACGCATAGAACGTTGTAACTTTGCAACCCCTTGACGGATGTTATTGAAATTTGCTACGTGGCCTACTGATATCAATGCAGTTATTAATATATTTTTTGCCCTCACAAAACTCATGTCATGTTCGAATTTTCTTCTTTAAGTTATATAAAAAACTCTTACCGTTGTCTGGGTTAATTTTTATTAGTTCTACAGGAAAGTTACAACATCCGTTCAAAAATTGCGCACTTAATTTTTGTTGCAGCACAGCACAAGCGATGAAATGTGCTATTCAATATTTTTGTTGTTTGAATTAGTGTAGTGACTACATGTCCGCACGAGTGCACACCTATTGTACACAGTCGCGAGTTATTATTTCAGCGGCGTATGCTAAATGCAATGAGTTGGCTGCAACGAAACAAAACAACACCAGCGTATAATATATTAATAAACTAAACTGCATAATTATGAAAAGCGCAATGAATCTGAAATGCAAATTTATCACTTTGCAGAAGGTAACTGTTATATTGTACAGGTATTTTCACAGAGAGGCTAAGATGAGTTGTTTATACCACGACATCCAAGAACCAGGTAGGAGAACACGAAAGGCCCTGGGTGTGGATAGAAGGTCTTTTCGACGTTGGATACAACAGGACGGTGATTGTACAGAGGCTGCAATTAAGCAAGGAAGGAAGAAAAAAATTGATGATTTTGGCAAGGATGTCATTAGACGTTTGATTTTGAAGATGTTTAATGCCAATCAACTTGTTACTCTCCGCATGCTGAAAAGTCGGCTGCAAGTAGAATGCGATATTAACGTCTCAAAAACAACTCTTTGGCAACTTGTCAGAAGTGTTGGCTTCACTTTTAGAAAAACGTCTGGCGGAAGGAATTTTTTATGTGAAAAACCACATCTGGTTGCAGCTCGAAGCAAATACCTTAGGCAGATTCATGAGAGAAGACAAGACGGCTATGATATAGTGTATTTGGATGAATCTTGGGTTAATGCTCATCATACGAATGAGAAAGAATGGCAATCTGTTGACGGAGACCATAGAAGGAAAATTCCCAGCAGCAAAGGTCAACGCATTATATTAGCACATGCTGGCAGCAGATAGAATGGACTTGTCCATGATGCAGAGCTTATTTTTCAATCAAAGTCAGTAAATGGTAGGGACTATCACAGTGAAATGAATGGGCAAATTTTTAGAGATTGGATAGTGAATACACTCCTCCTGACTCTAGATAGGCCGTCTTGCCTGGTGATGGATTATAAAGCGTCCTATCATAATGTTCTAGCGCAGGAGGATAAAGCTCCCACTTCGGCAAGCACGAAAGACGAAATCAGGAGTTGGCTTATGAATGAAAACATCTTCGCTGACAACAGCTATTTAAAACCAGAGTTGTTGCAGCTTATGAGACAAAAGTGTATCTGATTGATAAAATTATCCAAGAACAGGGTCATGTTTCTCTTCGACTCCCACCTTATCATTCTCACCTTAACCCAATAGAGCTGGTTTGGGCTAGAGTTAAAGGGCAAGTGGCCGCCCAGAACACCACTTTTAAAATGTGCGATGTTAAAGACATGACTCGTGAGGCCCTTTCACGAATAGACACAGAGTACTGATCTAAATGTGAAGAACACGTGCTCCAGGAAGAAGAAGATTACTGGCAGCGAGATGGCTTGCAGTTTATCCAACCAATAACTGTTGTGAACTTATTGGAGTCATCCGATTCGGAATGAGGCATGTCGTTCGCATTCCTTCGTTTGTGATAAACTAATTTCATATGCCAATCTATAATAACACATAAACAGTTACGATTTGTCATAGCTTCCTGATGATTTACTGCTATCATTGTTCATTATCAGATCATCATTCCTCATTTCAAAATCACGTGAACAACCAATCACACATTTAGGACACGCCTTTGAACCATCTTGTCGCACAAATGTGATTTACTGTAAGAATTAATGTTGCGGGCAGATTAAGGCAAATGTTCCAAAAAGATCAAAGAAAATCGCCGTTTTGCAAATTTCGCGAAAGCTGTGGATGTAATGATCGCAAATCTTAACTGCATGGAAAATCTAAGACTGCATGCAAAAATTCATGTCCATACAGCAAACAGTTTTGGAGAAGATTGACGCTTTCTGTGGGCACGAATTTCCGAACGGACTATAGAAGAAAAACAGCCTGATGATCCCTCAGCGAGCAGGTTTCAGATAATACAGTGTCACCGAACATCAAATCACCTCTATAGCTCAGGAAATTGAAGATGCCTTGAATGAGAAGAAACACACACCAGTGGGATGGGTGGATCTCAAAAACACACACCAGTGGGATGGGTGGATCTGGAAAAAGCACCTTGCAAAGTGTGTGTGTGTGTGTGTTGTTCATCCATCACGGGTGATGAAGACCACTTTGTTCATCCAATTATTAGGAATATGTTAGGTTAGTCTATGGGTACGAAGGTGACTGATGAGCCCAATGCGGGCCTGGAAAGATCTCGGACAGTGTGGGCAGGGAATATTCACTTCAGGTGAAGGTTTTATTACACGGTCTTTTTTAGCTTGTCTCCGCTGCTGCTTTTCTGGATGATTCGCATGCCGCTGCACCTTTACGAAGAGATGTGCGCCAAGCGGTTCGGTCTTGCGCAGCAGCTTCCCATGTTGTCAGGAGTAGATGAAAGAGTGACTTGCGCAGTGATTTGGTTTAAAGTGAGGAAGAGTTGCGCAATTCGTCAACCTCACTCTCTCGCCTGGGTCCATCTGAATCCAGTGGCAAGACAAGTCAAGATGACTGGAGATGAAGTCAGGTGCAGTGGATGACCAGGGCTTTCTACGTGCCTTGCCATGCTTCTTACGCTCCACAGAGCATTGCTGGTAATCGCCGTCATGCCCATTGAAACAACAGGTGGTTTCTTCCGTGCAGCCTATCGAATCCAGTCTTCGCATGCATGGGTAGGCAGACCCTAACTCACCGAAAGTTTATAACCAGTCAGCTACCCTCACCTAGTTTAGCCGGCCTGTCAAAGCCGTTTCCATGGGGGTGGCCACTGTCACATGCTGACAGCTACGAGGAGCCACAGGTGAGAGCAGGATGCCAGGTTTGGACCAAAGGTAGCCGAGCTGCCCTGAAAAGGGCATGACAGCTCCTTCACCAGAGGTACTACCAATACCTGACATCCCAAACCCCCCTGCAATGTGTAGAAAGCAGGATAAAGGTCATGCTGCACAGAAATAATGTATTAGGGAAAATGTGCAAATGGATCAACCATTATTGTGGTGACAGAACTGCCAGAGTACAATTACAAGGATAGACCAGTTAAAAAAAAAAAAAAAAGCAAGTTGTCCCAACAAAAGTTCCATCACTCGCTCTGCTCCTTATACACATAAATGATAAAGGAAATTATCCCATGACAGGAAACTTTATACAGAGCGCTACAACAGGAGGCAATCTTATCACCAGAAGGGGTCCCTCTGTTGATCAAGTGTTTCGGCCCCTAATCTCCATAACACTCTATAAAACATTTTTAAAAAAAGGGGGGCGCGCTCTCGCATGCATGCCCACTTGGGTCATGACTCCCAAGTGTCAGACTCCTGATGTCTTTCCAGCCTGTGATGGGAATTGAACCCACTCCACCCTGGTTGCAGCTTTCAACTCCACTCTTGGTTTTATCCATGCTGCCAGTGACATTATTATATTAAGTAACCATTATGTTGTAAATAAACTACTGACTTGTGAATGCTTCTTGTACATAGCTCTTCAATAAATAAGCACACTTGCTGCAAACAGGACATGGAATAACATGTACCTATACCATAAGTGTAGCAAATCATCACAGGAATCTGGCGTCAATAATTTGAAATAGTGTCCAGCATAAAATAGCTATCATACACAAATATCGCTCCTTTTTTCATTTTCCTTATTGTAGTTTAGTGATGTCTGTGGCTCAGATTCCACAAGACAGGTGTTACCACTCACTTTGCACACAGGCTTGTTAAGTCATCGCTGTGAGCAACTGAGGAGAGCACAATAATGCACCGATTGTGAAAGCGCGCCATTGATGTATGTTTAATTATAATATGACGTATGCGACGTCTGCTGCTGAAGGCTAACGGTTAACGTTCGGTCTCTTTCGGCTGGTGTATTTCGAAGAGGATGGATGTGTGTCTATGAGCTCCAGACCAGTGTTCGACATTTACTATTTCATTGTCAGATTATGTACTGACTGCACTTTTATGTGTGCCTGATGTGTGGGGCTAAGGAAGGACAGAAAGGTATTTGATTAATACAGCTCAGATTTTTACAACGATGGCGTTATAGGCTGTTCGTGGACAGTTTTGATTTTCTAACGGCTCATCTACCTAAATTGTTCATGTCTGCTGATGAATCTATTATTAATTATTATGGAGCTTCATGTCATCCTACATTCACAATGTGTGGAGTATCTCAATGTTGTACTTCGTCAAATTAAATCATCTTAATCGTACGACAGTCTGATCTTCGATATTTTCAAGTTTGGGTGTTCCTGTATTTGCATGTTGAACTTTATTCTAGCAGGAAACAACCTTCAACAATGAGGTATTATGCAAGAAACATATAAATATATATCTGCATGGCCAATGTACTCACTTTGAGAGCAAGAAGACTTTTGTTGATCTCGGCTCCCTCCATCCTTGTATTTCTGTCAGAACTTGAAGTATCTGCTCCACGTTCATTACCTTAAAGCATATCAATAAATTTCTTTAGCCCTTTGAGAAAATTTCTGTGTTAAATCATTCAATAATCAATGTTATGTGCTTCTATTTTGTCCAACAAAACTGAGCATAAGAGGTTTAAGCTTCTTAAAGCACAGACTAGACTTTGGGAATCGGATGAAGAGGATAATTGGAAATAAATGCAAGCTAGTGAATTACATGTAAAAAAGCTAATGTCAAAAAGCAGTACTCAAAAAACAAACAAACTGCTATACAAGAGAAAACTTACTTACCAGCTAAATCAATTAGAGAAAATTTTCCATGAATTTTGTTTCGAACTCTGTGGAGGAAAAGTTGGCATGTTACTGAGGTCAGACTATGCTAAGAAAACCAGGAAATGGAAATTTGGAAATGAAAACTAAATCCTATTCCAGTTACCAAAACCCATATTATAAATGAAGATAAAAATTCACAACCACTGACTCCCAAATATGCGTCATTTTTCAAATTCATATTCTGGACAATGTAAGCGTGAAACACTTTTTATGCATTTCAGATGCCTCGGTTTTTCTGTTTCAATTATTATTTTTAAAAATTTTTTTAAAAACTCTAGGAACTGGTGTTCTACATCTGGGCAGGAAAAGTAAGTGGACTGTGCTTCAAACACAGCAATTTTTTGTGAGGACATTTCTGGTAAGCTGAAAGCTAAATCATTTCTGTTTAGTTTTGTCACGAGAGTGAAAAGGAGGTCGATATATTCGGGGTCGTGTACTGGTCATCAGTGAAGAAGGTCTTCTTTGGGTTACCACTGCATAATTGAATCAACCGGTCATGTTGACACAGAGTGGGAGTGTCAGGTAACGCGAATGGTGGAATGGTTCTGTGTAGTTGACCACTTGATAATATTACACTCACACACTCTTATGCAAGTCAATGATGACTGGAACTACAGCTGACATTTCACACAGTTTAATAAGGACGCACACATCTGGACAGCACGGAACATAGTCATAGGAACATGTTGACATGTACATCATTAGGCATTTGAATAGTAGATCATATTTCATGCAGCATTCAAATATGATGGGCGATATAAGGTAATCATTCAATGTTCTGGCAGACTATTGCCATATCCCCTAACTGACTGAACGCATCAGTGGGTGTGGGTGTGTAAACATATAAAGAGTTCACTGGACGAACCTTTTCCTTGGCTAAGTTCTCCAGCGGCATACATCAAATGTTTATGTAACACAGTTAAACCACGATAGGGGTTTTCATATTAATAAGATCTCTATATCACTGTCCGATAATAAGTTTGATATACTGTTCTCTTGACAGTGATCCATAACGATGACAAGAATACAAGATGGCTACCTTCCTGAGTTTTGCTCACTCACCCAGAAGAAGGATAATGATAAGCCAAAGTTAATTCACAATTTGAATATCAATAATTTCATAGAGTTTCTCTACAGTTCCACATTAATAAGGTTGCTTCATATAGACATAAGCTCTGTTGGGAAACCTGTCATCTTCAACTGTATATATAAACGACCAACGATGCTCGAAACACGATGTCCATCTAGGTCTAACCAAATAGAGATCATCAAAAAGAAGGGTCTGGTATTACCTGGAGTCCGAATTAATAATAAAGTGCATGAGGAGAATCTCTGACAATAGAATCTCGCAGAGACACTATCTCCTTCTGAAAAATCATTCACAAATCACTTTTCAACCTTTAAAAGGACCAGCCCAAAAAATACACATGGCCATTCTCAGCCGGCTTTGTCGAGACTCAGTACGCCTCCGTAGGACAACGAATACCTGCCCCAGAGTTCGGCACAAAGAATATAGTCCGACCTAAACATACGAAGATATACAATATAAGACTGAATCTTCTTGCACTAGACAAGTAATACATATGAATTCAGGCCATAAACATTCTAAGCAAAATCAATCTATTTTCTGGCCCTAACAAATGAGAAATGACATAACTTCGGTATTCATACGCTAAATCAATATTCAAGGGAGATCATCCACATAATCAAAAGTATAAACCAATCATGGATTATCTAGCTTTACAAAGGAAAGCATTTTCGTACACTCAATAAATACAAATATATATTTTTCCATATTAAATAGACATACAGGATGAATTGTATGCCTCACTGAAGTAATCTGTGCGTCACACAATTCCATACAAAAGAATATGTGCGTAACAGAGAGGTTACTATAGTTTTAGATGAAAGATATCCTGGACACAAACTTGTATCAAGTGATACTAGGATAGTGCCAGATGAGAGACTGGTCTTATCAGAAATACCCCCTTCTCTGAAAAGAGTAAGGGTGTATGGACATCAAAGGTAAGATCAAGCTGTATAAGTTCCTAGGTATGATGGTAGTGTATTATCCTAGGTTCCTAAATGCTCCTCTCAAGATCGTCCTCTGTTTATAAGGTATTATGGCTCTGCTAGTGGTATTAACTAATTAACCAACAAGAACTATAAATGAACTTAAATAATTCAAGTAAGTCTATTGGTTAAATTTACAATTTATTTTGTACAAATTTTCCTTTTGAAAGTTATGAAATTTCACTGGAACTCAAATTGATTTGATAATAAAAATAAGGATCATTAAGACAGTTCTCCTTTCTTTGTGATCTTGATCTAGGTGTAGACTGTCTTTAATTGTATCAGTAGGAATTCTTCACAGTTAACAACAGCTAAAGTCATTCACTGATTTTGGATATGCCTATACTAATTGCACAGGATTCTCATCATTAAATGTCTGACTTTTAGTTTTGTGGTAACAATTTTTGTTCACTGTTCAGTAGCCATCATCTTCTTCTTCCGTCCTTAGCCACTGACCGTCAAAGCAGTCAGTGGCCATTACGCCTAGTGGCGTCTTAGGGCAACAGCAGATAGGTTTTCTTTGCCATTGTTTCCCATCACGCCTATTGGCGTCTTTAGGGCAACGGCAAATCAATCCATTTGCTGTTGTTTCCGTAATCGAAGTGACTGGCAAACGGGTGATCAGCCCGTTGGTCAGTAGCCATCTAGTGGCCACTTATCTTCAATGTTTTTTCCTGGAGTCTGTAACAACAAGTGTCCTGGAGAGAAACCATCAGATGAGGTTCTACCAGTAGTAAAGGTGACTGTTGATGTCCCTCTGCACTTTATAGGGCGCTGACAACAATAGTTCCTCCAGTTGAGTATGGCTCCCTCAAGTACATACAGTTGAGCTGTTAATGGCTATTCAGTCTGCTCTCAGATGCAGAAGGCAACTGAGTCTCATTGACAGAACTGGCTCTCACTGTAGTTTGAATTTGTGTGGCAAGCTTTTGACTAGCTAGACTTCCTTATATAGGTCATGGCCGAATGTATCGGAGGCAATAAGACTGAAGTATGTTCGCGTCCTCAAATGCAGGCAGATTTTTGTCAAGTTGTGCATTTATGGACATTTAGAAATATTCATATCTTCTTTATTCCTGGACCAATTTCCTTCATCTTAGGCTTAAAGTATGTCCTGGCTTATTCTTTTTCTATCTAGATAATTGTCCTTTACCTTACTTCATCCATCTTTTCATAGGCGCAGCCTAAACAGCAAAATTTACAACTTGCCTGATGTATCGATGTATTCAACTCAGAATTTCTCCGTCAGTATAACATTTTTGTGTGGAAATATTTGCACATACTTATAAAGGAACAGTGCGATTATCAAATTTCTTACCTCTTCCATGTGGTACTTCGCTCATAATCCTATAGTTTATTTCCAAACCCAACTCAGTAACACAGATTTGGAGTCCGGCCATGTTAGATGCCTAATAATTTTGTAAACATACGTGAATAAGGACGCCGTTTCATTGGTCCGTCTAGAATACAACTTTTAATTGTACAGTGTACCATTTTGGTATGAATGGCGAGTTATGATCCAGACTTTACGACAAGTTTATACTGGTATGTTTCTACAACTTCCATTAATATCTCAAGCTAGATTCTGAGATTGTCATAAAATAAGAATTATTTGCCATTATATTAATCAATTTCTGCAGCTTGTGCATTTTTTAAAATACTTTTATTATAATTTTACTCATAAGCTTCTTGCTGTGCCCAAATATTGGTATTACAAGCTGCATATCTATTTTTGTTATGTGGAAGGGAAAGTAATGAAGATCTGTAAATTATAGCTGTATACTTTATCTACAAAAAAGTCAGGGTAATTTTCAAGAAAAATGAGTTTGCAACCTTACATATGAAAATTCATTAACTTTTTCTAAATTGCTGCCAAGATATTATGTAGGATTCTAAATCCTGAAGGATCACTTCTTCAAGTGTAATCCTGTTATCATTAGCTGTAATTATTCTCATAATCTTTGTCTTGATTCTGTGTATTTTCAAATCCAATTGCCGTGACCTCTTATAACGTATTTTCATTGTCTTGCACCTGGGTGCAGTTATGGGACATAAAAGCCAGTTCTACAAATTCAAGAACATTTGGCTGTTTTGTCAAAGTCTATTAAATTCCATTTCCATTGGTTGATGTCACTTTCATAACCCACACTATAACAGTAAGAAGAGATGGTGACAAGAGGCATTCCTACTGGACTCTAGTTCACACCGCAAGCGGTTTTGTAAGCTGTCCATGAAGAATTCTGCACTTGTCTTCATGTTTTCTTTATTAGGTTTTTCCATGTTTCAGAACCTTACAAAAGGTTCATTATTTCTTTCGATTTCTATATACTTCGGAATGCAATGAAGTCCCACCCACCTATATGCTTTTATCTCAACACACAGAATGATGCATATTACCAACTCAGCAGAAGAGAACAAGTGATAATCTTCAGACTCCACACAGGCCACAACAGATTGGGATATCATCTATTCAACAAGCTAAAGATAGGAACTACCGATGAGTGTTAATGTGGCACTGATAAAATGACTGCTGAACATCTTCAAAGATGCCCAACATATGAGGAACATAGAAAGCACATTTGGCTGTCACCAGTACCATTATCAGAAAAAACTTTTTGGAGATGCAAACAGCTTGAAGCTGACCACTGCTTTCTTTGAAAATATTCAAGTAGACGTCTGAGAATGTACGAAGAAGAAGAAGATATTAACGGACTGTTCATTCCTGCAACATCTTTATTACCGTCAAGATGCTCCATCCATCTCTTCATTTGCTCTTTCAGGCGGCTAAGTAATTTTCAATTCTTGTCCTTGAATAGGCCATTCAACTGTTTATATTTTCCTATTATCTTCTTTGCACTTTTGTACAGGTCCTAAATATTTTCTTTGGCTGCAGTGGAACTTCATGTCTGGCTAAACATAGAGTGTTTATATCATAGCCTTTGCTCTGAAACAGCTGGTTTTGCTTATATTTAAATCACCTTTCTTAATTTATATTTCCTCTATCTTACTGACTGTTTTTGTTGTTGTTTTCCATGCTTTGAGCTTGCAAACACCCCCTCCCCATATGTGATCATACGTGCCTAAATCAGGTCTGAAGTGTAAAAAAGTGTGCATAAAGCATAAGAGTAAACAGGTTTGGTAACTGAGATTTGAGAATTTATTTTAGAGTTTCAGTAAGAATTAAACATTTATCACAAGAAAAAAAAATTTTTTTTTTCTTTTACAAAAGTAATACCTCTGTCGTAGGATAATCTGAAAGACTGCATGTGAGCGAGAAGAATGTTGATTTGCTGATGTCTGTCCCGATGTCCTGAAGATGCAAGTGTAAAGTTTTTGGTTAATCAAGTATATATAAGCAAGATACACAAATACCTATACAATTCTGAGTTTTCACATGAGTTGAGAATTCTTATTTTTGTGTAAGACTTGATCTTCAGTTTACATGTATTTTGCAGTGCAATGATGGCTCCCTTGCCTTCTGTATCCTTATGACATGTATATCCCACACAAGTGATCAACTTTCATGGCTCTTCGCTTTAGCATGACGTCACAACTGTAGTAGTACCCCACGTAGGAAGTCAGCACCAATGTACTCTTGTATTTACAGTTTCTGTAGCAATTTGTTTTCCATGGTAGGATTACCAACTCCATGCAAGACTTCACTTTAGTCACTTTCTATAACATGCCAGGTAGGAAGATCCTACTATTGTTGCCCTAAACCACCTGGATAAAAATATGGATCTTATGACAAACTTGTTAAATTGTTAGTCACCATACTGTATCATATGTATGCAATATGCATGTATCCTTTTTTTCTTGGGGAAAAAAAAAAAAGCAGTGGAATTAATAAAAATAAAAAAATGTGTTGTTTAATTAAAAAGATTCTGTTTTCTATTTCTTCTGTTGTCGAGTATTACTTTTTGTGTGTCAGGAGGAAGGATTAAGAACAACAACAACAATCTGACAATTCATTAGTTTATACAAGTTAGTGGCTAGCAATCTCACAACAACTTCTGCAGCCAACCCTCAAAGTGGTGTTTCCTTGTACATGCTCAATCCACAACTAAGTACTTGCGAGAACAAAACATAATTAAGTGTGGGAGTTACCTGACATTGTTCCCATGCTGAATCAGCTGTAGGACCTGTTCTGTGTTGGTGACTGATTCCTCTCTCAGTCCCACGACTTGGACTTGGTTCTTGTGATCCTCCAAAACTCGCAATTTGGCCTTCTCATTTAGCAGATCAAACACCTGGGGGCAATGAATAATAATTAACATGTTAATATCACTGATGACCAACTCACAGCATAAGGCATATTCTAACACATCAATGGGATATTTAGCACAACCCTAACATTAAAAACTTCAGAGAAAATTACTAGTTTGACAACCATAGCACTGTGCTGAGCAATGGACAGAAGGGGCAATAAAGGCACAGTTCTATATATGTGAGGGGAGTACATTTAAAGAATGTTAACACAATAACTCCTTGTAGCAAATCTCTGCTATCACAAGGAAGTTGTTCAACAAACTAGAATTTATGAATCTTTAATACTAAATCCGCTTAGGCCAGTCCCAAGCCCGGCTCAAAAAGGAGGAGGGCGGCCTGCATGGAGGCAGCCCCTCCACCATGCAAAGGCACAACAGGCCAATCACCTTTTTTGCTTTTGCTTGATTACGAGAACTACAAGAGAGAAAACCGGACTGATTCTAAAGGCGACGAACTGGAAACGGACTACGACTTATGGAACTTGGAACACAAGAAGTATAAATGGGAAAGAAGAGGAGCTGGTGGAAGAGATGAGGAAAGCACAACTAGAATTCCTGGCTATAACGGAAACAAAGAAAAAAGAACAAGGACTCATGGATCTCGATGGCAACAAACTGCTCTACAGTGGTGTACCCACATCTGAAAGAGCTAAAGGGGGCATGGGTTGCATTGTGGCCAAAAACCAAACAAATAGTATCAAGGGATGGAACCTTGTCTCGGAGTGCATTATGGTTGTAAAACTAAAATAAGGAGAAACCATAGTCAACCTGGTCATAGTGTATGGGCCAAATGAGGATGAGAGAGCAGAGGTCAAGGAGGAATTCTTCGAGCTGCTTCAAAGGACAGTGGATGACTGCCTAGATGAAATTATCATGCTCAGAGATTTCAATGCCAGAGTTGGAAATGACCATGCTAGATGAGGTGGAGTTATCAGAAGATATGGAGAAGATACTCTCAATGACAATGGAAAGCGACTCCTTAGATTCTGCAGTGAGCAGAATCTGATCATTACAAACACAAAGTTCCTCCATAAGCGCATACATGCATACACTAGATGTGAACCAACAAAGAATGAGATGTCAGTGATCGACTTTGCCATTGTTAGGAGGAGCTCATTCAAATATGTTTGGGATGCTAGAGTCTGGAGGGGGCCAGAGATTGGAAGTGATCACTACCTGCTTACAATCAAAAGAACAACGGTGAGCAACACAGAAGAACGACCTGATGACTTGGAAACCCTCTGGCTTAAATTCAAGGACATCATAAAGACAGCTGCTGCAGAAGCATGTGGTGAAGTCCGACTTGGGAACAAGAGAAAGAGGACACCTTGGTGGACAGAGGAAGTCAAAGAGAAAATAAGAGAGGAGAAAATGGCATGGAAACAATACTTAGGAGCTAAAAACAAAACAGGACAAATGGAGAAATATAGAGAATATGTGACACTCAGAACAGAAGCAAAGAACAAGGTGCTAGCAGCAAAACAGAAGTCCTGGGAAGAATTTGGAGAAAAGCTAGAAAAAGATGCGCAAGAAAACCAGAAATTGTTCTATAAGACCCTAAAGAACATGAGGAAGGAAAAACAATGCCCTCTCAAATTTATAAAGGACAAGCAAGGCAAATTGCTTACTGCCCCGAAGGAAGTAATAGAAAGATGGAAAGAATATTTCTCAGAACTCCTGGATGATGAGCATGGTGAAGCATCAGAAATGATAACCACTAGCACAGAAGAGAAAACCAATGATGGTGAAGATGACATAAAGATGGAAGAACTGAAGGCAGCACTGGAGAAAATCAAGAAGGGCAAAGCAGCAGGGCATGATAGTATAACACAAGAAATGGTTAAGTACATGGGAGCATCAGGCGACCTATTACTCTAAAGGGTCCTACAGGCAGACCATACCAAAGGATTGGGAGATTGCCATCATAACACCAATTTTCAAAAAGGGTGACAATCGATAATGTGGAAACCATAGAGGCATATCCCTTCTCAGTGTCCCTGGTAAAATCTACTCTAGAATCCTAGAGCAGAGACTCTGACGCCTAGCTGAGCCACAATTGGATGAGGTCCAGTGCGGATTCCGAGCAAACCGAAGTACTCAAGACCTAATCTTCACACTCAGACAGCTGAGTGAAAAGGCCCTTGAGTATAAGAGTGAGATCCATCTTTGTTTCATAGATCTGGAAAAGGCGTTTGACAGGGTCCCCTGGAGCAACTTTGGGACTGTTTGGCAAGGAAGAACATTCCAGCACCTCTGATTCATGCTATACAGAGCTTCTACAAGTCTTGCAGAAATTATGTGAGGACAGCAAACCATAAGTCAGAAGAGTTCAGGACCACCACTGGTGTAAGACAAGGTGATATCCTGCCACCTTATCTTTTCATACTCCTCATGGATGATGTCATCAAGGCATGTAAGGAGAGAACAAGAAAGTATTCAGTGGGGTACTGGAAGATGAGACAGGTCTGTATTTCAGAGCTGGCATTTGCTGATGAAGTTGCCCTGATTGCTAAATCAGAGGCACATCTCCAATCCAACCTGCAAGTCTGGAAGGAAGAGCTGGAGAAGAGAGGGATGGTCATAAGCAGCTCTAAAACAAAATCCATGGTGATATCACGAGAAGAAAGAAGACATCAAATTAAGCTGGGAGAACAGGTCCTGGAGCAGGTTGACCACTTTAAATACCTCGGAGCTATTATAGATCGAAAGGGAAGCATCAAAGAAGAGTTGGCCACTCGAAAAGCAGCAGCTGGGAGACTTTTTCAGGCCATAAATCGAGGATTCCTCAGCAAGAGAGAGGTTGGTAAGAAAACAAAAATGGCTGTATACCGCTCCACCTATTTCCCAGTCTTGACATATGGATGCGAGTCATGGGCAATGACTACAACCCACAAAAGCCAGATTCAAACCTCAGAAATGAGGTATCTGAGGAAGGTGGTTGAAGTAACAAGAAGAGACATGGTCCGCAACCAGACGATACGTCAAGGCCTAAAATCCCACCCCCTGCAGACCCAAGTAGAACAGTCCCAAATAAGATGGTTCGGCCATGTCTGCAGAATGGGAGAAGATCAGCTACCACAACAAGCATGGGAAACAAAGAGCCAGGGATCTAGACCCTCAGGATGACCCAGAGTCCGCTGGGAGGACAATCTTTGAAGGACTGAGGACTAGAATGGAACCAGGCCAGGAGGAAGACAGCCGACAGGATAGTCTTGCGCTCTCTCTTTCAAACCTCTACACCTCATGGTAGAAGGGGAACGACTAAGTAAGTAATACTAAATGTTACGTGTCTTCTAAGAGCTAACAATCTACTTCTCTGATCATGTTTGTTCATAAATGTGCTTCCTAATTCACAGCTCAGAGTTTCACGTAATTTTTAAAAAAACTTGTCAAGTTTCTCATTAATTTCTTAAATGTTCTGTTTCTCTTGTGAACTACCTTTGCATCCATAATAATCTGAGCTTATTAATAACAACAGCAAGACAACATATTTTCTATTAAAAATGTTATATGCTAAGTATGTTCAGAAGTTTCCATCAAAATCACATACCTTTCCACTGTAGATTTCAAAAAAACTTGCACCAACGACAAGATCCAACTTCTTGTACTTTGAATTTAACAACCTGAAAACATCTTTTGCTGTGAAAATAAGAAAATTTGTATCATTTGTCTTAGATTTTAGTTTAATTTTCAATAACTATAAATACTTTTTGTATTTTTTTTCTTTCCATATTGCACGTTGAAATTTAGTAACACGGGATGCATCTATATAATGTACACCAATCCTCAACTTAATCTAGGTCAGTCAATCAATGGTGTGTGGAGACTGGAGACTTGTGGTTCTCGAAGACAACTTGAAAAATTAAGTTTTTAAATCAGCCTTAAAGAAAGTTTTAATTCTTAATTAAAAATATTGTCAAACAGACTAATACAAAATTCGTTACATTCTAGATCAAAGGAACTATAGAAACTTGTCTTTCAAAGCCTAGCCAATACCTGTCAATGTAATGGAAGCCTTAAGGGCATCCACAGCAGTGAGAATCTGGTTTTAGGTACAAAATAGCGATTTTTTTTACTTTTGAGCTTATTTTATTAAATAATCAAGGAATCGATTGAGCAAGGTTTTATGACATAAAAAATGCATTTGATGTATCAAAAAGCATATTTTCGGCACTACCCCCATGCTATGATTTGCAAATTTGTGCAGAAAATGCACGATTCGTCTCTCAATAATACCTTAGTTACGCTGAGCACATCACGAAGTATTTGGTATCGCCGAAAAGGGAATTTCTTAGTCTCCCGGATTATAGCAAATTGGAATCCTTTATTTCACATAACTCTGGTTGATTTGGCATTCAAAATTTTCCATCGTTTTACGCTAACTTCCTTATAAGGAGAGGTCACACAGTGACCCCATTCTTTCAGTCAAGGCCCATTCATGAGGCATTGGTGTTTATCTTTCTGATTGGTCATAACACGCGCAGCTTTGTCTGCGCAAAAGCGGAACATAATGACAGGTACTTCCGCCCGTAAACAAATAACTTTGTTCCATTTAAAGTGGTATGAAATATTTCTCTTGATTACAGTCTAAATCTCATTATATTGTGTTCTATTACTTCAAAATTGGAATAAAAGGTAAGAAAGCAAAGCAATTTTCTGTCGCTAGAGCACGTCGAAAGTGTGTAATTTCCAGCAATGTTACGACCGAATCAGCAGTGAATGATAACCAACCTGATGTAGGCTTATCATCAACGCATGTCTGCATACCAGTATCCGATAGGCCTATAGTTCAAATCGCTGATCCAACAGTGCCTTTCACCGCTGGCCCAAGTCAATCTGATATAAAAATGAACTTGAGCTCGAGCATGAATGGTGTTTCTCATAACACTGTCTGTGCTAAACCTACGTACAGAACCATTGTGGACATTTCTTTTTTCAACAATGTTCTCAGCAATGTGTGCAAGCAGAGCACATTGCACACAAGAACTGATAACACCAAGTCAAAGGGTTTCTCCCTCTTCCTGGGAGTTCTGTGTGACATGTGAAAAAGCAATGTCTGGAACGTACACATCCGAGAGGGAACCAGAAGGGGACATGCAATAAACAAATCTGCTGTTCTTGGTGCCCTCATGTCTGGAATGGGCCCATCTACTTTCAATCTCTTCTGTGAGAACTTAGACTTCCCTGGCCTGCACCAGAAAACATTCCATAAATATGCAGATCAAATTTTTGATCATTTGGATACCTTGCACAACTCTACAGTATTTCAACGTACCGTCGGCATCGTCCGAGCTGAACATGCTAAGAGTCAGCATCATACCATTAATAAAAATGAAGTCATTGACATCGCTGTCAGCTTTGATGTAACTTGGCTAACTAGAGGTCATAAGTCACTGATAGGTGTTGGCAGTGTTATTGACATCTTGACTGATATGGTCATCGATACGCACCTTCTGTCACACCTGCGAGACTACTGGTCAGTGGCAACTGAAAAACCAACCTAAAAGATTTGAAAAATGGAAAGCAGAGCATCTGAAGGACTGCTGCTGTAATTACGAAGGGTCAGCCAGAATGATGGAGGTAAAAGCCTGTGAGGTTCTCTGGCTTCATTCAGTGGCAAATCACAAGCTACGCTACACTGTTTTGCTATCAGATGGCGATTCCAAGGCCTACAACAGACTCTGCAACATCAAACCGTATGGTCCAGAAGCTGACATAACCAAAGAGGAGTGCGTCAACCATGTCGCAAAGCGATTAGGCACTGCGCTGAGGACACTCATTACTGACTGCAGGAAATAAAAAGTCACCCTTGGGGGAAATGGTCATGGTCGTCTGACTCAAAATGCCATATGAAAACTCTGTATTTACTACACCAGAGCCATCTGCCAGCATAGTACAGCCCCAGAGATGAAACAAGCCATCATGGCTTCTCTCTACAATGGGTATTCAACAAATGACAAACCCCAACATAATTTTTGTCCGCCAGGCAAAAACTACTGGTGTTTCTATCAGGCTTCCATGGCCAAAGGAGAAGCTAGTGGACCCCACGAGACCCTAGTTCACACACCCCTAGACTACAACGTGCTCCATAAGCACTTAGCCCCTATTTATGAGTGTCTTACTGATCAGCATCTGCTCAAGCGGTGTGAGCTAGGTGCAACTCAAAATGCAAATGAAAGCCTCCACAATGTTATATGGAGTCGTTGCAGCAAGCGAACATTTGTGTCATTAAAAAGGGGTCAAATTCAGTGTCCTTGTGCCCATTGGTCCACCAACCAGTGCAGAAATAAAAAAGCTGTATGGCAAAAGCATCTGGGACAAACTCGAAACGCCTTGGACAGGTGCGATTAAGGAAACGTCTGGCCAACAGCCAGAAATATGAGGCTGATAGACTTGTATAAAGAAGAAAAATTAGGCAAGACAAAGGCGAGAGGAGCTGCAGGAAGCTGAAGGAGGTGCAGCATATAGTGCTGGACAATTTTAGACACATTCAGCCCCCCAGAATGGAATATATTGGACAAGACAAGGCACTCGGTGAGTAAAATGCATTTTTCTTAAAACTAACTTTTTATTAACAAAAAATTAAAAAACTAACAACCTGTCTACCAGACCTTTATCAAATTTGGCGTAAATTTTTAAAAATATATGTTTTTATATATTTTGTTAATATATTTTTTCATTCAAATATAATGAATGTTTTTTTTAAAATCATTACTTACTTACTTACTTAGTCGTTCCCCTTCTACCGTGAGGTGTAGAGGTTTGGAAGAGAGAGCGCCAGACTATCCTATCGGCTGTCTTCCTCCTGGCCTGGTTCCATTCTAGTCCTCGGTCCTTCAAAGATTGTCTAATGTTGTCCTCCCAGCGGACTCTGGGTCGTCCTGGGGGTCTGGATCCTTGGCTCTTTGTTTCCCATGCTTGTCGTGGTAGTTGGTCTTCTCCCATTCTGCAGACATGGCCAAACCATCTTAGTTGGGACTGTTCTACTTGGGTCTGCAGGGGGTGGGATTTAAGGCCTTGACGTATCGTCTGGTTGCGTACCATGTCTCTTCTTGTTACTTCAACCACCTTCCTCAGATACCTCATTTCTGAGGTTTGGATCTGGCTTTTGTGGGTTGTAGTCATTGCCCATGACTCGCATCCATATGTCAAGACTGGGACATAGGTGGAGCGATATACAGCCATCTTCGTTTTCTTACCAACCTCTCTCTTGCTGAGGAATCCTCGATTTATGGCCTGAAAAAGTCTCCCAGCTGCTGCTTTTCGAGTGGCCAACTCTTCTTTGATGCCTCCCTTTCGATCAATAATAGCTCCGAGGTATTTAAAGTGGTCTACCTGCTCCAGGACCTGTTCTCCCAGCTTAATCTGATTTCTTTCTTCTCGTGATATCACCATGGATTTTGTTTTAGAGATGCTTATGACCATCCCTCTCTTCTCCAGCCCTTCCTTCCAGACTTGCAGGTTGGATTGGAGATGTGCCTCTGATTTAGCAATCAGGGCAACATCATCAGCAAATGCCAGCTCTGAAATACAGACCTGTCTCATCTTCCAGTACCCCACTGAATACTTTCTTGTTCTCTCCTTACATGTATTAATGACATCGTCCATGAGGAGTATGAAAAGGTAAGGTGACAGGATATCACCTTGTCTTACACCAGTGGTGGTCCTGAACTCTTCTGACTTATGGTTTGCTGTCCTCACATAATTTCTGCAAGACTTGTAGAAGCTCTATATAGCATGAATCAGAGGTGCTGGAATGTTCTTCCTTGCCAAACAATCCCAAAGTTTGCTCCAGGGGACCCTGTCAAACGCCTTTTCCAGATCTATGAAACAAAGATGGATCTCACTCTTATACTCAAGGGCCTTTTCACTCAGCTGTCTGAGTGCGAAGATTAGGTCTTGAGTACTTCGGTTCGCTCGGAATCCGCACTGGACCTCATCCAGTTGTGGCTCAGCTAGGCGTCAGAGTCTCTGCTCTAGGATTCTAGAGTAGATTTTACCAGGGACACTGAGAAGGGATATGCCTCTATGGTTTCCACACTGTCGATTGTCACCCTTTTTGAAAATTGGTGTTATGATGGCAATCTCCCAATCCTTTGGTATGGTCTTGTTGTACCACGCTGCCTGTAGAACCCTTAAGAGTAATAGGTCGCCTGATGCTCCCATGTACTTAACCATTTCTTGTGTTATACCATCATGCCCTGCTGTTTTGCCCTTCTTGATTTTCTCCAGTGCTGCCTTCAGTTCTTCCATCTTTATGTCATCTTCACCATCATTGGTTTTCTCTTCTGTGCTAGTGGTTATCATTTCTGATGCTTCACCATGCTCATCATCCAGGAGTTCTGAGAAATACTTTCCATCTTTCCATTACTTTCTTCGGGGCAGTAAGCAATTTGCCTTGCTTGTCCTTTACAAATTTGAGAGGGCATTGTTTTTCCTTTCTCATGTTCTTTAGGGTCTTATAGAACAATTTCTGGTTTTCTTGTGCATCTTTTTCTAGCTTTTATCCAAATTCTTCCCAGGACTTCTGTTTTGCTGCTAGCACTTTGTTCTTTGCTTCTGTTCTGAGTGTCACATATTCTCTATATTTTTCCATCTGTCCTGTTGTGTTTTTAGCTCCTAAGTATTGTTTCCATGCCATTTTCTTCTCTCTTATTTTCTCTTTGACTTCCTCTGTCCACCAAGGTGTCCTCTTTCTCTTGTTCCCAAGTCGGACTTCACCGCATGCTTCTGCTGCAGCTGTCTTTATGATATCCTTGAATTTATTCCAGAGGGTTTCCAAGTCATCAGGTCGTTCTTCTGTGTTGCTCACCGCTGCAGCAATAAGCCCCTGATATCTGGTCTTAATTTCTGGCTCTTTCAGCTTGCAGGTCCTAATGCTCATTTCTCCCGCTCGTTTACTTGGTTTCTTGCGTGATGTTGGGCAGTTCCTAGGCTGAGCAACTCTTTCAGTTGTTCTTTTGATTGTTAGCAGGTAGTGATCACTTCCAATCTCTGGCCCCCTCCAGACTCTAGCATCCCAAACATATTTGAATGAGCTCCTCCTAACAATGGCATAGTCGATCACTGACTTCTCATTCTTGGTTGGTTCACATCTAGTGTATGCATGTATGCGCTTATGGGGGAACTTTGTGTTTGTGATGATCAGAGTCTGCTCACTGCAGAATCTAAGGAGTCGCTTTCCATTGTCATTGAGAGTATCTTCTCCATATCTTCCGTTAACTCCACCCCATCTAGCATGGTCATTTCCAACTCTGGCATTGAAATCTCTGAGCATGATAATTTCATCTAGGCAGTCATCCACTGTCCTTTGAAGCAGCTCAAAGAATTCCTCCTTGACCTCTGCTCTCTCATCCTCATTTGGCCCATACACTATGACCAGGTTGACTATGGTTTCTCCTTCTTTTAGTTTTACAACCAAAATGCGCTCCGAGACAAAGTTCCATCCCTTGATACTATCTTTCTGGTTTTTGGCCACAATGCAACCCATGCCCCCTTTAGCTCTTTCAGATGTGGGTACACCACTGTATAACAGCGTGTTGCCATCGAGATCCATGACTCCTTGTCCCTTTTTCTTTGTTTCGGTAATAGCCAGGATTTCTAATTTTGCTTTCCTCATCTCTTCCATCAGCTCCTCTTCTTTCCCATTTATACTTCTTGTGTTCCAAGTTCCATAAGTCGTAGTCCGTTCCAGTTCGTCGCCTTTAGAATCAGTCCGGTTTTCTCTCTTATATTGCTCGTAATCATAGTTTAAAGCAAACAGGTGATTGGCCTGTTGTGCCTTTGCATGGTGGAGGGGCTGCCTCCTTACGGCCTCCATGCAGGCCGCCCTCCTCCTTTTTCATCCGGGCTTGGGCGGAGTTAATTTTTAAATCATTAAAAATAGAATTTTAAACTTACCAAAAATAAAAGGTTCGGATCAATTGTTTTAATTGTCAGTCATAACACGTGTGTGCAATTTGATAAACTTTGGTCGACAGGAAACATGTTACTTACTCTTGAAAATTGGTGAAAAATCCAATATGGCGGATATTTTTTTTTTTGGTTACCATGGTAACCACATGTTGTTTAACAAAATAAACTAGAATTTGGCTTATGGACATACTATTGAGTATATAAAAAGTTTTAAAATGTTATTAGAACAAAAGTTGGTTTTCACTGTAGTACATGCCCTTAAGCTGGATTAAGTTAAAGGAACCTGCCTTATCTTGAGGTGACTGTGTCAGTCATCTCTTTAAAAATCATTTCACCGGAAATTATACTTCACTTCCCTTTCTTGCTCTTTACGGAGTATGGAGCCACCTTTGCAGTTGGCCTCCTTGCAGATAGCCTGCACCAAGGAATTGATGTGCTCTTGAAGCAACATATTCTGTAATAATTTGTTTTACAAAATGAGGTTGCCAGACCCATGTGTAACCTCATACACTATAGACAACTCTTACAATATGCTTGAGGAAGCTGTAATCTCGTTCTTACGTTGTATCCTCAAAGGCGGGTCAGAGTGGCTAAGTGGTATGGCGTCATCCTCTAATTCTAAAGGTACTGGGTTCGCTCCCAGTACAGGGAATATAATTGATGGAAATTTTGTCACTACCAGTGGTTCCTAATGATGTCATCTAAAGAGGAGATTGGAGCACCACACCGACTGAGTTGTCTGTGTGCAATGAAGATGGTCTTTAAAACAAACCAAAACAATTCTTCTCACAGACTGCCCTGATTGTCCATAATTTTCACTTACAATTCCTCCCAATTACAAGCTGACGGTAACCACTGGGAAATGGATCGATCTGACAGCTAGTCAAAAACAAAATAGCAAAAACACACACAATAAACAAACCTGCTAACAAGTAGATTCCTTTTGAACAGTCTTGTTGTCCCTTACTGGAAAAGTCACCACCCATTGTCTATGCAATAAAATTAACATAGAACATTAAGCTCGGATAATAAAAAAAACAAAAACAAAAAAACTTAATTTCATAAGTATTTAATTCTTTTTTTTTTCTTGACTTCTTATGGAGTTACCAGATCTAAAGTACAAATCTGTCATCAATATGACAAATTACTTATTAATGACAACTGGCCATCCACATTTATCCTATGCAAATAGAACATTTATTTTATTAAATTTTTTAGTGCATTTGGTAACAATAATAAAAGTGGATCCCTAAACTTGTTTTTTCCTGTAATTGTTTTATGAGTTTAAGTCATAACTGAATATAAATTCTTCAAAGCTGCTGTCACCTCGGTCCAGTGAAATTCATCTTTGAATAAAAGAAAACTTTGATAAGTATAAACACCTAATGTAAAGCTCACAAGAAAATTGGTTATTACTTAAAGCAAAGGTAAAGGATCCAGTTACACGCCCATTGAGGTATATTGCAAATGTAGTTGTTAGGCCCATATTTTCTTGACCATCGGCACACTAGGGGTGATGAAGTCAGCATCACGCCGGCCGCCTTAACCTTCCCAGAGTTGCTCTGGTACCCAATTAATGAGGCTGGGTAGACCCCGGAGCCATTATTACTAGAGCTGTGTTTAAAACAAAAAGAATATTTGTTTGAAGAAACACACTGATCTAATTGGCACATCACCATTCACTATCTGATGCCAGCCCTTTGAAATATGAAACACAATCTGTATTCGCAGTTGATTATTCCCTTTAATTATTTTTAATTAAATTAAAATTAATGAGTTATTTCCACTGTAATTTACATTGCTTTAGTTACATAAATTTTGCTGTGTCATTGCATGCAAAGTTTCAGTTCTTTATGACAAGCGGAACAACAGATATTTTAAGTGTCAAAAATCTAAAATGTGACAATTTAAAAATCTGAAGTGATCTTAAAAAAAAATAAGATTTAATGTCACTCCACAATATGCACCATTCATGTCTTAGCGAGCAAGAAATGACTAGTGCCAAGATCTAACATTTCCAGCACTTTCCTTATAGATAAGGTGATGTAAAATAACAGCAGCCCACCTGTATCTTCATTGTGTACATGGAAACCAGCAATAGGAATTTGAATGTCAACTAACAGAATTCTTTTGTTGCACAATCTACCATATTTGACCCTTAATAAGTCACATTATACTTTGGATAGTCTTTCATCATTCTTTTCCGTTCCCCGTGGAACATAGGGCTGAAACAGTTGCTCTCCATCGATTTCTATTCTGGGCTGTCTTTTTTCAGCTGTGCCCAAGTCATTCCAATTTCCTTATCCTCCTCTTCCACAGGTTGAACTGAACTCTTTTGTCTTTGTTCATAAGGTTCTGGGTATTATATTTCAGGCCTGCTCTTTCTGTTCTGTCTTTGTGCGCCCTCAATTTTATCCTCAGTGATGCCAGGAGAAGTTGGTGGTCTGACGCTACATCAGCTCCTCTCTTTACTCTAACATTTTAAAGGCAGCGTCTCCATTTTCTTTCTATGGTGAAGTGGTCTATCTGATTTTGCATGTGCTCATCTGGGGAGTTCCATGTGTATGTCTTTGTGTGGGAAGATAGTCCCTCCGATGACCAGGTCATTCAAATCACAAAAGTTTACAAAGAGTTCTCCATTTTCATTTCTGTTTCCTATGCCATTCTTTCCCATGATCAGTTCACAGTTTTTGTTGTCTACTCCTACTTTTGCATTTAAATCTCCCATTACTATCTTAATGTCTCTCCTGGGACATCATAATAGCAACCCCTTCTGTGTGTGTGTGGTCTTCATCCTCGTGTCTTGAATATATGACATTTTCCCCTGTATTGGTTATGATTTCACCAGTTCCATTTATTCTCGTTTCTGCTAGTCCTAAGAGTTTTATTCCATATCGTCTCATCTCTCCAGCTACCTCTTCCTACCTCCTGCATTGTCCGTATGTTCTAATTTTTGCCTTCTTCGTTAGAAGTGGTGTCGGCAGCCTGACTTCCATTGACGGGCTTTCATCAGGTCTCTGCATCATACGTCCCTCTTGCGAGGGTTCTTCCTGACTCTGGCTTTTATTTCTTTCCACAACTGTTTCAGTTTCTGTGACTAATAGGTTTTTCCGGCAGGGTTATCAGCCCTGTTCTCCAACCTCCTTTAACCTGGAGGAAAGGAGTGCGCCCACTTTGTCTGTCCCTTCCATTTTGACCTGCTCAGCATGGTTGAACTTCCTAGGAGCAAAAGCTCCCACTGATATAGCCCACAATTTCATCAAGGCACTCAAGGCGACCCACCAATTCAAGGTGCGGCACCTTGGGTCGGATGGATAGTCTTTACCACAATGCTAATGTTTTCCCTCATGCCAAGGGCAATATATTAACCTAATGCACACCACAGTTCAAAGTCACATGTGCTCTGTGCTAATCTTTCGTACTCCTAAAAGATACATTATTCAACCACTAACAGGAAAGTTTAAAATTAAAATAACAAAGATTCACATGCACATTGTTATCCCTGAAAAAAAAATGAAGGTCTGGAGAAAATATGCTGAAACAAAATCAGTATGCTGTGCACACAGAAGTAAATGAAATTGGGGAAACAGAGAGGGAGAGCGTGAAAGAGAAACAGATGAGGGACCAAACCATTCAACAATTCACAAAAAATGAATTTCATTAGACCCTTCTGAAACTTGTCACTCAACTGAAAATATCTAAAGAATAGAAAACGGCATTTATTTTTTCCCCATTCTCTGCACCACTACATTATATCTGACGGTATATGATAGGCTTTGTCACACACAAAAATCAAGAACAAATATAAACATCAACTTACATGTGTCTTGCCACTGCCAGTTTGTCCATAAGCAAAACAAGTGGCCATTCCACCTTCAAATATACATTCTACTAGCGGTTGTGCTGTGTACCTGGTCAAAAGAAAGATATACAGTATATTGAATTTTTAAAGATGTCGTGTAATAGTAACACTGATAAAATACAAGATAGGAGCAGATTAGGATTTGTTTCTACTCTTATTCTTATATTCTTTGTTTTGTTGATATACAGATCCCTTTTGCCGTTTCGTGTTTATACGTCTTTTCCCCATAGTTTGTGATACACAGCATAAGCAATATGCCCACTTGTTTTTAAAATGTCCACAGCATTCATGTTTCCCTATGTATCTTTTATGTGCTGCATCACCCAGCTGATATGGATGAGGAAGATCATGGAAGATAGTAGACATTACTGTCCAATTCTGGTTTCTAAAATGGTCGCTAACTTTATTTCCAACTGTGCTGACTGCCAGTTTAAACAGATGGTCATCTGTTTTACATCAGCCAGCATTAATAATACAGAAAACTGGATCTATACAATAGGAGTCTTGACACTAGAGCTGAAGATGCTTATTTTTTTTATTTAACTTGATTTCTATATATTTCCCCATGCAATGAAGGCTCCTCCAACTTTTTGTACCCTTATTTAAATTTGTTCATCAGCTCCTCCAACTTGGTACTGCTGCCACGGTATATGTATGATTATACATCTTATTTGGATGTATCTCCCATAGCAGTATGGCTATAGATAGTAGCCTGGACACTGCTGGTGACAGAAGACAAGCCACCAGTCAAGCTAACTGTAGGCCAGAATCAAGTATTCGTTCATTTTCTTTTGTGCTCCTTAATAATAATAATAATAATAATAAATTCTTTAAGCACCAAACACGGCGCATAAGGCAGAAATTAGTTCTCTCCAGATTGTTCGTTGTGATGCCACTCCTCTTAGCTCTTGCACATTATTTAATCCCAACGTTCTTCCTTCTCTTATTATTGTTCTTCTAAGTGTTTCTTTTGGTCTTCCTTTTTTCCTCTTACACTCAGGAACCCAAGTGAGCGCCTGCAGTGGTATTCTGTTGTTTTGCATTCGTAGGACATGACCGATATATGACCATCGTCTTTTCCTTATATAGTCGGAGACATATTTCTGCCTAGAGTCTTCTCTTATTTGTCGATTAGACTTAAATACTTTCCAACTGATGTTCATGAGTTTTCTAAGACATTTGTTCTCGAATGTATTCAGCTTGTTCTCCAATGATTTTGTTATTTTCCAACTTTCACAACCGTATGTTAACACTGAGATAACATTTGAATTAAACAGACGAAGCTTGGTATGTATATTCAGTGATCGTAATTTCCAAATGTTAGATAATCTATTGAAGGCGCTAGCTGTCAAAGCAATTCTAGTATGAATTTCTCTTGTTGTGTCACCATCCTGAGTCATTTTACTGCCTAAATAATTGAAACTTTCAACTTTCTGTAGTTTTTCCCCGTTCAGGATGATATTAAAGGTCTCGTTAGAAAAGTTCATAGCTTTAGTTTTAGAGGGATTTATTTGGAGACCTATTTTAACCGAGAGATGACACAGATTATTTACTGCTTCTTGGGATTGTCTGGGTGTTGAACTTAAGAATGCTAAATCATCTGCAAAATCCAGGTCCCCCAGGAATTTTCCATTTGTCTATTTTATACCTAATTGTTCATTGTGGGTATAGTTTCTCATAACCCAATCAATAGCTATTCCAAAAAGTAGTGGTGACATAATACAGCCTTGTTTCACCCCTGTTTCTACTGTAAACCATTCTGTATTCCCTTTATTTGTTCTAACACAACATCTTGCATTGTCATATAGCGCTTTGATTATATTCACATATTTTGTTGGAAAACCATAGATTGCAAGTATCTTCCACAGTGATGGGCGGTGTAGACTATCAAAGGCTTTTTGAAAATCAACGAAGGTGATAAGTGGTGATTGCATTTCCACTGATTCTTCTATAATTGTTCTTAGTGTGAATATTTGATCATTACATGATCGTTTCGGCCTGAAACCCGCTTGTTCTCTGATCCTTAAGGGACAGGTTAAAACCCCCAAAATGAAAAACACATAATTATAAGGTAATAGTCATATCTAGTTATTCACACATGCACAGTAACTGGAAAAAAAAATTAATGAAGTACATGCCACAAACCCGAAGAAAAAAAAAAGTAGCAAATTTTAGCCATTTTTTATGTCACGATAGGTCAAATAGCAATAAAGCTAGAACTATGAAAGATGGCTGTTTCATATATTAATATATGATAATCATTGTAACCTAAATATGTTTGATTTTGGAATGACTCATTTGAATTTTGAGTCCCAACATGAGCAATCTTTTCCAGAAGGGTTTCAGCTGAAAGTTCCACAATAACTTCCTTATGATGGAACAGACAAATTTAGGAAGTTGATTCTTATTTTCTGCAGCTGGATCTTTCTTCACAGGACCCCATTTATCATAGTCTTCATGTATTCCTTGTCCGTGTTTCCATATTGCCCATATGTTTTTCTTCATTGCAAAAATATTTCCAACATTTCTATGTGATACCTTTTACAAAATTAACCAATGAAAATTTATTTTAGAGATGAAATTATATTTGAAAAACTTTGATTCTGGGGATTTGAATACTAAAAAAAAAAAAGTTCTAAATCTATGCATTAGTAGTGAAGATATACAATATTAACATCTTACATAAATAATTGGGTGAGCAATATACTAACCTGACATACTTAAAAAATTTATAAAATTATTTACAAAGGTTTTTGGTGAAAATAAACATAAAAACTACAGTAAAATTAATGTACTTTCCAATGCTATATATATATATCTAACAGGGGTGTATGGAGAGGTCAGGGAGGGGTAGTACCTCTGGTGAAGGGGCAGTTGCACTTCCTTTGGAAGTGGCTCTTCCACAATTGGTCCCCACCTACCTCTCAGCTCTCACCTGTGGCTCCAAGTAGCTGATGCATGCACAGTGGCCACACCCCGGTACACCGCCTCAACTGGTGGGCTAAACCAGGTGAGGGTAGCCGAGGGGGATTCAAACCCTCGGTGAGAAACAGGGCTTGTCTACCTAGCATGTGAAGACTGGATTTGGCGGACTATGCGGACGAAGCCACTAGCTGGCTCAACGAATATGAAGGCAACTACCAGCAGCGCAGAGTGGAACGCAAAGAGCACGGCGAGACACTTAGAACGACCTGGTCATCCACTGCATCATGTGTTGTCTCCAGTCGTCTCGATAATATCTTGCCACTGGACCAGATAATTCAGGACGAGAGAGTGAGGATGACGATTAGCGCAACTCTTCCTCACTTAAATCCAATTGCAGCGCATGTCACAGCTTCAGACAGAAACATACAGACACTACACTCAAAGACCTGTGGCGATGGGGGAGTGGCGAACCAGAAAGTGTGGATACACTCAAGCTGCAGCCACAATCCTGCACACAGGCGGCTCCAGGCCATAGGGTCGTTTCTCGCTGGAACTTTGAAGCAGCTGCGAGATCCGGCAGCACCCTGAGCAGCCCTCTTTAGGATCACTCTGCTCACCTCCATGGCATGAGGAAGGGGCTAGAAAAGGTGCCCTGAACATAGCCTGCTTCAACCTACTCTGACCAGCTTGACGCGGCTGGAGGGTATCCCAATCATGCGTTCGAACAAAAAATAAGAAAAAAATGAAGGTGCTTACCTTCGGCACGTGGAACGTGCGAACACTACTCGACAATACCCTGGCCGACAGACCTGAAAGACGGACTGCACTTGTGGCCAAAGAACTGGCGCGCTATAATGTCAATATAGCAGCCCTAAGCGAGACGCGACTACCAGAAGAAGGTCAGATTACTGAAATTGGAGGTGGCTACACATTCTATTGGAGTGGGCGGGACAGCAAGGAATGGAGTGAGACTGGCGTTGGTTTCGCCATTAAATCTCATATCGTACGTAAACTTGTCAAATCTCCCAAGGGCATTAATGATCGCCTAATGACCCTTCATGTCCCACTAGGAAGTAACAGAAGTGCCACACTGATCAGTGCATATGCCCCAACAATGACAAACCCTGAGGAAACAAAAGAAAAGTTCTATGACGAACTTAACTCTATTATCTCATCAGTTGCTAAGTCTGAGAAACTTATTATTCTCAGCGACTTAAATGCCAGAGGAGGCACTGACCACAACACCTGGGATGGAATACTTGGAAAACATGGCATAGGCAAATGTAATAGTAATGGGCTCCTATTACTCACCCTGTGTGCCACACATGATTTGTCCATCACGAACACCATGTTTTGCCTACCCACTCGAAATAAAACAACATGGATGCACCCCCGTTCCAACCATTGGTATCTCATTGATTATGTCGTCACGAGAAGGACCGACAGATGAGACGTGAGAGTGACCAAGGCCATGTGTGGTGCAGAATGCTAGATTGACCACAGGCTGACTGTATCAAAACTGAACCTCAACATACAGCCCAAGCGAAGACACCAGAGTCAGAAACCCATGAAGAGGCTCAACGTCACAAAACTTAAAAGCGAAGCAACCACAGAGAGCTTCTCAAAGGACTTGGACAGCCGTCTGAGGGACGTTGAGCTCGGTCAAACCACCATAGAGGAAAAATGGGCCACTCTGAAGAACATTGTGTACTCTGCAGCCTCTGAGAGCCTGGGATATACAACACGCAAGAACCCTGACTGGTTTGATGAGAATGACGAAAATATTAAAACACTGCTGGCTGAAAAATATCGATTGCACAGAGACTATCAAAGCAACCCTTCCTCAACATCCAAAAAGGCAGCCTTTACCAATATATGCAGAGTTGTCCAGAATAAGCTCAGGAAGATGCATGACTCAGCAATAAAGCAGACAAGATACAGATATGCAGACAGAAATGACTCAAAGCGCTTTTATGATGCCCTGAAAGCAATTTATGGCCCTCAATCAAATCAATCATCACCAGTACTAAATGCTGATGGCATGGCATTGCTCACTGATAAAATGCAGATTTTGTAACGCTGGGCAGAACACTTCAATGCCATCTTAAATTATCCATCAACCGTCAACGACCAGGCCATTGCAAGCATACCGCAAGTTACAGTCAATGTCATACTTGACCTTCCACCCACCATGGAAGAGGTCAAGAAAGCAGCCAGTCTACTGTCCAGCGACAAAGCCCCTGGATCAGATGCCATTCCTGCTGAGATTTATAAAGCTGGAGGCAGCATGCTACTGCAGAGACTAACAGACCTCTTCCACTCAGTCTGGGATGAAGAACAGATACCACAGGAATTGAAAGATGCCACCATCGTTCACATATACAAGCGAAAGGGAAATCATCAATCATGTGATAACCAAAGGGGAATCTCCCTATTATCTATTGCGGGCAAAATCCTGGCTCAAGTCCTGCTCAACCACTTGACTGTTCATCTTGAATCGCAGGATTTACTCCCAGAGAGTCAGTGTGTGGCAGTAATGACGGTGTACACATCAGATACAGGACAGATGGGAAGCTATTCAATTTGAGACAATTACAGTCCTTAACGAAGGTGAATGAAACAATGATCTCTGACCTCGTCTTTGCGGACAACTGTGCCCTCAACACCTGCACAGAATTGGACATGCAGAGCAATATGAGGAGTCTTTCTGTAGCGTTCGATGACTTTGGTCTTACTATCAATACGAGGAAATCTGAAGTAATGTTGCAACCTGCTCCTGGGAAACCTTACTGCGAACCAAATATCACAGTAAAGAACCAACGTCTCCAAGTAGTGGACAGCTTCACTTATCTTGGCAGTACCCTTACTAAAGATGCAAATATCGACTCCGAGGTCAACAACAGAATTGCCAAGGCAAGTGCGGCTTTCGGAAGACTAAGAGTAAATGTCTGGGATCGACAAGGAATTAGTGCCACAAACAAGATAAAGTATATCATGCAAAAGTGCTCACTACCCTCCTGTATGCCTGTGAAACATGGACAGTATATAGCAGACATGCCAAGAAGCTTAATCATTTCCACATGAGCTGTCTCCGCAGGATTCTCAGGATCAAGTGGCATGGCAGAGTATCTAATTCTGAGGTCCTCAACAGAGCACATATCTCAAGCATCTACACATTGCTGCAGAGGGTGCAAATTAGATGGGCCGGACATGTTCGCATGCCCAAAAAACGCCTCCCAAAGCAGTTGATGTACAGTGAACTCCCCATGGGTAAGCGAACAGTAGGGGGACAAAAGAAACGCTTCAAAGACACACTGAAAGCATCGTTGAGCAGCTTCAAAATTGATGTCTCCTCCTGGGAGACTATCGCACAGGATCGCTCTGCCTGGCGGACAAACATTACTCAAGGCGCTCGCATTGCAGAACAGAATTTAGCTGATAAGGCAGAAGGCAAGCGTGCTGCAAGAAAGGTCAGAATGCACAGCAACACTATCAACTCTTAACCATGTGTGCCTCGTATGTGGCAGGGCCTGTAGGGCCAAAATAGGACTAATCAGCCACATGAGATCACGGCACAGATGTGTCACAACTCAAGTCTGAAGCTGTCGCCATCTTCGCTTGCGATGGGCAACTATTATTATATATCTAACATTTGATATTTCAATGAAAATCTTCATTTGGGTGTGTGTGTGTGTGTTTAAAACCTCCCCTTAAGAAGAGCCGCTGCAGCTGGTCCCCTTGCAGGAAGTCTGCACCAAGCATTCACGTGCTCTTGCAGCGGTTTCTGTGGCAGTTTGTTTTACATGATGAGATTGCCAGCCTCATATTAGTCGCCTCGAACGACATGCCTGAGGGTGCAGTAGTCTCATTCTTTCTTAGTCTCATCAGAAGCCCCCTGGGAACTACACGGTGCAGAATCAAGTAATAGTGCACAAATAATATGACTAAGTCGTTAGACAAGCTATATATGCAATGAAAGCTAAGCTAGTGATGGTTCTAAATACACCTATACAATATGTTAGGGGTTGGGAGTGGCCAAGAGGTATGGCGTCCGCCTCTAATTCTAAAGGTACCGGGTCTGGGTGCCAGTATAGGGATATTGGATGGAAATTTTTTTCAGAACCAGTGGGTCCTAATGATGTCATACCCCCCCCCCTCCGATCTCCTGGGTAGTGAGATCGGATGCCTAGCATTCTCGGATAAGGGCGAAAAATAGGTCCTGTGTGCAAATTGTGCATGTTAAAAATCCTTTGGCAGTTGGAAATCGTAAAGAGTAGGCCCTACGGCCACTGCCCTGGCAAAATTTTCAAAATTAGGAAAACCTCCCAGCCACAAAAATATTTATAGAATGTGTGATTCTTGTATACACACATTGGGATCCTCGCCAGTGCTACAGAGTTGGTGCACTGTGCTGAGATCCTCTTTGTGTGATCTAAGGGAGGAGATTGGAGCACTGATGGAGTTGTCCATGTGCAATGAAGATGGTCCTTAAAACCAAACCAAACTATGTCACTGTAACAGAAGGACAAGTTACAAGCCATGGTAACAACGTGCAAGAATTAAGTATTGGTTTCATCCATACCTGTAGACAATATCGTTGGTAGCGTTTTCGTCAAAAGCATAGTCAAATCGGAACTGTTGGTTTTCTAAGTACTTTGTGAGATCCACTTTGAGTTTCGGCTCATGTACTATCACATTTTCTTTATTTGGAACTGTAATCACATCTGCTTCTTCCCTGCCAACTTCTGTTTTATAAAACAGAGAAAGTAAGAAACAAGACTGATAGCCAATATAGAAGCTTCAGATAAGTAATGTTAAAATATCTGACAATGATTTCTGTTCTATGTCCAAAATATCTGACACTGATTTCTATTCAACTTCCAACAAAACATTTAGAAACAAACACTGACCAAGATGAATTACCAGTACCCGAAAGATAACTCATTCAAACAATAGAAAAAATCACAATATAAATAAAAAGCAATATATACAGTGTGATCGAAATTTACTTGAGGATAACATTCTGGAGCTCATTTGCCTCATATAATTAACAACATTACATTTAGGGTGATGTATCTGTAAATTAAATTAAAATGAAAATTAATAAACGTTTTCAATTAACAATATATGAAAACGAACATAAAACACATGAAAATAAAATACAAACATGCACTTATTACAGATCTATGAAAGAGTTATCTCAGTAGTAGCAATCGTTTTAGCACAAGAACAGGAGACAGACATGAAGTGAATAAAGAAGCCACGGAAAGACTTTGAGCTGATGGCACGAGACAGGAAGACTTGGCATACATTTATTGAAGACATATGCTCCTTAGGAAGTTGAAAGGTCGTGAATGAAAGAATGAATCTGTGCATTTTCACCTTTCAGACCAGCATGGACCAGGTGAATGAAACTTCACATTCAAGCCCAACAGTGGTAAATATACTGAAACATTCTTTCATTGTTGAAGATTTTGGAACTGCATACAAAATTAAATACTCATTATTCACTGTTGTCAATTAGCTTGGAATCAGTTATTGATCCGAGTCTGCCAACCAAGGAAAAATTAACAGGACTGGGGAACGAACGAACGAACGAACTTTATTTTCAAAGGGTTAAGAATTGGGCACGCAGGCCCGTCTGACATTCTGCCCTTCTTCTCTCTCTCATCATGTATACTAATATCCTTTCATCCTCACATTTACTTTAAGCATTATTAAGGCATTTATCATTATAAAAGTGAGACATACTTCCACTGGTTAACCTTTCATTAGACAACTGATTAACTTGTTAACCGTTAAACACTGATTAATTAGTTAACCACTGGTCATTAGTCTGAATCCCTTTGCCTGTATCAGACAGTGATAGTGAGAGGTACAAATTTGCAGACACTAATGTTTCTGTGTGCTGGTAATGTACACAGAATAATTTTATATCCTGGGCATAGTGATTTCTAAAATAAGTTTATAAACTGATAAAACGGTATTGAATCAGTTTTACAAATAACAGTTCACATGAGACAAGGGACGTTTCGGGTTTTACCCTTCGTCAGCCACAAACAGGTGACAAAGACAAAAATTACATATAGGAACTTTATTAGTTTATAAACTTATATTCCTTACCAGTTTTACTGCAGCCCCTTAATTTATTGATTTCTAAAATATTTTGAAGAAAATTATTCATAAACAAGATAACAGATAATATTTGACAGGACTTCCATCAATGATTTCTTCTTGTACTAGCTGCAGTGCCTAGCATGATTACCACAAAGAAAAGGTGATGAAAAACAGTGAACAATAAAATGGATATTTCAGTTGGACAAATAGGCTGGAAAAATAAAACATGATACAAGCAAATAATACTGCAACACATAAAACATATTTTTAAAAACCCGAACAGGACTCTCAGCCAGACAATAAAAAAGAATACCCACTACTTGTGAAAGAGATGCCCAAAAAAAAACAGACAGCTAATGAAACTGTGAAGATTATGACGCCTAACTGGTATTTTGAATGTATGAACTGTATTGCTCCATTGATTTTCATTAACTTGATTCTGATCAATATTGCTGTTGACACTATACCGTGCTCTTTGCATGTCATTATGCTATGCCACTGATGTATTTACCTACTTTCATATTTGACGCATCGTTTGATTTCCATATCTTAAGTTAGAGTACGACTTACGAGTTGTAGTTTGACTGATCATTTGGTGCAAAAGTCTTTTTCACTAAGGGGGAAAGAGAGAAGGGAAAGAAGAGAAGAGGGAAAGGAAAAATGAAGGGGAGGTGGAGAAAGAGATATTTGACAAGGGAAGATACGTGTGTATGTGGGAGAATGATAGACAGGTTGCTGGATGACTACTGTTGTCGTGACATGTATTAAGTTTATTTGTATGATAAAACTTTATTTACAAGCCTGAGCAGTTTTTAAGATTTTGGTGCATCTGAGACTATTTTAGGGTAAAGAGCTGTGTTGTGAATGTGAGTGCAATTCTCTTGAAAAAAGTAAACATGGCTAGAACGACAAAAAAAGTGGTCAAATATTTGAGGCGAGCTGTGATCTGAATATGAACTGGCGTCGCTTTACTCGAGGCAGATTGTGATTCTAATTTTAACAATGGGCACATGAGGGTGCATGCCACATTCAGAGGATGGATTAGGAGAAAAAGGAACAAATATAAGAAAGACATCTTATAAAAGCACAATGTGACATGACACCACGTCATAATATGTGGATTAGACTGGACAAGCAATAATCAACCCTACCAGCAATATTTCACAATATTTGCTGCAGACTAGATTGTGAAAACAGATGAATATATATTTAATGTAGGCTATACAGCATGGTCAGCGTAGAAATACGAAGGCATGAATATCAATCAATAAAGGCTGGTAAAATGTCAAAAGATACATGCCCTAATAGGAGCCGCGCTAGCGTAGTGGTTACAACACCGCTCTGGCGACCGGGTGATTCAGGATCAAACCCGGGCGACGGCATTTGAGGATTTTTCGTCGACTGGGAATTGGACTGGATTAACTCGAGACCTGGCGAGGACATTTGAAGGAGTGTTGTCGACCAGGGATTGGCGGCTCCTGAGCCGACCCAGCTGCAATGGGTACCTCCGAAATCGGAGAGTATTTGCCTGAATGGCGAGGGACACCTGTCTCTGTACAAGTAAAAAGGGATACTCACGTAAAATCAATGTCAGGTTAGACCTGAGATTTCGCCTCGAGTATTAGCGGGCGTACGCAAAAAAAAAACAAAAAACAAACATGCCCTAATTCTCTTCTGTTACAAGAACCAACAGTCAATCAAGTATACATTACCTCTTTTGCTCAGAGGCCGCTTTCTCACACATACACAAATTTGATGATTTTCGGTGGGGTCAGAGGATGTGATGGGACGGTACTCCAGATTACTCCTGAAGTCTCTGAGAAAATTCAACAGTCATTATTAATACAGTTACAGATAATATAACAAGCTGTACCTGTACTTCATATATAAAACGCCTAAATGGTCCAAACTAAAGAAACCAGACCTTACCTGTCAATGTAGTACAACACATTAACCAAACATACAGACAGCAAAGTTCCGGGGGAGGGTTCCCTCTGAGGAGGAAATAACAGGACTACTGCTATGTTGGACATGTCATAAGAGGCGACTTACAGGTTATGCTTGGGGCTGACAATCTCATCATGTAAAACAAACTGCGTCAGAAACTATCACTGCAGAGACACATGAACACTTCCTTGCTTGTTTCTTATAAAGGAACCAGCTGCAGTGGTGGCTCCATAATGAGCGAAAAGGGACATAATGATACAGACAGAAACATAAAAGGTATAATACAGCCTAACACAAATATAGAATTGACAACACAGAACCCCTTTGACACGTGATCACCATTCAATATCCACACAAAACAGAAGATTAAAAAAAAAACAAAACAAAAAACAAGCTAAACTATTTAATAAAATGGCAATCTTTCCTAATACAAACTTCTCTCCACTAACGTCTCAGCTGATGCTGCTATAAGACAGACATCGGCAGAACTACAATTATCCAAGGAAGTTTCCTAAAGACTTCAGGTGTTTGCATTTGGCCCCACCACTTTTATGTTCAGTACAGTCATTTATTACTTTGTATGTGGTTTCTTCAAAAACAAAATAAACATAAGAGAAGCTCTGTAACCTGAAATGCAACTTTTTAAATCTAGATGATAACGGCAGAGAAAGCAGACATGACACATTAAGGAAAGTCAAACTTTTAATTAAAATGATAATATGTATGAAGCTTTATCAAGAAAAGGCATTACTTGATTTCGTTTTTCATCCCAGCAAACCCAGGATTGACCACATGAAATATTCACAGCATACCAGATTATTAAAAGTGAAATAATGAATTCTCCATTTTACATCGGATCTGTGGACTATGAAAAGGCATTCAACAGTTTAGACAGAGAATCACTCTGGAAACTGATGAGGCATCACTGAGTACTTCTGAAGTTCAATAACTTTAATTAAAAAAACACATGAAGACATGACATGTAGTTTATTAACTTAAAAACAAAACATTTGAAGACATGACGTAGAATTCTATATGAAGGACAACTTACTGAGCTCTATGAGATAAGAACTAGACTGCATTACGGATGCATATTACCACCATTTCTGTTCTTATTAGCTATCAACTGGATTATGAAAACAGTATCAACAAAAAGAAATGGAATTCAGTGGACAATCTAGATTTTGCAAATGACTTGGCTCTTCTGTCCCATAACTGTAATCAGATGCAAAACTACATAAAAATACTTCATTACAGGTCACGGCAACTGTATATAAAAATACAGAGAAATGACAGATTGTGAGAATAAATGCAACAAGCGAAAGTCAAATTGCACTGGGTGGTACGTCCGTACAAGATGTGGCGGCAATATAGATAAAGTTGGCGGAACAGACTGTAAAGGCAAGAGCAGGTTTCACTGCATTGGGAAATATATGGAAATCAAAAGAAATTAGTTCCAACATAAAATCAACTCAAATGTCAAGGCAGCCCTATTGTATGGCTCCAAAACGTGGGCATTTAGCCCACGTTGAGAATCACTGACATAGATCACACACTGAGACAGCCAGCTGATAGCATTATAAGGCAGTCCTTGTTCTGCAAAGCCCCAGAGCAACAGAAAAAAAGGGAGATCAAAAACACATGGTGATGGGAATTGCACAGACATGAAGGGGATAAAGAAGACTTGGAAAGTCCTTGAGTGGACAGACCAGACATGAAGGTTTAGAATGTATTTGCTGAAGGCCAGTGCTCCACTGGGAGCTGAAAAGTAATGAATGAAAACCACAACAATCTGGTAGGCTACTTATCATGCTTGGCTAGTGTATATAAAATAGGAATCTGTACAGAGCTGGCAACCTCATCATGTAAAACACACTGCTGCAGGAGCATATAAATACTTGGTAAAGGCTTCCTGCACGTGGACCAGCTGCATGGGTAGCTCTATGCTCCATAGGGAGCAAGAAGGAAAATGATGATGAACATTGAGTTCAGCAGTAACATTAAAGATGTACAAAATTCAGGTTCAAAGGGTGTTGATATTTACTGTTGTGTAGAGTGAATGTTGGTAGACGTAACGAGACATGGCTGGCTGTCAAACGTTCTCACATAATGAAGCACAATCATAAGCCCAAACACACAAGATGTAATTCGACACATTTTAATCAACCATGTTTTTCGAACCAGAAAGCAGGAAAAGGAAGTTAGCATATAGGGCAAGTAACTCTAGTAGGAAACAAAGTAACCGTGGAGACATATATACAAATGATCTCATCAACACAGGGTTAAAGAAAGCTCTTTCATCAGAAAACGTTATAAGGAAGGCTCAAGTTTCAGAGCTTTGGGACATGGTAAACTAAGAGCACTCAAGGAACAAGGTAAAAGAACCTTACTTGATCATAGCTAAGAACTCCCAGTTGGGATCACTGGTGTCAAAGTGGCTCTCATATTGCTCCTTGATTGCTAGGTGGGCAGCTCGTCTGTCGTCACGTTTCTGTTTAATTTTCTCTACCTCCTTCACGCAGTTTGATTTTCTCCGTGCTGGATATAAGTATTATATAATTCAAATTATTTTCTGCCTTGAAACATGAGTCATGTAAAATGAGTAACTTTAGCCATAATGACTGCACCAAAAAATTTAAAAAAAGAAAACAAACAACAGTATCAGATCTGACAAGGATAGTATGTTCTTTATCCTAGGCAAGGTGGTGTTATTCAAGAGTTGAGAAGATTCTCTTGAATATTATCACTTTTCTCACTATCTTGCTGTCTAAATGTGTTTGGTTGTCTTCTCAGTGCTGAAAGCCCATCAGGCATCTATACTCGTAAATAATTTACTACTGTATTTGTCCTCTGGTTTGTAACTTTGGGTTTCACAACTATTCCAATGTGATATAAAAAATGAAGGAATAAATGACAATTTATATTTATCTTAAATAAATCTGTCATTGACAAATGTCTGGTAATCAATCTAACCTAATATTAATAAGTCATATTCGATAGTGTTTAAATTATTAATATTCGGCAACTGTAAGATAAGAATGTTATGAAAGGAGAAGATGAGAAAAATGAACCTTTAACTGATGAAGATGAGAATAAAAATAATAATTTCTTTTCAGTTCAGATATCCAGGATACAATATTATTCAACTAAACTGTCCTGTCAAAACATAAACTTAGTCAAGATCTCATGTGACACATCACAGTCATCTGCTTCTTTGCAATGCAAGATGACTGTCAGCTATGATGTAATGTGCAACAATTTGGTTTCAAAGTGTTGCGACTTGTAGAAACCTTGAGGTATGTGGCATGCTTTGATTTATGCATCTAATGAGCACATCTTTGGACTGAAATTCATGGCAAACTCAAAGAGGTGTAGAGATCAGAGGCCATGTCATGGAAACGGGCTGCTTGGTGCAATGCCTCCAATAGTGGCAGGATGGATATTCAAGATCATCATCAACCTAGATACATGGAGGCATATCTGGAGTCATCCTTACATGAACACCAGCTATGCACAATGCACTCTGACTGTGAGGCTAATTACACCCTCATTGAGTCTTGACACCATCTTCCAGGAATTCCCCCTGTGGTGAAACATGTTGAGAACCCAGCATTGCACACTTAGCTTGGAGAAGTCATTTGAGCCCCAGATGTAACTCTTTGGCTTTGACCTAGTTGACTGCATGCAGAAGGATCTCACTATGGACCCAGTGATAGGTAGGGGGAGCTGAGAAGTTTTGTGCAGTACACGACAAGTCCTCGGGGGAGACAAGAACCACAGCACAGTATTTTAGCTCTGCATAGTTAGTCAGCCCTCTTGGATGGCAGGGAATGCACAGTATGCCACACGCTTCTTACTCCTAGCTTGGGACCAGATGTGATGATCTTTTAAATGCAAGCCAAGCTGGAGAAACAGGAGCTCATGACTTCAACTCAAAACATTTCGGAATGGCAGAAAAGCCACAGGAAAAGCCTAGATCTACAGTGTAGATAATACCAAGGAGTCTTCAACTTGGCATTGGCTGCAAAAGAGCAAGAAGCTCCGCAGCCCTAGTTAAACAACCTAGATACCCAAACATTTCCTCTAAGATGAAAATGTCTGCTGCAGAGATTTACTGAATGAAAGACATTCACCTAAAATAGAAATTCCCCAATCCATAACAGGAAACGAATGAAAGTTTTCGGCTGTGAGTAATGCAGAAGCAGATAAGAAGCATTTGGTTTAATGAACTATGCTGCAAAACACATTCTATTCTCATTGAAAACATTTCACATCTCCTGACATTGAAGCAGATAAGGAAACCTCTTGCTGAATGAGATAAAACATTAGATCTCATAGCTACCGACAGCAGTCAAGAAATGAGGGGACACTGAATATCCACAGCATCAACTGGCCATATGCATGGTTATGTTTCATTCAATTATTTGTAATTCGTTACATCTTCATTTTTTGTTTTGTTTTAATAAATATAATTTTATATTATCTTACTTTATACTGTACTAACCAACGGGCTGATCACCCGTTTGCCAGTCACTTCGATTACGGAAACAACAGCAGATGGATTGATTTGCCGTTGCCCTAAAGACGCCACTAGGCGTGATGGGAAACAATGGCAAAGAAAACCTATCTGCTGTTGCCCTAAGACGCCACTAGGCGTAATGGCCACTGACTGCTTTGACGGTCGGTGGCTAAGGACGGAAGAAGAAGAAGAAGATACTGTACAAATAGGAATCGCTTTCAAGCATTTTTTCCTTGTAGCTACTGTCTGATGTTAAGTTAATAGAAAAAAGGTCAATATCTGACAGAATCAGTTGTTAGAAAATTAAAATCACACCAATTACCATATCCCCAAATTTCACAATTGGCATCTACAGTGAACAGTAACTAACATTAATAAATCCTTTAAACACATATACAATGAACTCAGCTACCACTTACCCAGGTGTCTGAACAATGACACTGGCACAGAATCTTACCTGCATTGTTGGAGGTGGGCACCAAAGACTTGCGAGAATCAGATGATGCAGGGCCTGTGTCTGGTTGACCATTTTGATGGGATGATGAGTTAGCTTTGGGATTAACAGCAAAACTTGGCCGTGATTTGGCTGAGGGAGCTGTAGAAGGATAACAGAAAATATTTTGCATCACTAAAGTAGAGCAATCTGCCCTTGGCCTTGGTTTTCAGAAAGCAAAGTGCTTCTAAACCTACTGCATATTAGTATGTAGTCAATCTGATTAAAAACATGGTTTGCTGAATTTCTTTCCACACCTGAATGCATCTAAGTTGTCTAAGCCAGGTTTTTCCTATTATATCACGTTCTTGCCCACTCATCAGTTTTTCACCTCTTATTTTTCTCCCAGGACCACCAGTCATGTCTTCCATTTTCTCAATACCAACTTTTGCACTGAAGTCTCCAAGTACTATAACTGTCTCCATGTGCATGTATTTGCATAAAATAAATACCTAGTGGCCTGTTATTCCATTTAACTAAAGGAGTTGGGTCTGATATTGCCCAAAAATCCACTCACTGTTCTTGCTCTTTTTGTACCTAAACTTATGCCCACCTCTTTCATGTTAATTTCCTCCGTAATCAATTAATTTGCAGTTGTCTGAATATATTTCATTTTCCATGCTAAATTTCATATTATCTTAATAAATTTACATTCATTCTTATCATTTGTCTCCTGATGTTATCTAATTTTCCGTCACACAAAAGTGTTCTGCCACTTTACATTTCTACGGTCAAGGAATCACAGGGCAGATAGAAAAAGTGCATGTGTTAATATTGTATCTATATGATCTTACAACTTCAAATTAAATGTGAAAGATAAAAAGAGTATTTTTAAAAAAATGTAAATTCCCATTGTTCATCCTTCAGTCACTTCTACAGTTCCCACTCATGTTAAAATGTCTTCACCCAATGACCTGCAGTCAACTGATTCTGTTTCTTCAACATTTCTGTGAGTATGTGTGTGACAGCCATCTATATTCAGAAGCTGTGGTGGAGAGGGAAGGGTGGAGATAAGATAAGTGTAAAATGGATCCAGGGGATTTTTCTTTCAGCTTAATTGCAATGCTTAAAATATTGAGAATTATGATTTCATGATATTCTCAGAATATCTTAGATTTCAAATCTGAGTTGATTTTTTAACGGAGTAAAATTGTCAACCTGGGTATGGTGATGGCTTGTGGACTGTACATACCGGTGCCCTTACAAACACCATGATAAAAATTTACGTTCCGTTACACACAACTCCAACAGTATAAATTACTGGCACTGCCATACAAATGATGTAGGACTAAGTAAGAGAAAAGTAAGCCAGTCATTTCTCGCCCAATAAAATCTGGAGATTAACTTGCATTTGGCATCACCATACAACCTAGTGACTACTATAGTTAGTTCTCAGTCCCCATTAGTCCTTTTAAGGATTAGCTTTTTTCAGGGCTGCCAGCAAACTAGCAAGAACAGATGCAGAGAGAGAAAGAGAAAACAAAAAACACTTGCAAAAAAGGACACAGCGATTGAACAAGCTAAAATATTAGCATAAGTAAATGGCGTGACAAATCCAGACAGTCTGCTAGTGTTTGTTTCAGGGCTAACGTCAGTCTAGTGTCGAAATTGGATTTAAAAATTCACATAATATACCCCAACTATAACCGAAATGGCCCACCTCAGGTCAGCTTGAAAAGGGTATCAAAGCGCTATAACATACTTAAAAATTAAAGTCCTTTAAGATAACTCTCCACAAACCAGGTTAAAGAAATATACTATAGACACTACACAACACGAAATATAACAACACAGGTGAAGAGCAATAATAAAGCAAGGAAAATACAAAAACCTCCCAAAAAATATAATGACAATTAATTCAGGGAACCTAAACCTGTGGCCCTTCATTTTAATAGCACAGACCAATCCGGTTCCCTTGATGCCCTGGTGACTGGTTTACGAGCCTGCTTCTGCGATGACCGTACTCGTTTTTCACTATGAGAATCATCTCATTTTCGAAATGGGTTGTCTTTCTCTTCATGGTTTAAATGAGCAACTTTGTTTTGCTTAACTCTGTTATTTATTGGCTTTCCACTGTTTTAGACTTCTTTATTTCATCCATCGCTTTTTCACAATCTTTCTTTTGTAAGTGTTTCGTTTCCTGTCCTATTTGTGCACTTTTATGATGTCACGTTTTTTTTTGTGTGATTCCTGTCGCCATTGTATTTACCGCTTCTCCGTATCTTATGCCGATAGTGTCATATCAGGGCTTGTTGTTTTGTTATTCCATTTTCTGCATTTCATTTTCGTTGATTGTTGAATTAAATGTCATTATATTTTTTGGGGTTTTTGTATTTTCCTTGCTTTATTATTGCTCTTCACCTGTGTTGTTATATTTCATATATTTATTTATATACACATTACGTGTTGTGTAGTGTCTACAGTATATTTCTTTAACCTGTCTATATTTCTTGTCCTTGTTGTTTATTTGAAACTGGCTGACGAAGGGTGAAACCCGAAATGTCCTGTGTTTCTTGTGCACCGTTAATTTGTAAAACTGATCTAATACCTTTTTATTTGATTATTTATATATATTCACTATAAGCACTGTTCCTGCTGTGTTACGGTTAGGCCTTAATATAATCTGACACAGAATTCTGCTATTTCCATTCTATTGTCTGCTATACATGAGCTCTTGCATCTTTATTTAGAAATGTTGCATTCAATTCCTCCAAGGAGTATTGATTATCTGGTTTTTTTTTCTGAAAAGAATAGAAAAATACAGATCTATTATGCTGTTGTTTCTGGTAACACTAAGCCTTTCACAGCAGCATTATCTCTAGTTAAAAACATGCTGCATGGATGGCGTGAGCTAGTCAATCTGTACAGTGTGCAAAATGTGGCTGTCCTATATCTACATATTACTTTTACAGTCTTTAGACCATTCTTCTACTGCTCAGGTGATGAAGTGTCACAGGAGGGTTAAATACTGATATTTGATACTGTGTCATATACTGAGCAGCCGGAATGCAAAGAAATTCACGAGGCTCGCATGTGAATTCCAATGTTAGACCACTAACCAAGACCCTGGAACACCTTGCAAACAGGCAACCTTCAAATCAAGTTAACTGGTCAATGCTTAGTAACTGCACCAGGTCAGCCCAGCACCATAACTTCCACTATGAAGGAGCATGGTGAGAACCCAGCATTGCACACCAAGCTTGAGATAAATCACGTAAGCCCCGGAATCAACTCCAGCTTTCACCTGGTTGTCTGTGTTCAAGGGGATCCTGCATTGGAAAGATGACAGGTGAGGCGAGCTGGCAAAGTCTTTGTGCAGAATGAAACAAATGCTTGGGATAGCCCAGAACCAGAGCATAGTGTTTTGGCCCTGCATAGTTGGAGAACTCCCAGATAGTGGGGAATGCAAAGTGTGGCGCAGAGATCCTTTAGAATGTGTCAATGCTTCCCCTAAACTAGGGCCACAGAAAACTCTTACATAGAACAGGACAATTCCAATTCTCACACACAGGAAAGTTGATCGCCAGTACAAACAAACAAAATAAAGAAAAAAAGAAAAAGGCCACCACTTTTCTCTTACCTTTAGTCACCACTCGAGCTCCATCTGTGGGGGGTGCCATGCTTCTCTGCAACCACAAATTTAAAATGAAACCCATCAAATCTTACTATAAAAGCAAGCTACAGTGTGACTGAAAAGTCGCTTCCTATTTTTTAAATATCCTCACTTGTATCTATTGAATATACCTGAAACGTGTGTCAAAACAAAGAGTAGTTGCTGCCATTTAGCTTGTAAGATTTATTTTTAATTGTTTTATTTCTGATTTATTTTTTTATTTCGGAGCTGGCATTTGCTGATGATGTTGCCCTGATTGCTAAATCAGAGGCACATCTCCAATCCAACCTGCAAGTCTGGAAGGAAGAGCTGGAGAAGAGAGGGATGGTCATAAGCAGCTCTAAAACAAAATCCATGGTGATATCACAAGAAGAAAGAAGACATCAGATTAAGCTGGGAGAACAGCTCCTGGAGCAGGTCGACCACTTTAAATACCTCGGAGCTATTATAGACCAAAAGGGAGGCATCAAAGAAGAGTTGGCCACTCGAAAAGCAGCAGCTGGGAGACTTTTTCAGGCCATAAATCAAGGATTCCTCAGCAAGAGAGAGGTTGGTAAGAAAACGAAGATGGCTGTATACCGCTCCACCTATGTCCCAGTCTTGACATATGGATGCGAGTCATGGGCAATGACTACAACCCATAAAAGCCAGATCCAAACCTCAGAAATGAGGTATCTGAGGAAGGTGGTTGAAGTAACACGAAGAGACATGGTACGCAATCAGACGATACGTCAAGGCCTTAAATCCTACCCCCTGCAGACCCAAGTAGAACAGTCCCAATTAAGATGGTTTGGCCATGTCTGCAGAATGGGAGAAGATCGGATACCACGACAAGCATGGGAAACAAAGAGCCAAGGATCCAGACCCCGAGGACGACCCAGAGTCCGCTGGGAGGACAACATTAGACAATCTTTGAAGGACTGAGGACTAGAATGGAATCAGGCCGACAGGATAGTCTGGCGCTCTCTCTTCCAAACCTCTACACCTCACGGTAGAAGGGGAACGACTAAGTAAGTAATTTATTTCTGAAACAAAGTACAATTTTTCAATAAAACCTAAAATGGCCAATAAACTGCTGTCCGCTATGAAGTCTTGTATTGACCAGGCCGGATCCTAAGTTGAGCTATAATGTTAATGCAAAACAGCAAAATGGCATTCAGCTCTCTTTATCTAGATGTTCATTTCATATAAATTAATTAGATGGGAGTCAAGAAATAATTTAAAAATAGGAAGTCACTTTTCAATCATTATATTACCATTAACAAATTATTACAATCTATATAATTCCTGTGATATTTATCAAACCTTTGTATTATGTCAACCTATCAATGATGATATTAGCTATTTCTGTGTTAACATTTCAGGAATGGGACGTTTCTCCTGGTTTGATATCTAAACTGTATTAAACATGGTTTAGAAAATAATTTTTTTTCCTTTTAGATTTAAACTGTTAGTGATGTTACAACATAATTCTAACTTTCTAATTATAATGTAACCTGCCCACACCACTAAATAACTTTTCACATGCTGTCTACAAGTTATAAATTTCTGTTGGAGCACAATATGAGAAAATAATTCTTTTATTTATAACTACTTTAGAAAATGATAAATCATTAAAAATGAATTTATTGCTAACTAATAAATGCTCTATGAGTCGCTGTAACGCGGTGGTTAGTGCACTGGGTTCCTAGCTCAGTGGTCCATGGTTCGATCCCCAATTGAAGTGGTATTGTTTTTAACCGCAAATGGCTCCGGGGTTAACCCTTCCTCATGAATTGGGTACCAGAGTAACTCTGAGAAGGTTACGGCGGCCGGCGTGATGCTGACCACATCTCCCCTAGTGTGCCGATGGTCAAGAAAATATGGGCCTAACACCATATTCCCAATATACCTCAATGGGCATGTAACAGGATCCTTTACCCTTTTTTTAAAAAATAAATGATCTATAAGTGTGCAGCACACAGCCGAGAATGGGCTTTAACAATGAGCACTTCTACAAATCTGCTTGCTGACAGGTCATCCAAAAACATTCACAGGTTAAGTGAAAACTGTAATAGTATATGTAGGTGGACAATGTAATCATCATTACCTTTCAATCGTCCAACAACACACCAAGTTATTTCAGGTTGTCTTTTACCTCTTTTAAATCTGTCTTCAATTTCCTACACGTGTTTTCAGGTGTAACACCCCCCAATTATTTTTTGCCCTGGAGTTTCCAGAATAGAGTTGTTTTGTAAGGCTATGAGCAGGTTTCCTCAATGTTCTATCCAAAGTCAATGTTTTTTTTACTTCTTGTTTGACAGGTATCTCTATGGTCCTTTCCATAAGTTGCACATTAGATGACTTTCTGACGCCCAACCATCCTTAGATGTCTTTAATCATGTTTGTGGTTGGGTAGTGTGCTGCTAAACTTTGCTCCCTCTTTTTGGGCTCCAGTAACATGGTAGGGTGAACAATGCTTCAGTTATTAAAAGCAAAATAGTACTACTTTTTGGTCTAAATGAACTGTTAATGGTAAAGATCTGAATATTAACACTCAAAGTTCTAATCTTAAAACCGTATGTCTATACCAGTAAAAAAAATGGGAAGAACCCTTTCTCTCATAGAGAAGAGTTTTAACTGCCTCCTATTATAAATACTTGTCAAAGACATTCACTAATCCAGTCTAATATTTATGTGGATTATTTACTTTTCCTGTTATTAAAAAAAAAAACACAAAAAAACCCCATTACGGACACATATATCCATGACACTACCACCAGAGCTCTAAGAATTCCAAGTATACGGCGGTTGCCATGTGGCTTGAGTGATCATCAGAAGAGAATGATGAAAATAATACCTTTTCCCCTTGTCTGCTCGTCACACTCTGCCGTCCAGGGCGCTTCCCCTGATTCTTGCGCTCGGGGATGTTTTCTGCATTACCATTGGCATAAGAGCAAGAGCTGGCACTGCTGGGAGGATCATCATCTTCCTCCATAGCTTCTTCCTGTCTACTGTTTTTCAGGGGTATCTGCGATGGGTGTAACCCATTCTATCATTGCATTCTCATTCTACACTAAAATGTATACTTATCAGTTGAAACGAAGAACAGTGGGATGTGTGTTCGATACAGTCATTAAAAAAATAAGAATTCAGAGATGCAGTAATAAAGGGCAATGGTAAAGTTTAGGTTCAGGAATTATAAACCTAACCCTAAACCTGATTCTAACCTTAATGACATGGATGACTTGTTCAGATGGCATTAAAGAACACACCCCACTATTCGTCATTTCAACCCTTAATAGCTAACAAGCCAAACATTAACAATTTAATTATGAATAAACACACAACTTTAAATTTCAAAAGAACTATTAAAACTTCAATGATGAAAATGCCAAAGATTACATATAAAATATTTATGAAGCATACGATCAAAAGATAATTTGAATCACATTTAGGATGCAATGTTCTTTATTCCTGAGTGCATCTCAATGTTGATACTTTCATTATTTCACTGGTTTCTCTATATCAGCTACTATTTTGTTTTTATTATAAATCATTTCACTGGTTTACACAATGTCTTGTCACTTCAGTGTGTGTGCGATTTAAAAAAAAAACAACAACCCCATGTTAAATATTCTGTGGGAATTTTATAATGCATGTAATGCAGCAGATTTTTATAAAATAAATTGTTTCAGAGGGCGTTTCAAGTTTCAGTAACAGTCAATCTTTACAACATTAATCATTTAAGTTGGCCTGTAATGCTTCTGTATGTCATAATGCAGAATTTTACATCAATTGTTTAAAAGGGCTTATAATGTTTCAGTTTATTCAGTCACACTATCAATCTTTACAACATCAATCATTTATGTGGACTTATAATATTTCTGAATAATGCTGAACTTTACAACCTTAATCACTTAACTAGGCTTGTCAAGTCTCTGTATATATAAACTGCTGAACATTGCAACATTAATCATTTAATTAGGCCTCATGTTTCAGTCATACTGACAATCTTTACAACACTAATAATTTGTTTTATATAAGTCTACTGTCAACATTTAGTGTCTATCATGTCACTGATGTTTGCTTACCTTCTACTGTTAACATTCAGTGTCTATCATGTCACTGATGTTTATATGTTAGCTTACCTCTACAGAAAACAAAATGTTAAAAACAAATGTTCACTCAGTGAAGATGTCCTCTGCCTATGTTTATGTCTAGCTGAATAGTGGTGAGTTGTTTTCACTCATACAAGTGTTATGAGATCCTTTTGTTTTTAAAAAACCTCCCCGCCCCCCCCCCCCCCCCCCACCTTTCCCCCCCCCCCAAAAAAAGTTAACAGTGTACATGAAATAGTGGACACTGTAAATGAACTAACAAAATTAAATGACTAGTAATTTTTCCCACATTTTTTTTTTTTTTTACCTTTAAACTAGTGACATCTGTGAAAGTACACACACAGAACAAGGTAAATACCATATCCAAAGCAACAACAAAAAATGCTATTAAAAACGAAACCAGTTGGCTTTTATTTCTTTGCCTTTCACCGTGCCCTTGTGTCTTTCTAATCAGTGTAAGCATTCATTTACAAGCATGTGTAATGTCTTTGTTAATGCTTTTGTTCTTCTCTTTGTTTCTGAGCCATATGAATGACTTAACATCCCAAATAAAATTATCTTTATAACACCACCCCCCCAAATGCTTTTACACACTTTTCAACACCCTAGTTCCCGGAAATCTTTATTGGGGCGTTGTGCTGGGGCCCTTATCATGCAAACCAAATAGCTACAGAAACCACAGCTACAAGAGTTTGTGTTGTAGTATAGGCTTCCTCAAGGGGGACCATCTAACAGTGGTGGCTTCCTGCTCCATATATACAGAGAAAGGAGAAAGAGATATATTTCCCCACACAATGGCAAGCTCAACTGTGTTTGTTAAAGTAGATGTGCTTGACTATAGCATGATTTCCCTATGTCAGTTTATTTTCAACTGTTGGTACTTGTACAGCCTTCTTCTTCCATCCTTAGCCATCAACCGGCAAAGCAGTATGTGGCCAGTACGCCTAGTGGCGTCTTAGGGCAACAACAAATTGATCAATCTATCGCTGTTTCCACCACGCCTAGTGGCGTCTTTGTGGAACAAAAACAGACCAAACAATCTATCATTGTTTCCGTAATCAGATTGGTTGGCAAGCAGGTGATCAGCCCACTGTGCGAAGTTTTTACGGGATGGGGTAAACAGCCCCATGCCCATACCCTCCTTAGTCGCTTTTTACGACATGCATGGTAGGGTGCAGTGTTACTATTCTTTGCTCCCCTCTCGGGCCCCGGTAACACACGGGTGTTGTACAACCTGTAGTGCGTGAAATGTTTGGAAACTGCAGTTTTAAGTTTTTGAACTAGGTTGTAAAGAAACAAAGCAGTAAATAAAATGATTATTTTTAAGCATAGGAAAGGTGTCCTTAAAAACCAGTCAAAAATAGAAGCTTTCTGAACTGTATCAGGCAAAGGAACGCTCCGACGATGACTGTTGGGCGACTTTTTAAAGTTAAGCACATTGAGCATTGATTGGCAGAGTGGATAGAGTGCTTACTCTCAATGCAAAGGTGCCGGGTTCAAAACACACAGGCCTCACACTCCAGTTCTAACCAGCCATAATTGGGTACCTGACTGCTCTTGAGTAAGGAAGGGCAAAGGCAGCGAGGACTACAGCTGATCACTACCCACCTCTCGAAGCTAGACCCAGTAAGGTAAAGTCTCTAACACTTCACTCCCTTAAGTCAGTATCTCTATGGCACTACTACCTTTTTTAATAGCACAATGAAGTCCTGTATGGATTCCAGAGTGTCTGAGAAGACACAGAGAGAACAGGACTTCTGCTCGCTCAGACATTACTGATAAAAGGTGACTAATGTGGGGGATTGTGCATGGAGCTGGCAATTCCATCATGTAAAATAAATGACAGAAACCACCGCTGCAAGAACACCATGAATGCTGTGGTGTAGGCTTTCTGTGGAGGGGGGGGAAGAAACCACAGGCAGCAACAAGAGAAATGATTTTACCAGAATTACACAAACCTGGCATAAATATGCAGGATACAGGTTTGTATTGGGAAGCAAAGAATAAGGCCACTGTGTCCTACCAAGAAAGTCATAAAAGGCAACCAAGGAGGGTTGTGCATGGCAAGTTATTTGCTGCGAAGTGCTTTGGCAATGGCAAGTTTCCTGTAAGTTATTATGGTGGCTTCATATTCCAAGGAGTGAAAATAATGGACAAGAAAAAGAATAAGTATTTAGCATTAAAAATGGTGGTACGCATAAACTTGTCTCTCAAAGCAGAGGTACCAGGATCAAAACCTGATGCCTTACTCTGCTCTTGAGATAGGGAAGACAAAGGCTGCAAGAAAGGGAACTGGTCACGTCACCTTATGAGGCTTGACACAGTATAGTGAAATCTCATTCCCTTATGGCAGTATCTGGTACTGACTTTTCTTCTTCTTCTTTGATCCTTAGCCGCTGACCGTCAAAGCAGTCAGTGGCCATTACGTCTGGTGGCGTCTTGTAGGGCAACAACAAATTGATTCCACTTTGCTCGGTCGGTGGCCATCCTTCGTACAGTGCCCCAACTCTGGTTCATTCTTTGCATCTCAGCCTCCACAGTCCTCCGCCAAGTTGGTATTGACTACCTTTATCTAAATACATAATGTAAAAAATTGTATTGAGAGATATTTGTTGATGTCTTAAAACAATGTTTAAATCTAGATATACCAGACCCTGACAAACCTTTAACATAAAATAAAGATAAATGAATTTTCCTTGCAGCCTTTGCCTTCCCTACCTCAAGAACAGACTGAGGCATCAGGGTTGGATCCCGGAACCTGAAAACTCTCTATTGAGAGGCAAGCTTATGAGTACCACCATTTTCAATACTAAGTGTTAATTCTTTTCTCGTCCCTTTGTTGAATTTTCCCTTTTTTTTTAAAAATTAAAAACTTGTTTATTGCTTTTCCTCGCAGCACCCACCTCTCAACCAATTTACCATACACATGGAGCTGTTGGTTATATCAGGAAGCGTTTTTTTATTTTATGTGATATTTTTCTTGATTGTGTATGCTGTATGTACTAAACTGTATTATTCCGCTCTATGGTGCTTTTACAGAATGGTCTGACTTTCTACTTCTCAGAGAGTCAAAAATGTTTGTGAATACAGATTTTCTGCAGAGATCAACACAACACTGTGCACATATCCAGACATGTTCCAAGTCCAACATAAGATAATAGCAATGATGGCAGTGCTCACTGTAGTTTCTGGGGATCTCTGATGAGACAAAGAAAGAATAGGCATTTTGCTTCCTCAGGCATTGTCGTACAAGACGACTAACATTAACTCTTAAAGGACATGATGGTTTTCCCACATCTGATGGAAGTAATCTTGTCACTCTGAGATTTCTTATATTTTTTTAAGGGTACATTCTTTTAAATTTTCTGAACTCATAAACTGAACTGAAAGAAAATTAATAAAATATAAACTTGGAACAAAGCGAAACAGAAGCTTAGTTTAAAGATACCGACCCCCAAAACCTGGCATCCCGTCATGAGCGTTTGGGAAAATCGACCCTGAATAGTGGTCTTTCGTCATTTAAGAGTTAAGTAGTGCACGAGACGGGCAATCTCATCATGTAAAACAAATTGCTACAGAAACCACAGCTACAACAGCATGTGAATGCTTGGTGCAGGCTTCCTACAAGGGGACCAGCTACAGTTGTGGCTTCATGCTCCATAAGGAGTCAAAAGGAAAATGAATGATGATGATGACAGTCTATTTACATGAAGCCCAAGAGTAACTTGTCTTATCCATGTTGTCGTAACAACCATTAAGTATAGATCATCTTCATTATCTTCCAGCCACAAATACCACGTTATAGCTATTATTCTGTTTTGGGCGGTTTGTCTTAAATTTTAGAGACATGTTGAACATATTTTAAATAGCAATCATAACTGGTTCAATTTTAAGTGTTTTGAAATTTACATTTCTCAACAATGATGTAAACAGCTGGCAATGAACACAAAAAACTGATTAAAATGTACCAGCAAAAAAGAACCGTGGACAAACATGACTAGAGTAGATTTACATTACATACTTACTTTGGATAACTTTGGGTCAGCTGCACTGTCTTCAAACACCGGTAGAGCCAGATGAGGGTTGAGTGTAGCTATAGCATCCATTTCAATCTGTGGATACAAGTAATAGGAACAAACAAATTCACCGCTGCAATCTAATCCCAACATTCAAAGTTTACTTCAGCTCTATATAAAATCTGATTTAAGTCCTACCTCAAATAAGAATTTATTCATTCTTAAAGTATGTGCATTAACTCTTAGTATCCAGCTGGCCTTTTAGAAAGGCCGACGATCGATCCCCGTTTTACAGCCGGTTTTTTAAAAAGACAGCACGGTTTCCGTGTCAATAGTGAAAGTTTTAACATTATTTACATACTTTTCTTCCCATAAAAGAGTTCTAATGCCATTTCCGGTACACCTCATGTTTGAAAATACTGGAATACTCAAATTTGTGTGAAATATTGACCGATTTTGATTAAGTTTAGTAGAGCTCATTAGTCAAAAAAAATTTTTTTTGGTCTGTCTGAAAATGGCTTCGTGTTCAAATGGTCGTTCGAAAAGATTATCAGCTGAACATGCATCACAGCTTATTAAATAATAGATTGATAATGACAGCGATGGGAGCCGCGCTGGTGTAATGGCTACAACGTTGTACTGGCGACCAGGTGTTCATGGTTCAAACCCGGGCGTCGGCGTTTGAAGAAATGTTTACGACCGGAAATTTGACTGAATAATCTGAACGGCTCCTGCACATAAATCCCGTGTGGATGGGAAGGAGCGAAGCTCCTGACCGGGTTGGAAGGAAAGTCCACTGACCCCCCAGCCTCGCAATGACATGTCATTGGGCCAAAAAGGGCTAGAAAGCTCGAGTGCCGCTGGTTATAGAAAAAAAAAAAAAAAAAATATGACAGCGATGAGTTTTCGAGCATGGATAGTTTAGATGACGCTGAATTTAGCGATACATTAGCAGATTCTGGGGACAAGGGGGCGTGTCCCTTGGATGGACCTAGTTATAGAACTGGTATGGGATTGCTAAAAGGGAAAGGTAAATGCCATTAAAAACGAAAGAGAAGATAGATCTAGATCACAGCTGAGATCGGTAATCACTGAACCTGGTAATGCTGAGCTTCAAAACAACAGTATTATTGAACAGGATGTTGAATGGAATGAAGTTGATAAGGGTTCAACTCAGAATGCATTTAGCTTTGTTCCACCTCAGGGCAGGACACAGGCAATATCTGTGAATCCAGATATTGTACCCGAAGACTCACAAGCACTTTTTTGCCTCAAAGCCATTTTTACAGAAGAAATATTGGAAGAACTTGTTGTGTCTGTCAATGATTATGCTGATCACCTCTGTCAGTCAAAAGCTGCAACTGCGAGCACAAGTTCTGTTTATCGCAACTGGCATCCAATAACACTACATAAACTTTACAGGTTTTTTTTGTTTGTTATCATAGCCAAGGGCATTGTCAAAAAACCAAAACGGAGTGATTACTGGTCTCAGGAGCCTTACATGCAGACTATGCATATAAATATCAGGCAGATATTTACAAGGGACAGGTTCCAAGCATTGTACCACACAATGTTCCATGTAAGTGATGTTACAAAAATTGAGCCGTTTCTGCATAAACTCCTAACATGATTTCAGGAGGCATTTTATCCCTACAAAGAGCTGTCTTTAGATGAAATGTTGATTGTGTGGAAAGGCAGGTGGGCACATAAAATGTTCAATGCCTCAAAGCCTAAGAAATATCATGTCAAGACCTTCGGCCTTTGTGACTGTAGTACTGGTTACGTTGTCAATTTGTTGATTTACTTCGGTGCCAATACATCATACAGTCCTGAGCTAGATGTAAAGAGCCAACAAGCCTTCAAAGTCTTTGATACACTGCTAAAACCTTGTGGAAAAGGTCATAATATTTATGCAGATCGTTACTACACAAGTTTTGCATTGCTGCAATATCTTACCGACAACAATCAGTATTTTACTGGAACTGTAAATATAAATCGTAAAAATTGTCCAAAGGCGCTGAAGACTACACAACTGATGCATCTCCAGATGAAATGGTTTCTCGATCTAGAAAGTAAATTTCTTTGTGTAATGTTTGGAGATAAAAAGGCAAAAAAGTCATGCATTCTAGTGTCAAGTTCTGCAACTGTGGAAACCAAAGAAATCACAAAAATCGTTTCGGCGAAAGAAAGCACAAAACCGCTATGACTGATGACTACAACCAACGAATGAATGGATGTGACAAGGTTGACCAGTGTGTAACAACCTATGGAACATTCAACAGAAGAACTAGAAAGTGGTGGAAGAAAATTTTCTTTTGGATCTTTGAAGTTTCCCAGTTGAATGCTTTTGTGTTGTTTGCACTCAGCAGACCAAATAATTCAAAGAAGCAGACCCTACTGCAGTTCAAGAATGAGTTAATTACAGAACTTAGCCGTATTGCTTCTGATATTATCCAGAATATCCCACACACAGTAACCCATGCAAATCAACACAATAGTCCGTTGAACCGTCTGTGTGGAACCAGACACATTGTAAAAAAGAAAATCAACATTTCTGCGCAGGTGCGTCATTTGTAGCACCCCTTAAGTTAGAGTGAGAACATTTTTTTATTGTGATGGGTGCACAGATCATCCACACCTTCACCCAAATGACTGCTTTGCCAAATACCGTGAGGCAAAGTAGTTTAATTTTAAGAATGAAGGGAAAATTTACATTGTATATAGTATACTTTTAGATTTTGAGTGCATCTTCAAAATATGCCAAAAAATTTTCAATTGTAATAAAAATAGTATTTATGAAAAGAAGCCGCTGAAACTTTTCTACATTATGTGAATGTACTTTTAAAATGGATGTAGTTTTAGGAGTTTCTGGCTTCAAATTTGATTATTTTTGTGGGTAAGTACAACTCTTTTTCAAAATTTGTATAAACATGTCTGCACTAAGTACTGTATAGGCTGCATGCATGTTTAAAATCATTGAACATTTCAGTTAAATGCATGTCAAAAGGGTTTCATTTCTCCACATTTTAAATAAAAATGGATGTAGTTTAAAATAAAAGTAGTTTTAGGGGTTGAAGTTTACCAGAAATAATTAAACATATTGATAAGTACAGTTTGATTAAACATTTTTTTTAATTTTAAAATTTTTTCTGCACTCATTACTGTAGTTGGTGAAAGCATGTTTAAAACCACTGAACAATTTAGTTAAGAGCATGATATAGGGGTTTCATTTCTCTACATTTTGATATATAACACTTTATGTTATCTTTATAAATAAATTATTTAATGCAAAATCTGTAAAGGTAGTCATGTCTAAAACTGTACTTTCTGAAATTAGCTCGTAAAAATGTGGTTTTTGAGCTCGTATACTAAGAGTTAAATAACAATTATAATACACTGGAGGGACAGACAGTGATATCAAAATAAGAATACAAAAAGCAAGAGGAGCTTTCACTGCATTGGGAAACATATGGAGAACAAGAGAAATCAAGTCCAACATGAAAATAAGAATCTTCAACTCAAATGTGAAGTCAGTCCTATTGTATGGCTCTGAGACATGGAGAACAACAAAAACAACAACCAAAAAGTTACAAACTTTTATAAACGGGTGCTTGCGTAGAATAGAAGGACTGAAATGGTATGACAAAGTCACAAATGTGGAATTGATGACAAGAACCAGACAAGTCCCAGTGGAACAAGAGTTGAGAAGAAGACACTGGCGATGGATAGGACACACACTGAGGAGACCTGTTGATAGCATAACAAGGCAGTCCTTGTTCTGGAATCCACAGGGAAAGAGAGGCAGAGGTAGACTAAAAAAATGGAGAAGAGAACTGGAAACAGAGGTGAAAGCGATGAGGAAAACATGGAAAGAACTTGAGCGGATGGCACAGGACAGGAAGACTTGGCATGTGTTTGTTGAAGGCCTATGCTCCTTGGGGAGCTAAAGGGTATTGTTGATGATGTAGACATTAAAATGCGGATGGTGGGGTACAAAAGTTAGCAATCAACAAAACTGGGGTCCAATCTCTGACTGTGGGTTTAAGTTATCCTACGGGGCATTGGGTCTACAGTGAACTTTTAAATGTTTGTTGCAACTCTTAACGATTCCTATATCTTTTTAAAATTTCCACATCTCTAACACGGATGATAATCAAACTTGACAAGCCACAACTGCTACTGTTTAAGTATCATGTAGCACAGAATAGGAAAAACATGGAAATGATGGTAACCAGAATTTAAAACATTTAATCAATTTTTTATTTATTTATTTTAAAAATCCACCGTCTAATATCAAGGCACAAAATTTCCGGCTGCCAATGGTGATATAAAATTTGAAACGGACAACAAAATTTTATTTATTTATACTTGGCCACCACGTCATAAAACTCAACTTGTCTGTTGAGGCAAATATGAAATATTTCTCATCCGAGGTATCACTCTGATAACTTCAGCCAGGTTCACACTGCTAATGCACTCTTAGATAGTGATGATTGCAGCAGATCTACCATTTGCCTATCTGGTGGTCTAAAGTTTTCTATAGTGATATAAAGTGATTAGTTAACCATTTAAAGTCCCAGACATACTGTTACTGTCCAGGGTCAAACCAATCAGCAACCCTCAGAATGACAAAGTTTGACACAAATAATGAATTCAAAATAGTATATTTATAAGGACCGAGGACTAGAATGGAACCAGGCCAGGAAGAAGACAGCTGATAGAATGGTCTGGCACTCTCTCTTCCAAACCTCTACACCTCACGGTAGAAGGGGAACGACTAAGTAAGTATATTTATAAATAATTTATAAAATTTCCTTCAGTTTTATGACAATAGAAAAAAATTAGCAAGTGAAAATCAAATGAAACATTCACACACCTCAGTGACAATATAGTGAAATTGTCTTGCTAGAAGATTACCGTAACATACATTTCTTGCAACTGGCCTAACATGACATGACATAATTATGTTTTACTCTGTCTGCTGCATGTCCTGATAGTGGCACTATGTCTCCTGTGGTCATTTCATTACTTTCCATTTCATTTCCAACTTCACTGGATCTTTGTAGTCAAACTTATCATGACTTATGGTCAGCACACTATAAAAAAAGTAAAAGGCCTGCATGCTCTTTTAATGGGTGTTTAAGCTAGCACTCTTGGTGCAATGCCTGCTATTTCCATATTTTCCTGAAAATTTGGCGGAATTTTTTCATTGTTCGTTACTTGACGTTAGACAATTAGTATAAAGGGGGTTTGAAAATATGGACAATTCAGATAAGGAAAGATCATTCATTACATGAGTTTTCTCCCTGAAAATAACATGGGAACGAACGAAGCTAATTTGGATATCAAAACCAACTTTCACAAGGTCAGCTGATAAGTGTAACAGGGAAATTGCTAAAATTAAACTAGTGGATTTCAAAAACTGAAAAAAGACACTGTTAAAATTCTTGTAAACATATAATTAGCACACATTTCTCCCCAATTTTTATCCAGAACAAATTTCTGTAACTATGTATTCCACTACTTTTCTCAGCAATTCTTGTGCTAATAACAGGGGATAAGGCAGATTTTTTCCCTACTGTATTGGAGGATCAACAAATGTCACCTCGAATAGTTAATGTAGAACCGAGATCTGGTGTTCACAGCAAACAGTGAAAAATACTTCAAGTATTTGGAAAACTCTAGTTGCTAAAAAAACTGTTACGATTGTTAATCCTATCGGCTGGTTCTGTGGTAAGTGCTGATTTTGAAACCGCGTAACTTGCTGGATAAATCCGCTGATACGACTGTCAAAAGTCAGATAGAAATGTTATTCGTGTTACGCCACAGTGGGCTGATAATAGGGAACAAATATTTATGGTTTTATAGTCCAGTTAAATTTACTAATTTAATGTTTATTTGTCTCTTTGGCCAATCCCGTTCACAAATGAACTTGGGACGTGTAAGCCAAGAAGAAATCATTCACCAATCAGTAAAATGAAGAAAGGGACCAAAATAGACCGCTGGTTGTCCTTGATCAGGTTCTGCGCGGAATAAAGAACATTATGAAAAAATGCTACTAATATATATTTACACGGACGGGGACAAGACGATCTCTTATCTTCTCCGTCAGTCCCGATTAAAGTTAAAAGGCACACGGTGTCTCTAGCCTATTCCTATCCGGTCAGTTTTCGCTAGCGCAGCGTCTCTAGTTCGGGTGAAGGTATGTGCCCTCCCCGCTCCTTTGCGCGCACGTTAACGATCAGCGCACAATGTCTACTATTATTTAATTATCCATACGCGCACTTAACAAATATCGCCTGTCATTAATAGCTATTAGATTGTCGGCGTCTGTTTGTTTAGTCGTATGGTATTTTATAAGTCACTTACTAAAATTACACAAAATGAAATATAACGCGAATTCTATGGTCCACTATCAGTCGCGCCTAGCATATACGAGGGGCGTTCAGAAAGTAATGCACCACATCGTTTTTCTCCGCTAATAATGAAGGTAGAAGCATGAAATTTTGCACACTTCAAATATGGCATGTGCCAATTGTGTGCACCAAATTGCACCGCAACAGGCCAAATAATACGGCTGCCCTAAACCGTTGAAATGGAGCGTGTTAGCAACTTGCGTTATAAACAGCGAATTGTGATAGAATTTCTCCTTGCAGAGAAGGAAACTGTTGTGAATATTCACAAGCGTCTATGTGATGTGTATGGAAGTTTTGCAGTCGACAGGAGTACAGTCAGTCGCTGGGTTCAGAGAATCAAAGAATCCGGAATTGGAGATACGGAGCTGCTTGATCGGCCGCGCTGTGGACGTCCTGCCACAGCCACCAATGCAGAAATGCGCTGAGGGCATTATTATTACTGATAGGCGAATCACTACTCAACAATTGGCTTTACAGCTGTCAGTCAGCATTGGTAGTGCAAATGCAGTTATAAAAACTCGGATTTTCTAAGGTTTGCTCAAGTTGGGTTCCTCGAAGTCTCACAAATGACCACCGATAGCAAAGGAAAGCAATTTCTTCTGAATTGTTGGAGCATTTCAATGCTGATGGAGAGAACATTTGGCTAAGATCGTTACAGGCGACGAAACCTGGGCACATCATTTTGAACCTGAGACAAAAAGACAGTCAATGGAGTGGCATCATCCGCAATCACCAAGAAGAAAGAAATTCAAGACAATTCCTTCAGCTGGAAAGGTCATGATCACTGTCTTTTGGGACATTGAAGGTGTGATTCTTGTGGACGTTATGCCAAGAGGAGAGACAATCAATTCACAAGCTTACATTAAGACATTGAAAAAACTCAATCAACGTTTTCGCAGAGTTCGGCCGCACAAGAATCCAGCAGACCTGCTTCTCCTTCACGACAATGCGCGCCCTCACACAAGTCTGGCAACACAGGAAGCAGTCACCAAATTGGGTTGTACTGTACTACCTCATACACCCTATAGTCCCGATTTGGCACCCTCTGATTTTCATCTATTTGGTCTACTTAAAGATGCACTCCGTGGGACAAGGTTTGAAGATGATGAAGGAGTGATTCATGCAGCGAAGAAATGGCTACATGATCAAGACAAAATCTGGTACGGGCTAGGAATACATGCAATTGTTTCGCGCTGGCATAAAGCCGTACAAGTTGATGGGGGTTATGTTGAATAATACCGATGTTTACATGACATATCCATGTATATTGTGTATAAATTTCATGCTTTTTGAATAAACAGCTCCTGAGAAAAACGATGTGGTGCATTACTTTCTGAATGCCCCTCGTAATATCCGTCAGCAAGACGTATCTTCTTATGTGAGAAAGCGGGTGATGGAATTACATTAAACTGTACAACTGGTAAAAAAAATTAGCTATGCGTTATTTAAAACTTTTAACACGTTTAAGCACAAATTTATATTACCAGAAAATCAGAATGAAATCCCCACGAAGGCTATTAACTGATTCAGTACGTAATTATTTTCAGCTCTGGACGGAATTATTTTTAAGCCCTAAAAATTTACACATACATAATTTACGTTTACTGACAATGTGTGTCTAATCATGAGTTAACCTTTAGCACGCTGCCGTCGACATATGTCGACGAAGGTAACCTATGCTCTAACCGCTGTTGTCGACATATGTCGACTGCGAATATCTTCGTTTTCTAGCATTAGCATGTGTGGACACGTGATATCACAGCCGGATGTTAAGTTTTAAACTTCTTTGGAAGAGAGTTTGCTTTTGTTTCCGATTTTTTTTTAGTAATGGACGTATTAGCGTTTATTTTCTGTGAATTTTTTCAATCGAAATGAATCGGCATCGAACACGCGGCCATTTTCACTCTAATTTTATTGGATTCTGACGCCATGAGGTAAGGATGACATTTTTGTCTTTATAAGCGCTGATATCGGTTCTCAGAATATGTTTGATGGCTGAGATGGAAACGAAAGTAGAATGGCTTTCCTGGTATGTATTTTTTTAGGGGTTAGGATTAAGTGTGTCGGAAAGATTTAGGGTTAAGATCGAATATCACGGCTGACGAGAGCGTTTATTCCGTTGCTACTGATGATGGGTGTAACGAAAAGATCGTCATTTGATTTGTATTGGTCTATTGGTCAAATGACTTTCATTGAGATGCAAGGGATATAGACTCTTCGTGTGTTGGTTATTTTTTTTTTTTTTTTTTAATTTTAAAATTAAAAAAAAAAAAAAATTTATTTTTTTTTAAAATGTTTTTCTCGTTTTTTTCATCTTTCCTTTCCTCTCTTCCTATCACATCTAACATGAATACAAACAAATTTTATATCATCAGATTCATCATTCATTTATTTATATAAATTCCAAAAATGATAGCAAATGACCAAGAAACACAAAAACTATAAAATTTACAAGTCACCCACTATAAAAATTGGGGGTTGTGAAAAAGAATGCAGCGGCAGGAGCATAGTTTTGGGAAAAGAATGCAGCGTGCTAAAGGTTAAGTATAACATATTATATATCATATTAAAGTACATTGGATGAACAATATAAATCCATATGCCTTTCTAGCTAATTTTATGTTATGTTTATGTTATAACAGATAACATGTACACGGAAAAAAGATAACTTGAAATTTTGAACAAAAATTTTCGACTTACGTAAGGCTTGTAACATAAATTGTTATCACAATACAGTTTCACTGCTCTCTTTGTGCAGGTAATCCATTTAGAAACACAGAAAAAGTAAGAAAGTTATGGTTGATTACACAGTTTGTTCACTGTTCACATATTAGTAACATATCCTGTGTGTTTTCGGCCATTATGGCGATACGACAAAACACGATTAAAGATGAAGATAAATGTGACAAAATCCCTTCAAACGCAAATAAAAGACGTTGAAGCTTGTTGAAATTTGCCCAGTTTTGTGTTTACTTCCGTTCGAGATAAATTCCGGGCAGTATAAAATATCAGAATAGAAAGAAACAATGAAATAAATCAGCGTCTTTTAAAAGATCTTGCGGACACAGCGGTCGGCCATTGCGTCTTTTAAAAGATCTTGCGTACGGAATCAGTTAACACACCTTCCACAATGGTTCTAGACTACGTGTTTAGACTATCCGAAAAATTCTGAGCGACAACTGATAACGGTTTTGGAAAGCCACAGTTTATACACATTATTGTCTCTCTGATCTATAAAGTTAGTTGCTTATCCTTTACAGGACGTGGCAATCAACCCCAGCTTTTATTGGCTGTTTGTGATTTTTCTAGGCAATTTTTTCATTCAGTAGTTTGCCATTGCTTTCTGAACGGTACGGCGCTTATACCATTGTTAAAAATCCACACAAAGCGATTTGCTTCCAAACCGCCTGCAGCAGGTTTCGAACCTGGTATATCTGGATTATGAAACTGCGTTCATATCCATTAGGCCACAGATGACGTTATTTTTCACACTATAGCGCATAGCAGCAAATCGGGAGACTACGTTTCCCAGATAAAAGGTTTTCACTGTGGCTCTGTCGGCATTGTTAATTGACAACAGAGACTTAAACCGTGTAACTAGAAACGGGTTCTAGTAGATTTGCCCGCTTCTGGAGATCAAAGCGTTGTCTCCCATGTATGTACGAACATCAAAGAGTATACAAGAAAAATATTTTTGCCCGTGCGACTACTTCAAAAAGTCCTGTGTTATCCCACCTGCATCTGTCTGATATCCGATGATTGACAGATCAGCTCACGTGAGAAACTCAGGTAAACAAACCAGCTTCGTTCCCTGTTATGACTGACAGGTCGCGGAAGTTGGTAAACTTTCCGTTTGTTTACATCTCAAGAAAAGAGGCATTGATTAAAAGTGAGTAATGCAGGCAGAAAAAAATGCTTGACTTTTACTAGCAAATCATAGAACGCTAACCGGATTTCAGGGCTGTCAGATACTGTAGGCTATATTTCCATTATACGTCACAATGCTATGAACATGAAAGGGCCAAAGTGTTGCCACTTATTGGTTATTTTGTGGCAAATTAACATTATTATTTTGCATCAGCTACAGTTTTGATGGAAAACATGCGAACCAATATTCAGACTTGTTCTTTCAAGGCTAATAATAAATCTAAGGTTGGTGACCAAAATACTTTACATGTAAATGTGAACAGCTATACAAACATTTCAAGCATCAGCATTTTTCATTCTGTGCAGTAAATGATAGCAACAAAATGCTAATATTTCCATTTCTGCCAGTTGCTTGAAACAAAAATGTTTTTAAAGCATATCTATGAATGCTGTTTAACACCATGGTTACATGCTATTGCTATAATATGTCTGCTGCGGTGTAAAGGTATTGTAAATTATTAACATAAAACACAGATGTCCTGTTCGTTGAAAACAGTGGCAGCCACAATGCTTAGTCTGGCTAGTGATTTAAAGTGTGAAATGTCATTCATGCCCCGTCTTATGTGAATTTGCAACATCATTCTCCTTAAAAGATCCTTAACTCTTTGACTCCGGAACAACGCTCAGAGCATTGGTCAGATTTGACACCCGTGCCAAAACAACTCTCTGAGCGTTGTTTTTAGTCTATCACGAATTAAAATTACGGTACAGAGTGGAAAATAATTGCGGAGTCAAAGAGTTAAGAAACATGGGGCCATCACAGCAGCTGGTGTAGAGGCAAGCCTGTGCCAAAGCAGAGTGTGCTTTGCAGTGGTGGTTTCTGTTGCCATGTCTTTAACACAATATGGTTATCTGAATCTTAGCAGCACTTATAAGTTCAGTCTTTTCTGACCTTTGACATTTTTGTTACATGAGCACAATAGCAGAATCTTTAATCTTTTTTAAACATTACCTTCACACTTTGTATGAATATTCTGTACTTCATCCTTTGCGAGAAATAAACTGTGAAAATAAACAATAATGGTGTATATTTATTTACCTCTTTTCCTTTAGTTTCTCCCTTTTCATACCACTCCACTGTGACACTCCTGGAATCTTTGTTAATACCACTGATGACAGCTGAGTGGATACGGCCTGCAACAAAAGAAACAAAATGTATTTCGTTATGTAGATCATCACCATTGACAACTATGTCATTTCCTCAGCAGGGCGAAAGTGGGCACTTGCCCTCGAGCCCTGCACTTCTCAACAATATTAATGCATTTCTTTTACAATTTGCAATCCAATTTGAAAGTGAATTCTAGTGAAAAAGAAAGTTACTGCAAGATATGAAATTACCTTTAATTTTGTAATAATTGTCTTAGTACTTTAATGGAGTGCAGAACTTGCAATCTTTCTGGCATAAGAAAGTCCTTTACCATTAATGCAAACTGAACTTTGTTTCCAAAAAGACATTACCAAACTGTTATTTATTGACTCAGTAAAACTACAAATGTAAGGAAATGTTTTTAAAAGTAAGAGTTTTCATAGAAAAGACTGGTGTTGTTTTTAATTATTGTTGAAGAAAGCCTATTACTGACAACTCTGTAAACTAGTGAAGTTACAGTGCATTTATTGCAAAACTATTTTTATAACAGTCAACAACACACTGACGTGTGGTTTTACTGCTACTTTTTAGTGAGTTAGATTCACTAGCATCAGACTTCATCATGCCATCTCTACCCAGTCCTGTCCTGGGCCTCTCTCTATGTCTTTCATTTGAGTTCTGCCTCAAATGTTTGTTTCTAAGTACTCCTGGGTCTACCATTTTTTTCACTATGTCCCTGTGGAGTTTACTCCATTGCACATCTTGGCTTTGGTAAAGGGCAGAATCGTCGCCGAACATAACGGGGCTTACAAGATAACAACTTCCGGCATGAGAATGAAGGTAGAGGCAGTTACTGCAGCCTCAAGGTGGCTAACTGAAACTTAACAAAGAGAGTCACTGTACCAGACCCTCAGTCCATGCTTCGAAAGGTTCAAAATGGTTGGCTACGGCATGAATGGAAAACATTCATAGAAGCTTTGAGTCTGCAGCAGCTGGAGTGCATCTACTGTCCAGGTAATGCAGGGGGTATGTGGTAATGAGAAAGCTGACAAAACTAGCATCAAGAGCACCCACAGTGGGGACACTGGATATGGATATGGGACAGATACTGAGAACAATTAATGATCGCCTATTATAGAACACTGCAATAGATGAATCATCAAGGTTAAGACAGGTGGAATTTGGCATCAAATGTAAGGCTAGCAGAGATGGATGTATGAGGATGCATCCATCGTGTATACAACCAGTGAGCAAATGGAACAATTAGCATTCACTCTTCGACATGTACTGAGGGAGACCGAGCACCTATGGGTTTGCTCGGAGTGCAATGATGTCGATCTTTTCAACAATAACAAGATCTTAGTTGTCCATCTTTTAGCATGAACAGTGCATGATTGATCATGGCCTCCTATGCAAGAAAATCCAAAACTAATCCAATTACAGTGATGTCACTATGGAAGCTAGGTAGAAGGTACACAAGACAATGGAACATTTCTACAGGTTTCAAAAACAGGTGTGTTTTTCAGCTGCAGTGGACAATGTTGAAAAGATCAATAGCAAACAGCAAGTGAGAATGATGACTGAAAAGTAGTTTCTTACAGGGTACCAACAAGGTAAAAGATAGAAAATGTTGAACCATTCAGTAAGTTTTATTCATACAGATGACATTTGGTCTGATTTTCCGTTATAAATAAGAGAAGGAAAGAGCCACACAAAACTGTGCTTTCCCTAGGGCCATGCTCCCTACTAATGATGGCCCTACCACAATCAATGAGAAGATTTAAAGCTGAAACTGACAGATCCAATGTCAACTCTTTCAGAGTGCTGAAGAGGCAAATAGTTTTCTTAAATAAATTTAAGTATTTTGAGGTCAGGAATTGGCTGAAACACTCAAAACTGCAACAAGATGCCCATTTAATAAGCTATTTCTCATAATGTATTCATAACTTGTACATTTTAGAGTACATTCTAAATATCATTTAATGAATAAAAACATTATGACTTAAGAGATACATGTATTGTAAGCAATATATTAAAACTACTGTAGTGATAAAGTTATTAAAATATGACCCTCGCAATGAGACTGCAATAACTCTTCCTTATCAAACCAGTGACATCCTACAATCCTGCTTTTTTTCAGCCAGCTTACTGGAACCGTCTCGAACCCTAGGAAGATGTTGCATCTTTCTGTTCACAGTTTCTCCCAGACTCTATATGATGTTTCTGGTTCCTTCACCCCTGGTTTCTTGATGCTGTCTATGACCTGTAAGCGCTAATTGTTTCAAATAGATCTTATGTTTATCTTCGACATCTGTCAACTAATTGCCTAAAGATGCAACAGACACAGCAGGCTTGGAAATTCAAAATTACTTCTGCATCACAGGCAGTCACTCCCAATAGGTTGTATTCAGACTCATAATGTTTGACTAGTGTTATTTTTGTGCTTTTTTCGTAAGTGTGGGTATTAGCTAGTGAAAACGGTGCACCAAGATGTAAATGTGCTATAGATACAGCGGTATATATCGATGCAGTGCTATGCGTTGATAGTGTTATTATTGATATACAAATATTTCAAGTATATTGTTTATTCGGCTGAATCACAGTTTGGTGGGGCATGCACAAGATATCGCCCAAATGGCTATCTATACAGCAACCAATTAAGTGACCGAAGTCCGGACGCCATTTAAAAAGGGTCCGGAGACATAGTAATATGTGGTAAGTTGGTATTTTGTTGGTTTTTTTTAACCCACTGCCTCAATATTTGGTGCATGTAATTATTTTTGAAAAATTTTGAAGCTCTAAACAGGTTCGGTTAAAAGTTAACTGTAGCAAATATTTTTCTGTATGTGTATGTAAATATTTTGGCTGAATACCATCACCAACCAAAAAACTGCTTACTCGGAGCTAGCAGCCGCTGGAGTTGGGTTGGCCAAGCCTTCAGATGAGACCCTGATGCCATCAGAAGAACAGCTATGCTATGAACCCCTGAAGGAAAGTGAAAGAAGAGAGGCCGACCAAAACTAACTTGGCAGAGAACTGTGGAGGCCGAGATGCAAAGAATGATCCATAGCTGGGGCACTGCATGAAGGATGGCAAAGTGGAGGCAGTTTGGCATGATGGCCACTGACTGCTGTGCCAGTTGGTGGCTAAGGATCAAAGAAGAAGTGTTTCGTAAGCATCTATGAAAAGGGCTAAAATGAATTTGTGTTCGATAAAAAGAATTTAGAGATGCAGTGATAAGGATTAGGTCAAGGAATCTTAAACCTAACTCTAAATCCTAATGTGGGAGACTTCTGGATGACATCGAACACACATCCCACTGTTCATTTCAACCCAAATCTCAGTGGCAACCTGCTAACTGTAATGTTGTAACAGCTGACAAAGAGCATGCACACACAAAACCGACTTCATATTGATAGCTCCCATGGGCGAGATCAAGCGTATGCCACCCTATTCTGTGATTCAACCCATTAAAATGTTTAGATGTCTTGAAAGATTTCTTTGTATTTAATGGCAGGTGTGGATACCTTTTAGTGCTTTATTTGTATTTAGAGGTATGTGTGACAAACTGGGTGAAAAGCGCTGCTTTACACAACAGACAACGAATTCTGTCTTAAATCGCAAGTACTAAATTACAAAAGCTAGCTCAGTTGCAAAGAATGCCGAAGATATGACCCCAGTAACAGAATTTCAATATTAAAATATACAATGTAGCCTGGCTATAAAAATGGTGGAGGTGGGAAGATTCACATTTAAGCAATAACAAATAAATAGGCCCTACTAATCCATTCTTAACTGAGATAGTAAACACGCCGCATTCACACTGAGACATAAATTTGTGACAACTCATTCGAAAATTATTCACTTGAACTTTCGGTATTTAGATTCTTACCATCAGTTCTTTGGATATCAACATTCACTCCAATCTTCATTGTGACCTGCTGGCTCATTATGCCGCTTTCCGGCGTCAATCTCTAAGAAGTAGACTATTCTATGTGATAAAATCAGCACAAGAATGAAGGTCTGCGAATCCCCTTGTGCTGGATAAACATGACGCTGGAATCATCAAACCTTCCGTTACTGCGGTCTTTTCAAACAGCAGGGCGCATGCGCAAGACATAGTTGAACTAATAGTACATCATTTTGGAACGCACCCGTTCAAATACGACATCTTAAAAAAGTTTAACCCCTTTTCTTTCGAAACAAATGACCATCGTTCCTAATGTATATTTGTTGACAGCAGAATAATGTTACACAATCCCTATAAATTTTGTAGAAATATTGCCATATAAAAACAAGTTGCAAAACAATACAAATACGCTCAACGCAACTTGTGGAAGATACAATATGAAGATTCTTCTTCTTCAAGAACCAAGCCTCGTGGAGTAGGAGATCATGTCTCTCCACAACTTCCTATCTCCAGTACGCTTACAATTTATCAATTTTATTGTTGACCTCCTTCCATGCCACGATGTCAAGATGTCCAATATTTGCTCTCTTTGTATTCTTTTATCTCTTTTTCTTTCAATCTTACCTGGTGATGCGATATATTCCAGCTTTCATCTTCTCATAAAAGTGGATTGCTTCTTTCTAACTTGTAAAATAAGTTTTTCTTTGCGAATAGGCATCTTTCAGGACATCCTCGTTGCTCTTTTTGACTGCACATGGTATTTTTAACATTCTTCTGTAAAACCACATATCTGTGGCCTCTAGTGCTTTTAGCTGTATAAGTTTATAAACTAATAAAACGGTATGGAATCAGTTTTACAAATAACAGTTCACATGAGACAAGGGACGTTTCGGGTTTTACCCTTCGTCAGCCACAAACAGGTGACAAAGACAAAAATTACATATAGGTACTACAAAACTATACGATGATGAGAAATATACAACAAATGGGTAATACAAGCATCTGCTTGTATTACCCATTTGTTGTATATTTCTCATCATCGTATAGTTTTGTAGTACCTATATGTAATTTTTGTCTTTGTCACCTGTTTGTGGCTGACGAAGGGTAAAACCCGAAACGTCCCTTGTCTCATGTGAACTGTTATTTGTAAAACTGATTCCATACCGTTTTATTAGTTTATAAACTTATATTCCTTGCCAGTTTTACTGCAGCCCCTTAATTTATTTACTTATACTATGCTTTTAGCTGTGCATATGAAGATAATCACATCAAAGGAAAATTATGAAGATCAGCAGATCACCAGGCCCACTTAGAATACATTGCCAGCAGCACCATGCTTACACAGTTTCCAAAGTTTAAATATCCAGGAAGCATTTTGACACACAATCGGAGACACCATAGAGAGATGAAATAAATGTCAAACAGCCAGTGGAGTGACTTACTAACTGTCACCACAACTCAAACATCCGAATACACTAACAAACAACATTTTTCTTTCTTATATAAGAATAAGTGTTCTTAGGTCAGTTTCTTGCGCTGATTTCAAATTTGAAATCCGTTTATCTCTATCACATCGGGTTCTTAAGATTCATTCATTCATAACCCTCCACTCCCAAAGGAGCATAGGCCTTCAACAAACACATGCCAAGTCCTCCTGTCACGTGCCATCATCTCAAGTTCTTTCCATGTTCTCCTCATCATTTTCACCTCTGTTTCCAGCTCTCTTCTCCATGTGCTTCTTGGTCTACCGCTGCCTCTCTTGCCCTGGGGGTTCCAGAACAAGGACTGCCTTGTAATGCTATCAACAGGTTTCCTCAGTGTGTGTCCTATCCATCGCCATCGTCTTCTTCTCATCTCTTGTTCCACTGGCACTTGTCCAGTTCTTGTCATCAGTTCCACGTTGGTAACCTTGTCATACCATTTTAATCCCTCTATTCTACGCAAGCACCCATTTATGAAAGTCTGAAGCTTTTTGGTTGTTGTTTTTGTTGTTCTCCATGTCTCTGAGCCATACAATAGGACTGACTTCACATTTGAGTTGAATATTCTTATTTTCGTGTTGGATCCTATTTCTCTTGATCTCCATATATTTCCCAATGCAATGAAAGCTCCTCTTGCCTTTTGTATTCTTATTTTGATATCGCTGTCTGTCCCTCCAACTTTGTCTATATTACTGCCAAGATATGTGTACGATTCTACATCTTGAATTGGTGTTTCTTCAAGTTCAACCCTGTTATCATTACCTGCATTTATTCTCATTATTTTTGTCTTTTCCCTGTGTATTTTCAGACCCAATTGCTGTGACCTCTCATCGAGTGTTTTCAATTTGTCCTGCATCTGATTACGGTTATGGGACAGAAGAGCCAAGTCATCAGCAAAATCCAGATCATCCAACTGCTTAGTCAGAGTCCACTGGATTCCATTTCTGTTGTGTGTCGTCGATGATCTCATAACCCAATCTATTGCCAGCAAGAAAAGAAATGGAGACAAGAGGCATCCCTGTCGCACTCCTGTTCTTATCCCAAACGGTTCTGTAAGCTGTCCTTCATGAAGAACTCTGCATGTCATGTCTTCATATGTTTTCTTTATTAAATTAATGATCTTCAGGGGAACTCCATAATGCCTCATCAATTTCCAAAGTGATTCTCTGTCTACACTGTCAAATGCCTTTTCGTAGTCCACAAATCCGATGTATAGTGGTGAATTCCATTCCAGACTTTGTTCAACTATTATTCTCAAAGTGGCTATCTGGTCTGTACATGATCTGTTTTGTCGAAAACCTGCTTGTTCTTCTCTCAGTCTCTTGTCTATGGACTCTTTTAATCTCTCAAGGATAATCCTGTTTAATACTTTTCCTGGCACTGATAGTAACATTATTCCTCTATAATTTGTGCACTCTTGTAAATTTCCCTTCGTAGGCAACTTAACCAGATATCCTTCCTTCCATTCTGCTGGTATCTCTTCCTTTTCCCAGACTTTACCAAGTAATTTATATAACATCTCTGTAGCCGTGTCGATATCTGCTTTGATGGCCTCTGCTGGAATGCCATCAGGTCCAGATGCTTTTCCATCTCTTAGAAGCTTTATGGCTTTCTTTATTTCTTCCTTCGTTGGTCTTTCCCCGTTAATTTGTAGCTCTTCTTCTGCTGGCTGGATGTCCGGTGGGTTTTGTGGAGCTGGTCTATTGAGAAGGTCCCCAAAATATTCTGTCCACCTCTTCATTTGCTCTTGTATATTGCTGAGCAGTTTCCCATTCTTGTCTTTTATGAAGCAACTTGTTTGCTTGTATTTCCCTGTTAACTTCTTTGTGCTGCTATACAGTTCTCTCATATTTCCTTTGGCTGCAGCATCTTCTGCCTCTCTTGCCAACTCCTCAATATACTTCCTCTTGTCTCTTTTGATACTTCTTTTTACTTCTTTGTTTGCTTCTGTGTACACTTCTTGAGCCTTGGCTTTGGAACTTCTGGTTTTGCTTGTGTTTAACTCTGCTTTCTTGTTTTTTCTGTCTTTTATCTTCTTGATGGTTTCTGTTGTTATCCATGCTTTTTGTTGTCTTTCCCTTTTCCCCAGTATTTCTTCACACGTCTCCTTCCATACAGTTTTGACCTGCTGCCAATAGTCTTCTGTATTCTCTACATCTTCCAGCTGTTGGAGCACTTGGAATTTGTTAGATACTGTGACCGCAAATGTGTCTCTTGTTTCTTGATTTCTTAGCTGTCCTACATTAAACTGTTGTCTATAATTTTGCATTGTTGCATATCTCTTGAGTTTCATTTTTACTTTGGCTATCAGAAGATGGTGATCTGATGCCACATCTGCTCCTCTATATACCTTTACATCCTGCAATGATGATCTAAACTTCTTGTTTATGCATATATGATCGATCTGATTTTCTGTTCTATGGTCTGGTGATATCCATGTTGCCTTGTGTATTCTCTTATGTGGAAACATGCTTCCTCCTATAGCCAGTTGATTTGAAGCACAGAAGTTTGCGAATAGTTCTCCATTTTCATTCATTACTCCTAGCCCATGTTTTCCCATGACTTCTTCAAATCCGGTGTTGACTGTACCTATCTTTGCATTCATGTCACCCATCAAAATTGTGATGTCTTTTCTTTTTACTTTATCCATAATTTCCTGTAGTTTAGTATAAAATGCTTCTTTCACAGACTCTTCTTTGTCATTAGTTGATGCATAACATTGGATGACATTTACATGAATTTTCTTTTTAGCTGTTTTGAAAGTAGCTGTTATTATTCTGGGTCCAACAGCTTCCCATTCAATGAGTGCTTTCTGTGCTTCTTTAGATAACATAAGAGCTACGCCTTCACTGTGGTGTGAACTTTCGTCTTCATGTCCTGAGGACAGCACCAATTCACCTGTGATGAGTTTCTTCCTGTCTACCCCCTTCCACTTTGTTTCACACATTCCCAGAACCTCGATTTTGTATTCCCTCATTTCTTCTGCTACTTGCGCCACTTTCCCTTGTTCGTTTAATGTCCGAACATTCCAGGTGCCAAATCTGGAAGTTCTCCTAGAAGAAAGAAGGTTAGTCAGCAACACAGACTCCTTTCGGCTTTCTCTGTGTTGCATCATACGCCTCCCAGCGAGAGGACCTTCCCCTGTCTTGGATGGCTGTGTTTTATTTTCTTTATTTGACTTGTCCATATTTGTTGAAGTTTTTTGTGGTTAAAATTTTTTTTTACAGGATGGGGTAACCGGCCCCATGCCCAACCCTCCTTAGTCGCCTTCTACGACATGCTTGGCAGGGGACAGTGTTACTATTCTTTGCTCCCCTTTCGGGCCCCGGTAACACACGGGTGGGGTTCTTAAGATATTTGTGAATAAATATATTTTTGGGAAACTGTTATTTGCTCCGTTTCATTTTTACTATATAACTTATTAAAAATTAATAAAATGCAAAATAATTCTACTTTTTATACTGCTAAAAGATGCATGACATATGTTACGCTATTTTTCAAATAGTGACTGTATTTTGAAATAATTCTGAGCGAAATATGGCTTCTAGAAGTTGTAGAAATTCGGCTGATCTGTTCTGTTACGTGTGCGGATATTTTACCGATCGTGTTCACCAGAAAAACTTTACACCATTACTAAAGAAAGCATATGAACTTTATTTCGATTCGAAAGTTGATGATGCAAATAAATCTTGGAAGCCAAATGCAGTTTGTTTGACTTGTGCAAATACATTGGAAGGTTGCCGGGATTTGGACTGGATTAACTCGAGACCTGGCGAGGACATTTGAAGGAGTGTCGTCGACCAGGAATTGGCGGCTTCTGAGCCGACCCAGCTCTAATGGGTACCTCCGAAATCGGCGAGTATCTGCCTGAATGGCGAGGGACACCTGTCTCTGTACAAGAAAAAAGGGATACTCACGTAAAATCAATGTCAGGTTAGACATTAATAATAACCTGAGATTTCGCCTTGAGTATTAGCGGGCGTACGAAAAAAAAAAAAAAAAAAAATTGGAAGGTTGGTTACGAAAATCGCCGAAGCATAAGTCGATGCCTTTTGGAGTGCCAGTAATATGGCGTGAACCGACAAATCACGCTACTGATTGTTACTTCTGCTTGACAAATATCCATGGTTTCACTTTTAAAACTAGAAAGTCTGTGGTTTATCCAAATATTGAATCGGTTTCGAAACCAGTGCCTCACGATCCAATCACGTGTCCGATCCCAGCTCCACAAGAACAATATACGTTGGACGTGAATGAACCATCAGAAAGTGATAGTTTACCTGCTTTAGAAACTAATTCTGACTCGGATTATATACCGGTGAATGATGGTGTTCACTTAATTAACCATTCAGAACTTTCAGATCTAATACGTGACAAGCGGAATTACTCGGTTCGCGACTCAAAGAATGGAGTCTTTTAGCGCCCAATACTCCGATATCTAAATTTCGTCATAGACACAGAGAACTTGTTCAATACTTTGAGATGGATGATGACATTAGCTATTGCAAAGATGTAAACGGTCTAATGGTGCACCTCGGTCATGAGCACATAGTCAACGAATGGCGACTTTTCATCGACTCTTCCAAGACTAGTCTAAAAGCCGTGTTATTGCATAACGGAAATTTATTTTCATCAATTCCAGTCGCCTACTCTGTTCATATGAAAGAAACTTATGACAATATGGCTATAATTTTGGCAAAAATAAAGTACAATGACTACCAATGGCGGATTTGGGGAGACCTAAAGGTCATTGCAATTCTCACGGGCATGCAGACTGGGTATACTAAATTTTGTTGCTTCCTATGTGAATGGGACAGCCGCAACAGACGGGAACATTATGCAAGAAAGGTGTGGCATATCAGGGATCGTATGCAGCTCGGGCATAAAAATGTAATACACGAGCCATTAGATAACAAAGACAGAATCATTTTACCACCGTTACATATAAAGTTTGAGCTCATGAAGAAATTCGTAAAAGCGTTAGATAAAACGAGCAAAGTTTCACTTATCTCCGAGAAACGTTTCCGCAAGTTAGCGATGCAAAGATAAAGGAACGTATCTTTGTAGGACCTCAGATTAGAAAAGTTATTGCAGACAAACAATTCGAGAACTTGTTACATGGTAGTGAACTTCGCGCATGGATGGCATTCAAATCGATCGTCGATAACTTTCTGGGAAATCACAAATCTGTCGACTATGTGCATATTGTTAAGCAGTGCATAGATGCATACAGAATTATGGGCTGTAACATGTCCCTCAAAATCCATTTGCTCGATTCGCATCTTGATTTTTTCCCTGACAACCTTGGCGAAGTCAGTGATGAACATGGAGAACGATTCCATCAAGATATCGCCGTAACGGAATCACGTTATCAAGGACGGTGGAGTGTGACCATAGGTTAAAAAAAAAAGGTAAAGGAACCCGTTACACGCCCATTGAGGCATATTGGGAATATGGTGTTAGGCCCATATTATCTTGATCGTCGGCACACTAGGGGTGATGTGGTCGGCATCACGCCGGCCGCCTTAACCTTCCCAGAGTTGCTCTGGTACCCATTTGGGGCTGGGTCGACCCAGGAGCCGTTTGTGGCCTAAAGAATTCCCACCTCATCTGGGGATCGAACCATAGACCACTGCGCTAGGAAGCCAGTGCACTAACCACTATGCTACCGCGGCTCCAATTGTGTGACCATGCTTGCCGATTATTGTTGGATGCTTCATCGCGATGTACCACATGCCATTCACCGACGAAAGTCGACTGCAAAGAAATTCAAGCCTACATAACTGTTATACTTCTTATACGAATGATGTTGTAATACTGTATGCGTTGTTAAAATACTTCAATTGCGTATTTCTAGAGATCCCGACCTGATAGATGAAAACGGTTTGCAGACTTAAAAACAGAGCATTAAAATTGACCAGAAAAACATAGAAATGTTAGAGCAAGAAAAAATTAATTTTTTTTTGTTAGCCAGTGATATCATTATGGAAACTAAACGACGGCTGATACATAGTATATTCTTAGAAATTATTTGCTATCATTGTCAAACATGTTCCCTGACTAGAGCATTCATTCATTCATAACCCTCCACTCCCAAAGGAGCATAGGCCTTCAACAAACACATGCCAAGTCCTCCTGTCACGTGCCATCATCTCAAGTTCTTCCCACATTCTCCTCATCATTTTCACCTCTGTTTCCAGCTCTCTTCTCCATGTGCTTCTTGGTCTACATCTGCGTCTCTTGCATTAGGGGTTCCAGAACTAGAGCATGGGACAGGAAAATCACACCCAGCGAGATTAGATGCTTAAGAAAAAAGCCATTAATGTTCCCAGGAGAGACCAAATGAGAAATTGTGACATCAGAACAATTGTAGGAACTACTTCCGCATCAAGAGAAGCAGAAAATTATGTAGTTTGGCCATCTCATGAGGGGAGCCCGATTAATTACCACAACGCGCCTACAACAGTAGAATATCTGGTTTCAAAGCAAGATGAAGTACAAAAGATAGATGCATTAATCCTAAAACAACACGGACTCATAGCATCAAGTGCGACGCACTTGCCTTCTTTATTCTTTAATCCTTGGCCACTCACTCACAAAGCATTCACACCTGGTGGTGTCTTGTAGGTGAAATAAGGTAAAGAATCCTGTTACACGCCCATCGAGGCATATTGGGTATATGGCAGTGGCGGTTCCAGGGGGTTGTCATTGGGGGTGCTGCACTGTTCATTCATTTAAAATACTATACATAACACTCACAAATTGTGACCACCATGTAAAATATCACCAACGGGCTGATCACCCGTTTGCCAGTCACTTCGATTACGGAAACAGCAGCAGATGGATTGATTTGCCGTTGCCCTAAAGACGCCAACAGGCGTGATGGGAAACAATGGCAAAGAAAACCTATCTGCTGTTGCCCTAAGACGCCACTAGGCGTAATGGCCACTGACTGCTTTGACGGTCGGTGGCTAAGGACGGAAGAAGAAGAAGATGTAAAATATCAACCCAGACACAAATGATTAGTGTCTTATCTCATCTAAAATCTGTCAAGAAGTTCTGAAAAGTTATTTTAAAAGTTTACTGCAACTAGGAGTAATCCTTGTCAGTCGAAGCAGTTTCCCGAGTCTCAAACCAAGTTAAACAGACATGTATGCTGCTATTTCTCGTGTTTAAAATTTTCATTGTAACTTCCCTTTAATTAGAGTTCATTACACTTGAGCTGTGTTCCGTTGCAGCACAAGTAAATAAATTCAACCCAATCGCAGCTGGCCTCTTTGCTGTGTATGACAAGCATTCGCTTATAAGAGGTCAAGGTCACTTGAACTGTCATCGTTTGCAGCACTTACAATACGGTGTTGGATAATTTTATTTTTTTTGTACTCGTATTTAACCCTTCCGGTGTAACCTCAATTTTTTGTATTTTTTGGTCTGTCCGGATTATGTATTATAATGTAGTAGAGACAGTATGTAGTCCTTTTTTTAACAGGGGGTGCTGCAGCTCAACAGCTCATTAAAGAAAGCCGCCACTGGTATATGGTGATAGGCCCATATTTTCTTTACAATCGGCACACTAGGGGCTATGTCGTCAGCATCTTGTCGCGTCTTGTAGGGCAGCAACAAACTGTCTCCGCTTTGCTTGGTCGGCAGCCATTCTTCGTGTGGTGCCGCAGCTCTGCTTTATGTTTTGCATCTCTCCTTCCACAGTTTACCCTAAGGCAGCTTTTGACCGTCCTTGCTTTCACTTTCCTTCTAGAGTCCATAGCATGGCAGTTCTAGTGATGGTGTCAGGGTTTCTTCTGAGGATGTGGTCAACCCAATTCCAGCGTCTACCTACTATGATGGTGCGCATGTCTTCTTGGTGGCCCCGAGTTAGCAGTTCTTGTTTGGTGATGGTGTTCACCAGAAAATTCGAAAATTTTTCTTTAGGCAGGTTATGTGGAAACAGGACAGTTTGCATACTTCCTTTTCTGTTACTCTCCAGCATTCTGCACCGTACAGAAGTACAGAAATTACGCAGCTCTCGTATATTTTTAATTTAGAGTTTGTACTGTACTAGGAAGATTTCAGATGTTCTTTAGCGAAGGCTAGTCTGGCTTTATTCCCAGTAAACACTTGTTCCAAGAAAGAAAAATTTCAGATCTCAACTACACTTAACGGCAAGAATAGACCTAAAAAGTATTACATCTTTAGATTCCTAGGCTAGTGATTTACACTAGCTTCTTATGCTGTAAAGCAACTAATGCGGATTCGAGCACTAATATCGATATAATGATCGATATTGATCTAATATTGATCTCTAATCGAAATCTATATTAGGATTACAGGAACTAGTAAGCAAGTTAATAGTATGTTAGGAATATGGATTGAACATTAACATTGAGAAAACGAAAACTATAATGATTAGCAAAGCAGACGATAGCTAACTTTACAACAACACACACACACACACACAAAGAATGAGTGAGATGATACTGAAACGAATCACGGGTTTCTCATATCTTGGACACATAATAGTAGAAGATGACAGATCACCAGATCAGTAGGTCTTTTATATTTAGACTTGCGTCCTAATATATCTAGACGGACCTTGTGCCTAAGTTAAACGGGGTGCGCCTCGCCAAAACGAGATTAAACTCCTAATTAAAAAAAAAAAAAATTTGAAACGAAAATCAAAATGAGAATAGGGATGGACAAAACTACATTCAACAACGTGAAAATAAAACTAAGATCCAAATCACTAACTCACAAATAAAACACATGAGTCATCAGGTTTTAAATAAATAATTAAATATATAAATCAATCAATCAATATATATATATATATATATATATATATATATATATATATATATATATATATATAAATAACTATATATATATATATATATATATATATATATATATATATATATATATATATATATACATAGGGCGTTTCAAAATTATGTATACACACTATAAAAATATATATTTTAATGAACGACATATACACTTTTAATTTTCTTTTTCACATTTGAAAGCTAAGAGAGAGAGACAATTGTTACATAATAATATAAATTTAGTTTAAATGTTAAAAATGCCCACCATTAGCGTGAATACGTGAGCGATATCTTTCACCAACTGATCTGCAATACGTTTAGAAGTGTATTTTTTTTCTTCAAAATTTTATTGAGTATTCTCCGTCATTTTTCATGTATGTGAAAAATAAAACAAAATTACTTCATTGTGAAAAAAATTCTGCCCATGGAAAATACTGAGGGATTATTGAATTCCCAGCTGCATTGTTTCTATCATAAAAAGCCTCTTTGCCAACTTTGCATGTAGTGTTGGGCAGAATATCGTAACTTTTGAGGTGAAGACAGGAGTACGACACGGATGCCCTTTATCAACCACTTTATTTTTGAGTCATAGACTGGATGATGCGCCAGACAACAGAGGGCAGTCCAAGAGGAATAAGATAGACAACGTTTTCTACACTGGAAGATCTGAAATATGCAGATGACATTGCACTACTCGCACATTCACATCAACATATTCAAGAAAAAACAGATAGACTGAATAAGTATAGCAAGCAGGAGGGTCTGAACATCAATCTAAATAAGACAGAGGTCATGACACTCAATGTGGGCAATCCTAAGCCCATAACAATAAGGAACCAGAAGCTGGAACAGACAGACACATTTACATACCTAGAATGCATAGTAACACCACACAGAGGAACAAGCTAAGACATAAACAACATAATGCTTAAGGTGAGAACTGACGTTGCTAGTCTAAACAACATTTGGAAGTCCTCTCAGTAGAACACAAACACCAAATTAAGATTATATGAGAACTGTGTACTTTATGTGCTTCTCTATGGTGCGGAATACGGGAGAGTAACAGAGAAGGAATGTCGAAATTGTCCTCTTTCCAAACAATCTGTTTAAGGAAAATTCTCCGAATCTTCAGGGCGAATACAATCACCAATGCACAGCTTACTCGGAGCAACTAAGAAGACATGCACACCATCATAGTTGGCAGACGCTGGAGTTGGGTTGACCACGTCCTCAGAAGAGACCCTAATGCCATCACAAGAACAGCTTTGCAATGGACCCCTGAAGGAAAGCCAAAGAGAGGTTGACCAAAAACAACTTGGCGGAGAACTGTGGAGGCTGAGATGCAAAGAATGAGCCAGAGCTAGGGCACTGCACGAAGGATGGCCTCCGACCGAGCAAAATGGAAGCAGTTTGCTACTGCCCTACAAGACACCACCAGGCGTGATGGCCACTGACTGCTTTTACAGTCGGCTGCTAAGGATCAAAAAAGAAGATGAAGAACAAAAAATGCTATCTTGTAGCCTTAAAATGTGATGATTGTGGCAGATTATGATAATTGATTTCATATATCTATTTTCTTTATCTTCATTTTTCTTTTACCTAGCTTCACCTACGCCTGTTAGGTTAACATAAAACCTCCTATTACTCAGAAATCTGTCCCTCTTTTCTCATTTAGCACACATTGTATTGCGGTTCGCTAATTTCTTTGATGAGAGTCTACCAGAGACCTATTAGCTAACGTAAGCTGTAAATTTTACACCAGCGCCAGAGATTAAATCGTTGTAGAGATCAGACAGCGACCAGATTTGAATAAATTTGAGTAGATATTGGGAACCAAAGTGAGAAATCTTTATTACCTTTCCCTGAAGCCGTTCGTTCGATAAGTAATTAAACACGGCGAATCGAAAGATCTAAAGACATTGCTCGCTTGAATACGAGCAGAGAGACGAAGGAAACTCACACTGATTAGCGTATTGCTGATGTCTGATCTAGGCGAGAACGAAGATCCTGGGTTTTCGGTTTTGAATTACGTATAAGCCGAAAACTGAACGTAGAATTTCCCGTAGGTGAGAACATCTGGTAGGGTCTGGTTTTTCGGGGGATAATTAACTATCTCCTTTTATCTTTAATATATATATATATATACCACAGAAATCTAACTTAATTTATCCAGTACCTCACCGATTTCTCTAGGCAGCTAGCTTCGATTCTAGAATAACTTGTATAAAGTGAATTTCTTAGTTTTCGTTGGAGGAAAGTCTTAGTAGTTCGATGTTGAGGTAAATACTATACTAGTAGTTTGAGTGATTTAATCTTTTTAAATCGTTAATTATATTTTACTAGTTATTTTCTGTGCAGAGCGATTTACTAGTTGGGTCGTGATATTATTTCTCTAAAGTTTTACTGTGTTACAGTGGATAGCAGAACAAATAATTATTTCTAGCTAAACTCTTCAAGCTATAATAAAAATTTAATATACTGCTAGTAACCAGTCAGAAGAATATTTTAACCAACTAAGTAAATGCACGGTTTCATCATGAGTATCGACGAAATATGTATTTATTCCTAATTCATGATGATTGATTCTTTTTAAATGACTAGAATTTATTTCACGGGAGTTTTTTTAAGCGATGAGACAAGCTCTAAGCTTATAGTTTCTAAATTTAAGTTAAATAACCGAAACGGATAATATATTCTATGTTACGCGGGGTAAGGATAGGATTGTGAATTATACTATATTATGTTAAGTATTTGTATTTTCTCCCTATACAGTATTTGGGTCAAACCCCAAACCTTACTAGCGGCTTCCATTCCATATGAAACTGGAAATAAAATTTATCAAAGAACATTCTGATATAATATCGGGTTTTTTCAAGGTGACTTGTCTGGTCTCGTGGTACACCCAGAAAGAGACAGAGTACAACCCAAATAATATTAAGAATAAATGATAACTGGACTTATAGAATATCCAGATTTCTTTTCCCAATTTCATAAACATTCAGCCTGTGGTGGCTACCAAATCAAACATTGACATTACCTGTATAACGACCACGAGTTGTGAAGAAGATTGATCCTGAATTGATTTGTTTACCTGATATTTGATGTAACGATTGAAGATTCCAAGCTAATGTACACTGTGACATTTAGATCTGTTAATTATTTTACTACCTGAACAAAAATTGAAGTGACCTTTATCAGCATCCTACTTATCATAGTGAATCAAGCGTTTCCCAACATTTGATTAATTTTAGTCGTTGGAGAAACTGGGGCTTGATTTGCCAAACAACCAACCGTGGATGGGCTGTGGGTGCCATTAACAATTGTTCCAGATGTGGTAAAAGCACCTTTGTAGGTAAGAGAGACTGAATTTGTGATCACAGGTTTGTCAGAGCGAGAGAAAGCGGGGGAAGAATAATTCTATTTGGATATAACCCATGTACTTATTTTTGTATTTTCTTATGCAAGTTTTTGCTAAAAACTGCTCCTTTATTTCACTTCAGAATAGATTAACTTATAACTCTGTTCTTTATTGTAGAGGGTTTAGACCATAGCGTAAAAACTTTTGACTCTTTCGGGGGTTAATTACTTTGCTCTAACGGGATTTTGTCTCAACAGAGGGAGGGAGGATTAAACCTATGAGTCTAACTATTTAATTAACTCATTAACCTATGTTCATTGTATTTGATTTTGATATTCAAAGATATTGTTGTGTTGTAGTTCTTTATGATAAATAAAATTTACATAAACTTTATTTACGTTTGTCGGTCAGCTTGTCCCAAAAGATTCCAATTCCATAGATATAGGTTTCACGTCTGTGCGTCTAATTGTCGTCACGTATCTGTGTGTGTATATATGTGAGTGGTTGTGTGTGTGTATATATATATATATATATATATATATATATATATATATATATATATATATATATATATATATATATATTTTGATAGGGAAACTGTCTGATCTACAAATCTCAGTCGTAATCGATAGGCTGGATTGATTATCTCTCAAATCCAGGGACAGATTTTACCTTTCACCATTTCACTTGTGAAAAATCTATTTCGTTACCTTATCTCTCATTGAGCTATCACCTGTTCTAGTCCTATTCAGGCTGGGCCAAAATTTATCATAATTACCCTATCGAAAATATACGACAAAGATGAATATGAAAATGGAATATGTTTTTCATAAAATATACATTTGTAAAGTGTGTATACAGAATTTTGAAACACCCAATAAATGTTTCTATACCCGTGCGCAGACATAAGCGAGGAGTAATACTTTGCGATCAGTGCTTTTTAACTCTGTTGTCTCGCATTTACCTATAAAAATCAGACATTTATGCAGACCTACAATGTCAATGATGAGTAAGACATAGAAAGTATTTGAGTTGATGGCACGTGACATGAAGACTTGGAATGTGTTCGTTAAAGACCTATGCCCCATCAGGGAGTTAAAGGGTGTTGATGATGACATGGCCATGTCTGCAGAATGGGAGAAGATCGGCTACCACGACAAGCATGGGAAACAAAGAGCCAAGGATCCAGACCCCCAGGATGACCCAGAGTCCGCTGGGAGGACAACATTAGACAATCTCTGAAGGACCGAGGACTAGAATGGAACCAGGCCAGGAGGAAGACAGCCGATAGGATAGTCTGGCGCTCTCCCTTCCAAACCTCTACACCTCACGGTAGAAGGGGAACGACTAAGTAAGTAAGTAAGTAAGATGATGACAATGCAAATAAGACTTAAACCACCATAAACTAAAATTACCTATAACATATATTTTCTTCTTAACCTAGTATGCTTGTCTGCAGTTTAAAGTCAAGTATATATAATTTTAAATTAAATAATTTAAGCGTGCAACCAACACGGCCGCTGTCGGGGGAATGAATATTTTTTCTAATGATTCAACCCGACAGCGGCAACCCAGGAGAAGCGGGGGCTGACTTTAAAATCACTGTGGGCTCTAAAGATCTACCTTGCTAAAATCTTGTCTGTTTTCAGGGACCAGAGTATTTAGAATGTGAAATAAATGCAGCCCTATTGTAACTTTGATCTCGTTGGACGATCTGCTACATGCAACTCCATCGTCAGAGCTGAGGAAAATTTAAATTAAATTATATTTTACCGAATGTAAACTTCGCTTCAAGAAAACATAGCTTGCTATCTTATACAGTTAACGAATAAAGGGAATTTTAGTTAATACAGCTCGTGGGTTTTCACTGGGAAAGTGAAAGGACCTTTAAACATGGGGACATTGCACTTGTAAGTGCCCGAAAGAATGAGCTATAGCACGTTTCACTAGCTTTGCCCAACTTCAAATGTAATTATCTGATTAACCGTCTAACGTATTAATGCCATTTTTTGCATACGATGTTATATTGGGTTAGACCCAACAAATATATACTTTATATCTGTGCATCTTGTCCAGTTTCCACAAACGGATGAAATCCTTTGATCTTTGTCGGCATACTAATTATTGTGTATCGAAAAAAGAAATTTTACCACTTCAGTCACAGATTCTGTGAATTGAATAGGCATAGGCGTGTCTACTATTACAATAATGTGGCCATCACGTTTGCATATGAATACCTGTTGAAGATGATTTCTTAAATGATCTGCATGGGAGATACTCGTGACATTGTTTGTCATTGACATTTAATGCGCTACCAAACTGGACCTTCATTGATCTGATTATTTCAATAGGTATCACCACTTTGCGGTTCATAAATATCATAATGGAAAGTTTCTCCTCTACTGTGCTTGTAAATAACGGTAAGGTCATCTTTAAAGAAATTAAACTTCATCCGAATCTTAATCAGATGTCTCTGAGAAATTGATAATCAATCTCGGCTGAATGAAGGACAAACCATCATTCGTCCAATATTCCTCTTCCTCTTGTAACACATGGTTCTCACATTTCTTCCAATAATCCCTGGCTATGTTCGAGATTGCGGCTTTTGTAAGTATTTCAACATCTTTTAATTTGAACGTCCTTTTTTCTGTTGCTACCTGTTCCTTAATTTTAGCCCAGACTAATTCTATTGGGTTTAAGTGAGAATGGTAAGGAGGCAATCTTAAACATCTGTGACCATGTTCATGGATTGCCTTGTCTATGTGAAATATCTTTGTATGCTGTGTATTTTTTACAATTTCAAGTAATTCAGGCTTCAGGGACATTTCGTTGAATGGAATGTTGTTTTTGGTCAGCCAAATCTTTATTACATCTTTAGTACTTGATGAATTAGGAACTTTATCTTCTGGTGCCACAACGTTGTGATATGAAGCATTGTCCATTATCAAACACGACGGTCTATCCAATGAAGGAAGTACATGATTCACAATCCAATCTTGAAATATCTTGCCATTCATCTCTGTATGATAATCCCTATTATCTGTGGATTTTGAAACAAATATGAGTTCAGTATTATTTAGAAGCCCATGATGGCTGCTTCCTGCATGTGCAATTATTAGGCGCTGTCCTTTGCTGCTTGGTACTAGTCTCTTAGTTGTTCCATCAGATGATTGCCATTCTCGTTCATTACTGTGGTGCGCATTGATCCAAGTTTCATCTAAATACACAAAATCATAACAATCTCTTCTCATTTCTCTGACCTCGCGTAAATATTTGCTTCTCATTGCAACTATATGAGGCTTCTTCTTCTTCTTCTTCTTCCTCGTTCGCCCTGAAAAGGACGGTGGTTGCGTTGTGTCTGTTTCCAACGTAGCTGTGATATCTAAAAGTGAATCCCAAACTCCTAATAGTCCTCCATAGCGTAGATTTGGAAATATCAATGTCATTATTCTTTCTTAACCAAATTTTCAATTTCCTTAAAGTCACTGCCTCATTATTGTGAAACATATTGCAAATTTCTCTGCGGATCAATTCTCTGTCAAAATTATCCACCACTCTTGGCCTAATTTTCGTGTGTAAAACACTGGAATTAGACATTTCAGATGTCGCTATCCAGCGGTGCAATGATCGTTTGCTTATCCCCAAGGCGTGAATAGTCCTCTTTTGTGGGTTTGAAATAGAATGATATAGTTTTCCTCGAGTAGCTTCATTGCAGAAATACTTAAAAATCCTATTTGTGATTTGCTGTAATGTCATAAAATGTACTCGCAGACTCATTTTTCCTTCTTAACCACACAATAATTTTTGTAGACACACCTCTGATTGACAATGTGTGCATTGCACCGGATATAAACTGTTTTATGTTCAAGAAGTGCGATTTCACGCAATTTCACTCAAAAATCATGCCAAATACTTGATAAACCAAAAATGTGCAAATGAGGTCGTATAATTTACTGTAGACATTTCAATATGTGTGCGTGTGATGTGTGTTGGCAAGTAGGATTTTATATTATATCGCAAAGAGACGAAAATTGAAACCAATGGCCGCATTTTAATGAAAAATTTAATTCATAGGGTCTATACCATTTCAAATTCACACACAAAATTTCACTTATATGCGTTATATATTCGCTGAGATATAGCATTTTGAAGTTGGGCAAAGCTAGTGAAACGTGCTATAGTCCACAATTTACCTAGGTGAAGAATCCCCCCCCCCCCCCTCCCCCAAACCGCCATATAGAGATCTACCAAATGATCACATGAGATCTACCGGCAGGTCAATATCGACCGGTTGCCGACCCCTGATCCAGCCCAAACCTTTCTCAAATTTTGCCTGGTGCGTGCTTGGCTTTCAACAATGCACGTTTCCTATGCCTTTTTATAACAAAATAAAACAAAACTTTAGGTGTGCAATACATTATTCTTTCTATTTTTTTCTTCCATTTCGTTAAAGAGATTTTCAAGTACAACCTGTGTAAAAATTTGTATGAGCACAGTATAAGTTTCTAACATCTTGGCGTACTCTCGAGATTGTTTGGTACTCGTAACAGCTGTTGACTAGCGCTTATTAATTAAAATCACGTGATCCGTTTTGATCGCATGGTTGTACGTGACTACATTCATTTAGTCTGGACCATTTTATAAAACTCCGTCTCTCTTTTCCTCTCAGTATGAAAGGTGAGAGAAAGGAAGGGCAGAATGTCAGACGGGCCTGCGTGCTCAATTCTCAACCCTTTGAAAATAAAGTTCGTTCGTTCGTTCTTTCGCTCTCTCTCTTTGTCTCTCTCTCTCTCTATCTCTCTCTCTCTCTCTCTCTCTCTCTCTCTCTCTCTCTCTCTCTCTCTCTCTCTCTCTCTCTCTCTCTCTCTCTCTCTCGCTTGCTATGGCATCCGTTCATAACTTTTAAAGGATGTGGTGGTTTTCTCACGTTTGACTCAAAAAGAATTTTCTGCTGCTTTGAGTTTTCATATAGTGGAGGACCCTGTCTGCTGATGCTTCCACCATGGCACCCCTACGACCCATGACGGGTTACGGGCTGAGATGAGATGATGATAGTGTTAAAGCCTGAGAGTCCATTCTTTAAAAGTTTAAAGAAAGTATAGTATTGCTATACAAACTTGTAAATAAGGAAACTGAAAAAGAATTAATCAAGTATATAATTAAAATATTTGATTAATTCTTATTCAGTAATTAAAACTGCTATCAATGGTGCCTATACCGTGTAGCAGTATGGTGGCTTGTGTACCCTGACAACCCCCAGAGCTATGCCAGCGTGAGTTTTACTCCTGGCAGTTTCTACCAAACTGAACCGGTCTGAGCCGGTAGAAGTCAGACAAAGGCAGGTACCCTGGTCCTCCAGGTCGGGGGTTTTAGCATGGGCTGACACACCTGTCTTTGTTTTAAAAACAAATCACACACGTTACGGAAACAGCAACAAACGAATAAACTTTGCTGCAGGATGGACATCCGGAGTCTGAGACTCGTATGACTGCCAGTGGTGAAAGCCGAAAGGAAGCCACTTGCATAAAAACGGGCATCCTGACCGCTAAAACACGAAACCAAAATTGGATTGTGGAATGTAAGAACAATAAACGAGACGGGGAAGCTGCAACAGATTGTAATGGAAATGAAAAACTACAGACTACACATACTAAGAATATTTGAGAGTTGGTGGACTGGCGCAGGAAGAGTTAAAAACAGCAACAGAGAAAACAGTACTTTACTCGCGTAGCGAATGATGACCATCACAGTGAACGCGTAAACATTATCCCGAAGAAGGGCATAGAAAGAACATTATTGGAATGGAAGCCAATCGACAATAGATTGATGAGAGCTAGAATGAGAGAGATTCACTAACATCACCATAATACACCAACAAATGTGCACCAACAAATGATAGTGACAAATAGGACAAGCATGCCTTTTACCAACAGTTACGAAAAGATCGTTTAACAGTAATTGGAGATCTCAATGCTAAAGTTGGAACACATAATACATACAAGGAAAGAGTAATTGGAAGACACGGCAGCGGATAGCAAATGAAAATGGTGATAAATTATTAGGGTTTTGTTGCATTGGTGGAACACTTTTTCCACACAAGGGAAATCCACAAATTAACGTGGGAATCCCCAAATGGCCGTGACAGAAACCAGATAGACCACATAATGATTAAAGGCAGATGGAGGCATTCTCTGCAAGATGTGAAAATAAGAGGAGGCGCAGGTGTGAGAAGTGACCACCACCTAGTACTAGCAAGAATAAAGATGAAAATCAGGATTACAGGGCCAAAAATAACAAAACAGAAAAGATTTGAGATCAGTAAATTGAAGGACCTTCTCACGAGAAAATCACTTGTATCTGATAAAAACGTTATCAAACTGCAAAGAGCCAGGAAGAGACAGCAGTTCAAGATGTTGACCAGAAATTCAGTACAATTTTAACAGCATATAGAGAAAGCAGCAAAACTTGCTTGGGATTATAGGAAAGGATGATACAAGATTGGATAACACCAGAAGCGTTGAAAACTATTGGGTTGAGAAAGGAAATCAAAAGAAAGAAAATAGAAGGAAAGTTCCCTAGGAAGAAAGAAATATATAGTGAACAGTACAATCAGCTGAGCAGGGAAATAAAACGTCAAACCCGAGCTGACAAACGGAAATTCATAGACAACCTTGCAAGTCAGGCAGAAAAAGCACCGAGGAATGAACAAACCACGGTGTACAAAGTTACACAAACGATTAGTGGAAAACTAGGCGCAAACAACATTATAATAGTTAGAGACAAGAACGGAAATCTCACCACCACAGAAGAGGGGACAAGAAGCAGGATGGGCTGAGCACTTCGGAGGAACACTAAATAAAGCACCTCCAGAGCCACAGCTGAACATTCTCGAGGCTGAAAATGATCTAGATATAAATACAGATAATCTACGTAGGAAGAAACCATCACAGCTATCAAAGGGTTGAAGAACGCGAAAAAGCTCCAGGTCTTGACAACCTAAGTGCAGAGCTATTTAAAATAGATCCTGTATTAGCCGCAGTGCTAATAGAACCACTAATTGCACAAATCTGGCAGAGACAACACTAGTTGAGTGGAACAAATGAATAATTTTTATATTGCCAAAGAAAGGTGACCCCACTGACTGCAACAACTCTCCTATCAGATCACAGCAAACTATTGAGCAGAATATTTATTCAAAGAATTTCGAAAGCTCTAGACCATGTACTGAGGAGGGAACAAGTAGGATTAAGAAGAAACGGAAATGTGCAGATCATATATTCACCTTCAGTAACATAATAGAGCAGTGTTCAAAATGGCAAAGGCAGTTGTATATAAATTTTGTTGACTTTGAAAAGGCATTTGACAGCATACACAGGGACATCCTGTGAAAAATACTGAGAGCTTATTAAATTGTCACATAATTTGGGTCTATCTCTTGTCCGCTCCGGCAGTATTTAGATACCTTTATGGGGCGTGCGAATTTTGTGCACGGTTCAATGGTCGGCACCTTTTCTTCACCTACCTTCCGACAGGTAATTGGTAACTTCGACTCATTGTTTGCACTTTTCCCGGTAATAATTCGCCATGTCTGTTTATCTGTTCATCCCTGCTGAAAGAGTAGATGGATGATGCAATCTTGACCGACAGTCATGTTGGTAAAATTCTCGTGTACGAGACATTGGGCGCCGGATTCACACAGAAATGGCTAAGCGAGCTCGCTTATCGCTGAAATGGCTAGTGTGACCTTCTAATTACGGTCGTGAATATTCACAGCCCAGATGGTCAAACTAGGGTCGGTGTTTGCACAAGTACGAGAAGATAAATTATCCGTCGGCGGATATATTACAGACATGCACCTGAAAGAGGAAATGTTGTAATAGCTTCCGGACAGATTGTTACTAAGACATTATTTGTGATAATGTAGGGAGTTGTAGTTGCAATCATTACTGGCGGATATAACAATTCCATATTTGGAAATAGACCCCATCAAATCCCGCATCATTGAAACTATTGGCCGGCATTCGAGATGTAAACATAACAACATTTCTGATTGGAGCCGGGTCTAATAGTAAACAACAACGTGCGTGGGACGAAAGTTGTAATATAACCTAACACTTTAGTCGATTGAAAGCACTGTGAGATTCAACTTGTCAAGAGAGCAGGCAGGCAGCCAGAGTAAATTATAGGATCAGAATTCCATTTATCGGACCGGACTTTGTTTGAGCGTCTAGATGACGTATATCCCAGGAAAACTCTACCTTTATTAACACGGAAAACCGGAATCCTAGGAATCTGAACACGAGGTCAGAGTGGGAACTTATTGTAAAGTAACACCCCAGAACACGTGGAAGAGGCATCTTAAACAAGTTGCCTTAACTATTTCTCTGAGCCAGAAGCCAGTCTGTATTCCCAAAAGAGATTTTGGGGTAAGTTGTACATTTATAATTCTATATTTTGCATTATTAACACGTGAAATAATATGTATATATTGACATGCGAATATTATGTGAAAATTGCTAGTGGATGTTCAAGTCATACGAGGCTGACAAACTCAGCATATAGAATGATGATTTCATGAACCACCACTGCAAGGGCAGGTGACTACTTTATGCGAGTTTCTTATAGAGAACCAAAGGCAGAGGTAGTCCCAAGTTCCATATGGAGCAGGGAGTGAATGATGAGAGAAATGATGTACATACTTATTATATTGTTAACCTTTTCAACCAATGTGGCGATACATGTAAACCTATTCAATCTAAATGTAATAAAAGTTCTCCGCTCACTGGGATTAAGATTAATTCTCAGAGAGAGTAAAGTTCTGAGGTAGTTGGGATGGTGGAATGAAAAGAGGGGGGCACTTGAGGGTGTGTAAGGAAAACTCAATACTCAGGAGGGTATTTGTTCTCTTCTTTTGTGACACTAGTCGGTGGTACCAACTGAGGGTACTATCTCTGGAACAAGTGAGAATATAAGTGGCCTGAAGTCGACGGTAGTCACCATCTTCAGACGGGTCTTGGAGACCCTGGACCAGCTTTGTGATTACTCCCTGATACTTCTTGGAACGTGTCACAACTTCCAGACTTGACCAGTGACGAGAGTGAACCAGTCATCTATCTGCAAAGAACCAAACATCTGCGGGAGCAGAAACCATCAAACTATTGGCAGCTAAGTACAAACTTAAAAGCTGCCAAGTGAACTGTCCATTTTTCGAAAACCATAACATCACCCTGTGATGATTACCTTGAAAAAAAAAATTATTCATTTTTTAAACTGTTAAATATAATTGATTATTAAATTTGTTATTTATGTATATACAAATTTAACGTTGATTTAATCATTTTCAATGTACTGCATCCGTATGTCTCAGTCAATTTCTTAAATACACTTAAACAGAGCTATAAAATAATAAGAAGAATTTCACTGAGTAATTCAGTTGGGGGTTTGAACGAGTTAATTATGAGACACTCCTTCACAAAAATTGACGGCAGATACTAAAGTTAACGTTGTTGGGACTCATGCAGCATTGTTCTTGCTTTCTGAATATCTTGTGAATTCTCTCTCGAGGTAGAAGCATCATTATCCTTCTATCTACAACTCTGCCAAGAGTGATCTTGTGCGAAGGTAGACACCTTTGAAGACACACATTAGATACTCTAGGTTGTGGCCACTGTTGGAACACTACTGCAGAGCCAAGGAGAGGCAACCCGTGACAGGAATCCCTAAGTGCATGGTCTCCATCATTAAAAGCCTGTACGCTAATTTCACATGCAGTGTTGGGCAGAGCAACCTAACTTTTGAGGTGAAAACGGGAGTGCGGCAGGGATGCCCTTATCAACAACTCTGTCTTTAACTGTCTTAAACTGGGTGATGCACCAGACAACAGCAGATGCCCCCAGAGAAATAAGATGAACATTATCTACACTGGAGGATCTAGAATACGCAAATGACATTGCACTATTCTCACACTCATATCAACACATCCAAGAACAAATTGAAAGACTGAATAAACATAACCAACAGGTGGGACTAAACATTATTCTCAAGAAGACAGAAGTCATGACACTAAATGTAAAAAATCCTGCACCCATATAAATAATTGACATAGAACTAGAAAATACAAATACATTTACATACGTATGAAGCATAGTAACATCAGATGGCGAAACAAGCAAAGACATCAGAAGCTGAATGAATAAAGCCAGAACAGCCTTCGCCAACCTAAACAACATCTGGAAATCCACCCAGTACAGTACAAACACAAAATTAAAAATATACTAGAGCTGCGCAATTTCAGTATTTCTGTACTGTGTAGAATGCTGGAGAGTAACAGAAAAAGAAATGTCAAAATTGTCCTCTTTCCACACAATATGCCTAAGGAAAGTTCTTCGAAATTTCTGGCTGAACACCATCACCAACCAAGAACTGCTAACTCGGAGCCACCAAGAAGACATGCGTACCATCATAGCGGGTAGGCGCTGGAACTTGGTTGGCCACATCCTCAGAAGAAACCCTGACACCATCACCAGAACTGCCATGCTATGGACTCTAGAAGGAAAGTGAAAGCAAGGACGACCAAAAGCCACCTGGTAAAGAACTGTGGAGGCGGAGATGCTGAGCATGAATCAGAGCTGGGGCACGATACGTAGGATGGTTGTCGACCGAGAAAAGTGAAGACAGTTTGTTGCTGTCCTACAAAACGCCGACACGCGTGAAGGCACTAATTGCTTTGTGAGTCAGAGGGCAAGGACCAAAGAAGATAATAAAATTTAAAAAACCCGGTCTGTATGAAGTTATCTTAACAATTTGGCAAGTTTTTTTTTAAGTGTAGTATTACTTTACATAGTTGTGAATAAGAATTTTTAAAATTCATAATTTTAAAAAAAAGAAGATTTATTTAAAATATTCTGGCACCGAAATTGACCTCCCGTCACGAATGCCTGGGAAAATAGGCCCCAAATACTGGCCTCTCGTTCTTAAGAGTTAACATACACAGAGAAAGTATGTATTGTAACTACCAGTGTATAAAGTTACATTTTTCATTTATAAATAAGATACAAGTTGTTAAAGAGTTCAACATTTTTTTTTTATAATTTGTTGTAGAGAAGGCGATATTGAAATAAGAATACAAAAGGTAAGTGAAGCTTTCGTTGCATTGGTATTTCTAGAGAAATTAAGTCCAATACACAGATCAGAATCTTCAACTCAAATGTCAAGTCAGTTCAACTGTATGCCCATGAAATATGGAGAATAACATATAACAACAACCAAAAAAGCTACATACAGAATGGTGTTTGCGTAAAATAGAAGGATTTAAATGGTTTGCAAGATCACTAATGTGGTACTGATAACACGAACCAGACAAGTGCCAAGTGGAACAAGAGATGCGAAGAACCAGACAAGTGCCAGTGGAACAAGAGATGAGAAGAACCAGACAAGTGCCAAGTGGAACAAGAGATGAGAAGAACCAGACAAGTACCAAGTGGAACAAGAGATGAGAAGAACCAGACAAGTACCAAGTGGAACAAGAGATGAGAAGAACCAGACAAGTACCAAGTGGAACAAGAGATGAGAAGAACCAGACAAGTGCCAAGTGGAACAAGAGATGAGAAGAACCAGACAAGTGTAGTGGAACAAGCGATGATAAGAAGACGCTGGAGATGGATAGGACACACACTGGGGAAACCTACTGATAGTATTACAAGGCAATTGTTGTTATGGAATCGCCAGGGTAAAAGACGTGGAGGTAGAACACGCCAGCCGAAAGAGCCATGCAGTTCTAAAACAACTGCGCACATGAAGAAGAGACCTGGATATATAAATTAACATGATGAGTAAGACATTAAAGACCTTGAATTGGTGACACGGGGGCGGAAAAATTTGGTATACGTTTGTTGAATGCCTATGCTTCTCGGGGAGCTGAAGGGTGATGAATGATGAGTGAGATTTAGTGCACTCAAACGAATTTAATCATCAAGTGCCATGCCTAGTGGCGTAGGAGATCATGTCTCTCTATAACTTCCTGTCTCCAGTACAATTTATCAATTCTGTTGTTGACTTCTTTCCATGCCACGATGTCAAATTGTCCAGTATTTGCTCTTTTTGTCTTCCCCTATCTGTTTTTCCTTCAATCTTACTTGTTATTTCGATAAATACCAGCTTTCCTCTTCTCATAACATGCCAAAAAAGTGGATGGCTTCTTTCTAACTTGTGAAATAAGTTTCCTTTGCGTATTGGCCTCTTTCAGGACATCCTCATTTCTCTTTTTAGCTGCCCATGGTATTTTTAACATTCTTCTCTAAAACCACATCTCTGTGGCCTCTAGTGCTTTCCTTATTTGTTTACTAATTGTCCATGACTCACTCCCATATGTCAGGATTGGTTCTATACAACACTGAAGAATTCTCTTTCTTACTTCCATTGGCAAAGAATTGTTGCGTAACATACTCTTCATATTATAGACTACTCTTTTTTCCTGAGCTATTCTGCTCTTCACTTCTGAGATGCATCTTCTATCCGTTGTTATTAATGTGCCCAAGTATTTGAATCTGTTGACCTGTTTTAAAACTGTTCTATTTACTTTGATAGTGCATTATGGGGAAGCCTTTTTCTTTGACACGACCATTACTTCAGTCTTATTGTTATTAAAGCTGAGGTCTTTAATTTAACTTTCTGTCACTATTGTATCAACCATTTCCTGCAGCTCCTTTTCACTTTTTGCTATTAAGACTGTATCATCAGCGTATCTCAAGTTGTTTATATTATGTGCGCCAAATGATATTTCTGGCATGTCCTCTAGGGATCTCATTATACTTTCACTGTACAGATTGAACAGATCCAGTGACAGCACACATCCCTGCCTGACTCCCTTTTTTACTTGCTGAAACGTTCCTATTTGGCTGCTAATTCTTACAGCTGCTGTTTGTTGCCAGTACATGTTTTTTATTATCCTCAAGTCTTTACCATCAATGTTGAATTCTTCTAACATTTTGATAATTTCCTCATGTTTCACTTTGTCAAATGCCTTAGGGTAATCTATAAAGCATAAGTACATTTCTGTTTTTACTTCTATGGCTCTTTCTATTAATGTTCTTATAATATATATAGCATTGTTTGTGCATTTACCTTCTACAAATCCACACTGTTCATCACTGATTTCTGGTTTACTTTTATTTCTCATTCTTCTCTTGATAATTCGTTATAATATTTTAGTCACGTGACTCATGAGACTAATGAGATGGCAATGACTCAGTGTAAATCTCATGAGACAACTGTTATGACAGGAGACTTCAATGAATAAGTTGGAAATGAAAAAGTTCAAGGTTACGGCCTGGGAGAAAGAAATGAGAGAGGTGACAGACTAATAGAGTAGGCAAGAACGTATGATATGATAGTAGGAAACACCTGGTTTAAATAGCATCATAGACGCCTTTGGATGTAGAAAAGTCCAGGAAACGATGTTCATAATCAGCTTGACTACATACTAATATGCAAGAGATTTAGAAACAGTTTGAAATCTGTGAAAACTAGGCCAGGAGCAGACTGAAACAGCGACCATGATCTAGTAATAGAAAAACTTAGAATAAAAATGAAAAAAGTAAAGCGAGCTTAAAAAAATTCAAGTTAGACTTAGCCTTACTTAAATCAGGTAAGGAAATGATTGAAAAATACAACATTACAATACAGAATAGGTACAATGCAATAGAAAAAAAAATACAAAGTATAGATAAACATTAGTAAATGCTAAAGGAATCAATACATCAAACATCTAAAGAAATCGTACCAGAAGTAAAGAGGACTGCAAAGAAGAAATGGATAACAGATGAAATTTTAAAACTGATGGATGCAAAAGAAAGAAGAAGCAAGACAAAGACGAATATGACGGACTAAATAAGGAAATAGTAAACAAATGTAAAACAGCAAAAGAACCATGGCTAAACCAGAAGTGCAGAGAGCTTGAAGTGCAGCACAGATAAGACGCAAATTCTATGTACAAGCAAATAAATGAGTTATCAGACAGAAGGACACAAACAGCCACTGGCTGTTTGAAATCAGAAGAAGGAACATTGTTAATGGGTCATGAGAACATACTAGAAAGGTGTACAGAATACATCAAGGAGCTGTATGATGATGAAAGACCAGATATGAACGACCAGGACAGTTGTGAAAGACCACCAATACTTGTGGCAGAGGTAGAGGATGCCATGCGCCGCATGAAGAAAAGTAAATTAATATGAAACAAATATAAAGGTATGTTATCAGGCACTCGTAGGAAATAAAGGTTCAAATCCTGGGTAAGCCACTCATGTCTGTTGTTTTTCTGTTGTCTAGTGTTCTACTTCTTTATTTCCTACCTAAGTCTACTATCATTTACTAGACACAGTATTAAGATCCTTCTCTTGTTGGACTGGCCTATACTGCATGATAGGGAAACAACAGAAGTGATTGCGTCATTAATAGGCTAAACTGCCCATGGTGGACTTCCGGTGTCGTGTATTGCGGTTCGCACTAATGACCTGTCATCGAAACATCATTTTTTGGTGATGCGTAGATGCCAGGGAGGATAGTGTGATTCGCTTGCATGGCTAGGCGGGGTTGTCGCACGGAAGGTCCAGGGTTCAAATCCTGGGTAAGCCACTCATGTCTGTTGTTTTTCTGTTGTCTAGTGTTCTACTTCTTTATTTCCTACGAGTGCCTGATAACATACCTTTATATTTGTTTCATATTAGTTTACTGTTTACAGGCCTCTGGTTTCCCTTCCTTATGTGTAATAAATGAAGAAAAGTAAAGTGCCTGGACAAGATAATATAACAGTAGAGGAAATGGAAGCTTTGGGAGAATTTGGAGTAGAAGTGATAACAAAACTCTTAATTGACATCTACAACAGTGGTCAAATACCGGATGAGCTGCTAAAATTCATATTCATAGCTTTGCCAAAGAAACCTGGAGCCATGGAATGTGTGAAGAATAAACGAATTTAAAACTGTCAAAAGCAAATCTTTCCATTTCTTGTTACGTGTTCTGGCCATCTCAGTTTGACGAATTGCATCTTGTTCACTTTTACGTTTGAAATAAACAAGCGAAACAGGCTTTTCCACGACTGGACGGTCCAAAGTTTTGGATAATACTGTTGATTCCGTTGGATCGTGAATCTTGCAGACTGGATGATGGCTATATCAAAGCATGGGTTGATCCGAACTTCCCCAGCGTCCTACTTTTGAGACGTCTGATAAATAATGACTTCCTATTCAGAATTTTTAAGTTATCTTTAATTTTATTTAATCAATTTTCTAACTACCGCTGATCCTATTTTGTATTTATGCGGTCAAACTGTAGACATAATTTTTTTTTATTTCACTATAAACGCTTTCACGTCACGGTTAATTCCCAACATCAGCCAGAAGATGTGTTCACCTAAATGGTTGTTTTATCTTTTCACTTAAAACTTTCTTTTTCAAGACAATCATCGTCTTCATGTACCATGGAAGTTGGCTAACGCAATCATGCCTCTGTCGACAACTTTCTATCCCCATAGACATTTTGACATTTATCGATTCTAGTAGATAAAAAGCAAAAAGTGTTGGTGGAACAATTTTTATGTCTAAAATGGTGCCGGAGCTAAGAATATGTGATTATTATGCAAAAAGAAAGAATGTTAGCAATGGATAACGGATCAGCTTGCGCCAAGAAGAGCAATGTTTACATTTGCCTAATACAGTGTTTCCCAAATTTACAATAATCACTTACCCCTTCTTAGAGTTTAGTCCAGGGTTTCTCAACTGGGGTTCCACAGAACTGTAAGGTTCCGCGAGAGGTTGCTTGGAGTTTACAAGAGAGATCGTGATTTAAAAAAAATAAAATAAACGTTTTTTTTATACACAGTGGTTGGCAGTGATCCAGCAGTGCACAATAGTTCACTCTGCACCTACCATATTTCATTAGCACCGTGTTGAGTAGAAGTTTGTGATTACACTTTTAAGGCTACTTGGATAAGGTTTAAAAACAAAATCAGTAAGGTACCATGAGCTGTAGATATAATAATTTTTATACAAGGGTTCCTTGACACCTGACATTTATTTCAAGGGTTTCCCCAGGATAAAATGGTTGAGAAAGGCTGGTTTAGTTTCACTGGTGTATCCTTCTTATGCGAAAAAATTTGGGGGTAATTTTAATAATACTGTTTTATCTACAGTAGCTCATGTATAACATAATTTGTTATTATGCATATTATGCTACATGCTATTGACTTATTAATATGTACAGTGTGTAACAGACGTTATACAATATACACTCGAAAATAAACATGTGTGTATTTATACAGTACACCATTCTCATATACTATATTTTAGTGAATTGTTTTCTTACTAAGTCGTTCCTCTACTACCGTGAGGTGTAGAGATTTGGAAGAGAGAGCGCCATACTATCCTATCGGCTGTCTTCTTCCTGGCATGGTTCCATTCTAGTCTCTGTTAAAGCCAGGATTTCTATTTCGCTTTCCACATCCCCAGTGCGGATTCCGAGCAAACAGAAGTACTCAAGACCTAATCTTCACACTCAGACAGCTGAGTGAAAAGGTCCTTGAGTATAAGAGTGAGATCCATCTTTGTTTCATAGATCTGGAAAAGGCATTTGACAGGGTCCCCTGGAGCAAACCTTGGGACTGTTTGGCAAGGAAGAACATTCCAGCACCTCTGATTCATGCTATACAGAGCTTCTACAAGTCTTGCAGAAATAATGTGAGGACAGCAAACCATAAGTCAGAAGAGTTCAGGACCACCACTGGTGTAAGACAAGGTGATATCCTGCCACCTTATCTTTTCATACTCCTCATGGACGATGTTATCAAGTCATGTAAGGAGAGAACAAGAAAGTATTCAGTGGGGTACTGGAAGATGAGACAGGTATGTATTTCAGAGCTGGCATTTGCTGATGATGTTGCCCTGATTGCTAAATCAGAAGCACATCTCCAATCCAACCTGCAAGTCTGGAAGGAAGAGCTGGAGAAGAGAGGGATGGTCATAAGCAGCTCTAAAACAAAATCCATGGTGATATCACGAGAAGAAAGAAGACATCAGGTTAAGCTGGGAAAACAGGTCCTGGAGCAGTTCGACCACTTTAAATATCTCGGAGCTATTATAGACTGAAAGGGAGGCATCAAAGAAGAGTTGGCCACTCGAAAAGCAGCAGCTGGGAGACTTTTTCAGGCCATAAATCGAGGATTCCTCAGCAAGAGAGAGGTTGGTAAGAAAACGAAGATGGCTGTATACCGCTCCACCTATTTCCCAGTCTTGACATATCGATGCGAGTCATGGGCAATGACTATAACCCATAAAAGCCAGATCCAAACCTCAGAAATGAGGTATCTGAGGAAGGTGGTTGAAGTAACAAGAAGAGACATGGTCCGCAACCAGACGATACGTCAAGGCCTAAAATCCCACCCCCTGCAGACCCAAGTAGAACAGTCCCAACAACGAGTGATTTGGCCATGTGTGCAGAATGAGAGAAGATCGGCTACCACGACAAGCATGGGGAACAAAGAACCAGGGATCCAGACCCCCCTGGACGACCCAGAGTCCGCTGGGAGGACAACATTAGACAATCTTTGAAGGACCGAGGACTAGAATGGAACCAGGCCAGGAGGAAGACAGCCGATAGGATAGTCTGGCGCTCTCTCTTCCAAACCTCTACACCTCACGGTAGAAGGGGAACGACTAAGTAAGTAAGTTTCCACATCTCCTCCACCAACTCCTCTTCTTTCCCATTAATACTCCTTATATTCCATATTCCATAAGTCGTAGTCCGTAGTCCGTTCCAGTTCGTCGCCTTTAGGATCAGTCCGGTTTTCTCTCTTGCGTTTTGGTGTAATCAGATTTTAAGGCAAATTATAGAAAGGCTGCCTCCTTACGGCCTCCGTTCTCCTTTTTCAACCGATGTTGGGACCGGTCTAGGCTGCATTATTTTCTGCAGATGAAAGAAAATAAAAGTATAAAAGAATAAAATAAAAATTCTGTAATCTGCCGACACCTTTTATGAAGAATTTAAGCAATGGTTTATTCTAGCTCGTTAAGCCGCCACCGCTGATTTACTCAGTGGAATTCTATTATTCTAGTACAGCTCCGTTTAGAGTGTGTGTGTAGTAATTTGACTGAGACAGACATGCAGTAACTTTAAAATGATTAAATCGAAGTTAAATTGGTATAATTACAAATAACAAAATTTAATAATCACCTTAAGTTTAACAGTTTAAAAGAAAGTAATAATAGTTAGTTACAAAATAAAGTTTTCATCACTCGGGTGATGGTTTTTGATAAGAAGTTCAAGTGGCAGCATATAGGTTAACTTAGCAGCCAGTGATGATTCTAATCCTCCTCCTGATGGGAAGGTTTTCTGTACACTGCTGTCACTCGTCTCTGGTCAAAGTTCAGGCGCCGCATGTTCCCATAACGTCAAGGAGTAACGGCCAAGCTGGTCCTGCGTCTGTCTATAAGATCCTCTTATGATGGCGTCTCGCACAACGTCAGTCCACTTCTACCTTCACTTGGTTCCAGAGATAGTACTTTCTGCTGGTGTAGTGGTGTTTGATGGTATTGTATGATGTTGATATTACTAAATGTAATTGTATGAGGCCAGCTGTGAAGGCTCCTGAGATAAAATGTAGTTGAGAATTGTCAGAAGGCCTTTCTTGCTACCACTACGACCTCACACTTAATTTTTTTTAATGAATGTGGCTACGTAAAGTGTCTAGGGTTATGATATGTAGTGTGGTGTAATAGGTTATAGATATACCCACAGATATTTAACAAGACTAATAATATTAATAAATGTTAAAATACACTGAACTAACTCACGTGTGTAAAATTTTTGATAAAATTATATTACATTTATTTTGTTCTGGATCAATTTTTTAGGTTGACCAGAACTTAAAAGGATTTAGAGATTATGAAAGAAATGCATGGAATATTATATCATAAATGCAATAGTGTACATATATATGTACTATACTAGTTAGTTTTATTAAAATGTTCTAGTAGTCATCTACTTGGGAGGATAGTTAATGTTTGTGCTGTTGGGGTGGCCTCATCACACCTGTCTATAGTAGTTTTATTAAATGTTCTAACTACTGTCCATGCTTCTTAAAATCTTTTATGAAACTATTAGTAAAGCTAAACGGGGTTGGTGATGTCACATTCAGACCAGAGTTGCTCACTCATCTTTTAGTTGTAGCTCTGGTGCTGAAATCTGGTGGTCCCACCTCTCTGTGCTGGCGGGCAATAATGGTGGTCTCTGTCACAAGTACTGCACAGATACACTCGAGTAAAGTCACCAACTGAATAGTCACTGCTTGGTTGACAACAGAAACTCGCAGCTCAGATTATGAATAAATAACACAGAATTGCTAGCAAAACTCAGCTGAGCTGCTGGCTATAGTATGGCGTCCCTAAATTTCCTACACTTTCTTTCATATGGAAATCACCACACTTTAAAATCTGTGTCTATCACTGAACAACTATTGAAGAATGGCCCCACTTTCGCGTCTGAGCGCCGATAAAATGATTGTCTGTGGCCAATCACTGCCTAGGTTTATGTGAAATTCAAATTTCCTACCCTAAAGTCATTTCAGTCATGCTTCAGTCAAGTATGGATGGTTATCTTTGAGTCTGTCCGGCTCTACGCCTTCGTTTGTTTCTTACAAAATGTACTTGATATTTTGAACAACCTTTCTCTCCCCTCCAAAATTTTGTCGTTAAGGAAAAATTTTGAAAGACACAGCCACCACAAATATCCCTTCTCTTCCATACTACGTAGATTTGAACACCTGCGACTCGAGGTCGTGTTTTTTTTTGTGCAATTAGCGACACTTTTAGATTCAATACAGTCTGTCGATGATGTGAACAACACTGTCTTTTGTCATTATCTTCAATATTATCTATCCGTCTGTAAAATTAAGAACATATTAGTTCACTGCTCAGAATAGGCCATCCGGCCAGCTAATTTTTATATTCCCCGCTCCTTGCAAAAAAAGTATTTTTTTTGCAAAAACAGGACACACAAGACGTAATGACTAATGCCTCAGATAGGCCATCCAGACAGCCGATTTTTATATTCCCTAAACATTAATATTAAGAACAGGGCGTGTACGCCGCTGAAAATACAAAAGGGCTGCTACTTAGCAAAAATAACGAGGAATAAATGACTGTGGCGTATTTGATATCACAAATGTACCTTACTGTCGAGTTGCTTACTTTTTATGTCAACTTGGGAAACGTGACTTTTTCCGTTCCCCCCCCCCCCCCCCCCCCCAATTGCGTCTCCTTAGCCTTTCTAGTCTCACGCAATCTTTCCAGTCATATTTTTTTCCTTTTTGATCCGCCGTTCCCCTCCTGTTTAGCAAGTCAATTATTATGGAGGATGAAGACCCGCGGTCTAGGCGATCAAGTAAATTCGCAGCGTACGCATTAATGTTTTTTAGCCTTAAATATATCTTTGGAGGGATTTTACCGTTGAAGCTCTGAAAAAAACAAAAACAGCTGGTACATGCAATAAAGGTAATAGAAAAAACGAAATGCTACTTCAAATGGCGTTTTAGAATTATAATATGTATTACGTCCCTTCACCTTGTCATGAGTGGTTGATTCTATTCTGTCAGAATTCCCTCGATGAGAATGTAAATGGTTCCCTCAAGGTTTTTTTTGAGACAAAGAAAGTTTAGGCGTACGCCCGCTAATTCGTCGAGGCGACTATTCAGGTTATGCATTTTTTATGTCTAACCTCATCATGTCAACGAATTTAGAAACGTGGAGTATCCCTTTGAATTCCTTGTACAGAGACAGCTGTTGTGACCCTACTCCATTAGAGGTGCACAGGCAAATACTGTTAATTGATGTAAGACCTTTCAGATTTTCGTGCTCAGGAGCTCTACTCCCTGTGTTTTTAATGAGGCACTTGCTTCAAAAGTCCTCGTGGCCGTGTCTCGAGTTAATCCAGTCCAAATCCCGTTAAATTTAAAAAAAAATTTTTTTTGCCTCGTTTTGGCGAGGCGCGTCCCGTTCAGCCTAGTCGATTATATTAGGGCGCATGTCCAAACATAAAATACCTTTAGGTCTGGTAATTGATAAAATGTTAAATAATTCTTTCGATTTAAATGAATGTTTAGCACATTACATTTAAATGAAAAGGTTAAACGTACAGATATAATACGTTTTACATTTACATCTCCACTGTTTGAAAAAGTGTTCACAATATAAATTCATTTATGTTTACACTTATGGAAAAGTTTGAAACTTCTATTAACTTAAAATGAATATTTTCACATAGACATTTACACTGGTTTAAAGCTTGAAAACTTACATTAATTTTGAAGTGAATATGTATATAGGGACATTTACACTGCTTTGAAAATGTAAGTATTATACTTAGAATGTACATCATTTCTTTCAATTTTCCCTCCCTGCTCTTTGGGGAACCTGGAACTACTTTATGCTTTTAGTTCTCTTTACGAAACTATCAATAAAGCAATCACCAGCCCACCATGCTGTGGTGGTTCATGAATCATCATTCTATACGCTGAGGTTGCCGGCCTCAAATGACTTTGACATCCAATAGCTAGTTTCGCACATTAAAATTCACAGGGTAATATATACTGAATCACATTAAAAACGCACCACCTGTATAATCCAAGAACAGAGTGTGAAATGTAAATATAAGTGTGTACAAGTTTACATATTTGGAATCTTTATTCATTTTCCTATGAATCCATGCTGGTCATTAATTTGTACATTTGATTGTTATGAAATTCATTGCATTCTGTGCAGGCAAGGGAGAAAACCAAAAATACAAAAAAATGCACGTGCGTCATCCTGCTGGAGAAGCTGCAAGTCTGGATAAATTGGGAACGCAGGAGCAACCAGTGCATCCAGAACCTCATCTCGATATGTCACAGCATTAACATTTCCACGGAAGCCGTGAAGAGGCAAGCGATGGTGAAAACTGAATCCTCCCCAAATGTGAATACTGCCACCTCGAAATCGGTTGACACAGCAATCTGCAAAGCGCTCTTCACACAGTCGCTAAATCCGCATACGTCCATCTGCAAAGGATATGTTGAATCTGTTCTCTTCTGTGAATAGGACAGCATTCCACTGCAGTCTAGTCCATCTGATATGTTGCTCTGCCCATTGCAGGCGCTGCTGACGATGTCTGTGAGTCAAGTTTGGCCCAACATAAGGCCGTCTTGCAGTAAGGCCTGTATTTCTGAGTCGTCGTATGACTGTCATTTGAGAGACTTGCCCATGTCTACCCACTATTGCTCTTGCTGTTTGACTTGCCGGGAGAGTCAATTCCTTAGGTGACTCAGCACAATATGACGATCTTGCGCAGGGGTAGTAACTCGTGGTTGGCCACTCCGAAGTCTATCCCGGGCACTGCCAGTGGTTCCGTAACGTTCATTGAGACGTACAATAGTGCTGTGGTGGCAATTCATCCTTCTAGCAATGGCCCGCGAGCTCATTCCGGTCTCCAACATACCAATGGCTCGTTGGCGGTCGTTTTCAGATAGTCGTGGCATTTCAAGCACATGTACTGGGTGTTTTGTCTCAACGGCCTTTTTATACCAAGTATACTGCCACAACGCGTACACATTTTCAGGGTCATAGCTGTTGAGAATCGTGTTGCACGTGTACCTTTCATCGTTTTCATGTAGTCTGTACACACACCCATGGGTTGAATCTTGCACTTTCCATTCCAGCAGCCATTCGCTCTCTACCGCATGGCAAACACGGGGAAAATCCATTCCCACACTTTTTTTTGCCAGCTTCTCGGCATCAGTATATATAATAGTGGTGCGTTTTTAATGTGCTTCAGTATATATATGGGGACATCTGTTCATTGTTGTTTAATAAATCCCGCTTGATACTTTAGTGTTTCAGTAGACTTTGGTTACTTTGTTTGGTTTCTTCTTCTTCTTCTGTCCTTAGCCACCGACCGTCAAAGCAGTCAGTGGCCATTACGCCTAGTGGCGTCTTAGGGCAACAGCAGATAGGTTTTTTTTGCCATTGTTTCCCATCACGCCTAGTGGCGTCTTTAGGGCAACGGCAAATCAACCCATTTGTTGTTGTTTCCGTAATCGAAGTGACTGGCAAACGGGTGATCAGCCCGTTTGCTTTGTTTGGTTTACCATATCTTTATTTCATTTATAGCAATTATAATTTTTTAAAGCATCTGTTTAAAAAAAAAAATTATTTCATGTTTAATGATTTTAACATACTTTTTTGCATATACATTTTTTTATGACAGTTGTTTTGTTAATTTATTTGCACATTCTTAGTTAGTCGTAATTAACTAATGTAGCTGTTATATGCTGTTTCTTGCTTTCGTAATACAAGTCTTTTTACAGTGTTTTGTTGTTCCCCGAGTCGATCACTTCTTAGCACATACACCAGAGATGGTGAGGAATTTTTATAATTGTAAGCATTCTATTAGTTGTTTTCTTCGTTGTTTGTATTTCTTACATGTTAGCATACTTCGACATTTTTTTCAAGATATGTTATATAGTAGGGTTCGTCTGTTATACTGTTCCTAGGTGTAATACATTACAACAGTTTCTTATTGCAAGACATCTCTGGTCCTTTGGCCATTGAAAATACCCCTGTTGGAGCTTTCTGCAGCTGATAATCATATTTATCGCAAACACCGCAAACATATACTTTCTGAGAGCAGGAAAGTCAGCACACCCAAAGCCGAGTAAATCAGGTAGCAGTGTACCATCTCTCCTTGACTTTGCAAATGACTGGGAGATGGCGGTAGACCTACCTGGACGAAGGGCATATCCAGAGAGTATCAGAAAATCTCGAAGACGGCCGGATATAGTGCTGCATTCTTCATCATCGCACCAGGTTATATTGATTGAACTGACCGTGCCATTTGAATCCAGATTGGAAGAGCAACATTTGTTCAAAGCGGCCAAGTATAGTGATCTGGCCGCAGATCTGAGACACGATGGGTTCACTGCGGGGATCATGGCTGTTGAGGTGGGTGCAAGAGGGCTCGTGGCTGCATCAGTGTATGATTTATTGAAACTTTTGGGGCTGAGGGGACAGTCGAGAATAAGGGCACTGAAGAGGCTTAGTGAAAATGCGGAAAAGGCATCATGCTGGCTGTGGAACAACTGCAATGGGCTATGGAACTCGGGACCGTAAACTCTGCGGTACAGAAAACATCAGGAATTTTTCTAAGTCCACAATATGTTGAGTTTTTTGGTGTACGGGTGAAAGGGCTGTGACTGACGGGCAACACGCGGCGTATATTATAAGAGGTGTTGGGCACAGAATTACAGTTGCTAGCGCGCAGTGGCGAGCCTCGTCGGCTTCGCGCAGGGGTATCAGTGTCTGTCCCTAGTCTGGGTGTGTGGCTAAACGAACGGAATAATTTGTCTTCTCTTTGTTACTTTCACAATTGCCTCCACGGCTGGTGGAGTTGTGGATTTTAAAGTTGCTACCAAAGTGAAACGGGTTCATTTTTGATACAAGACAACAGGCTGAGATACTTGGGAGTCATGACCCAAGTGGGCCCGCCCCCCTTAGAGTGTAAAGGAGTATACAGGGCCGAAACACTTGTTCGACGAGGTGACTTCTTCTGATGATCAGATTGCCTCCTGTTGTATCGCTCTGTATAGAGTTTCCTATCTTATCCTTCACGCTTTGGTTCGAAGTATGTCAGTTTCTTTGTTATAGTATTTTTATTAGGTTTTTGATCTTTGTTTGATCTATGTTTTGCCCAAACTTATTTTTATATGGTTTGAGCTGCTTCTGCCGTTTTGCATCTTTGTCTGCAGTCTCATTTCCTTCTATTCCTACTGTCGTGAATTATTCTAATCCCCATATATAAATTAAAACGTAAATGCAAAGCCTAACAAATAAATTTAATAAAAGGAAAGAAGAATGGTAAAGAACAGTGCTGTCACAATGACTGTACGCAAAATCCCCCTGTGTTCTCCTTCGTCTGCAAATTGTAACGCTTTCACGTTGATAGTAAAAGCCTACTGTATTATTACCCGCTTTCTTCAATGAAACGTGTACTGTATTTCTTGGAAAAAACCTTGAGATACGCAAGCTGATCAATGACCTAAATTTAATATTTCATTCATTCCATTTTATACACGGCGTAACTAAAAGACAGATGGACTAAAGGATAGAGAGAAGGGAGAGGCAGAAAGCAAGGACACATGCAACACTAAACACGCGTCGCTCGATACACAATTGCTGCCATCACGCGTGTAAGGCCACAAGCACTGGCTTTTTTTCAAATCGTCAGTGATAAAAACCCTACCCATACCAGAGTTAGGTTTTTAAAAATCCTGAAAAACGCTTATTGGGAATTATGACATTATACCGGTTTACGTTTGAAAACATGACAGTACCCAGACACCCTCAAGTTTGGAAGTGAGAAGGTAGTAACAGCACGACTATCCTAGAAGAAAATGCATATGGGCTCCATTAAATTCGTATATTTGGGTTCCTTAGGGTTTGCTGACAAAGAATATGTAAAACGTTACGCAAATAGTCTAGGAATTACCAAGTTATGGCCAAAATAAAATAGTGGGGGTGCCTGACAGCATGAAATCATTTCTGCTCATAAAATTTTTTTATAACGTGTTTGAAAAAACATTACGTTACGGAAATAGCCTACCATGTTAACTCCTATTTGATTGGAGCGCAACAAATGTAAGACTAAACACGATTGGTCGGGCTATAAATACTATCTTGTGTTGTCAGGGGAAACGTGAAAAGGGGTACTTTTTTGAAAAGATGTGTAGACATGGTTTGATTGGGTAGAGCTGCGAATATACTCAATTCAGAGCGTCTGTTCCTTGCCACATCTTGTAATAAACCTACTAAGAAGCAGTGCGTTGAGCACCAGTGTATATTTTTTATAAAATAAAGCCTGGGACATCGGCAGATCGGAGTTGTGCTATATTCATTGCCAGTCAACGAAACTGTTTATTATTTCCATGAATTGTGGTAAGCTTGAAATATTCAATATCTTTTAATGAAAATTGAATGTAAATTGATAATTTATGTCTGTATATATGTGTAGTTCAGTAGCGAACATGATGTAAAGCCTATAGTGCTCCAGCCTGAACAGAAGGTGTCGGAGGAAAGTAAAACTGCATGGAATGGCCAAACAGTACACTGACACCTAGATTATTGACTAGAAAGAAATAATGCTGGAATTGCAGAGGCGTAGTAACCATTAGGGAGGGAAATACTGGTATAAAGTATTTCAGATGAAGCTGACAGTTGGCCTAACGCTCTGAACTCAATGTTTGTGATGTATTGTGCTCAGTGTAGAAATAGAGTATAAATTAGTTCTGACGTAGAAGGTACAACCTTCTTGTTTCAGGGACCGTGGTCTTAAAGTTATTGAGCAGCACCTGGTCAGAGCTTTGCTGAAGCCAGAGGTGGACAGCATACTCCTTGGTCCATATAGCAACCAGTGGGGTGGCTCCAGAACTCATTAAAGTAATCGAGCAGAGGAGTCTTTTACTGCAGTCATCACGAAAGATAAGAGAGTGTGGCCATGGAGCTCAACATTATGTACCCCCATCTTAAAATGACATTGTAAAATAAAATTAAGAGGGGAATTTAATTGTTTTCATACCAGGAACTGAGAACATCTCCAATACTAGTTCCAATAGAAACAAACTATTGAAGTCATGATGACAAATACCAACAGAGCTTGAACAAAACAAAACCAGTATTACCTCATATTACTACTACACAACTGACACACATAGGATACTATTAATAATATATGTCACTACAAGATTCATATTAATAAATTCTGTACATATAACTTGTAATTAAAATTGATTGTGATTCCTGGTTCCCTTTGTATTTGAATCAGGACACATATACATTCATGACAGCACTGAATACATATTGTTATTTGAAAAGTTATCAGTGACTCCTTTAAGATATCCTCGTAGAGTGTTTTATGTATGTGAGTGTCACAGTGTTGTCAAGTGTGGTGGAATAAATTAAATTGTTTATCTGTCTGTTGTTGTTATGACTTACACTTCATCATACACATACCCTAGACATATAACGTAGTCATCACACTTTTCCAGAATAATTCTGACTGAGGTATACATATGTGGCAGCAAGTAAGGTTATCTATAATACACTACTCTTATTAGATATAGATACCTTCACAGCTGATCTCAGTCAGTACACTAAGTCCCCTATAAATATTTATAACATCCCACTTCACCACATATATTGGGGGCTCGCCCTCGGGATTTTGAATCTTTCCCTATTACAAATATTGGGGGTAATTCACTTCAGGGAATAATAAGAATTAAAAGGTATCCTTGGGTGAAAATAAATAAGGTTGAGCTCACAGTGCCTGTGTTGTCCTGAGTTAATTAGTCATAGATAAAATTGTTTAGTTACATATTTTAGACATTTATCTGTTAGACAATGGCCGACCTGGCAAAATTTCGATCTGCTGCTGTACAGACTGCGAAAGAGTTAGGAATGGACGGGCAAATTATGATTTCTTATGTCACTGCTGAATGTGACAAATATATTGAACGGGAAGAAAGAAGATTAGAAAAAGAGGCCGAAAGAAAATTAGAGGCTGAGACTAAGAGGTTGCAGATTGAGGCTAAGAGGTTGCAGATTGAGGCTGACAAAGAGGCTAAGAAATTGGAGGCAGAAAGAGAAGACAAAAGATTGGCTGCAGAAAGAGAAGAGAAGAAATTAGCTGCAGAGAGGGAAGCAGAAAAGGAGGAGAAGAGATTACAAAGGGAACATGAGTTACGACTAAGGGAGTTTGAGTTTCAAGGCCATGCTCCTGAAAATGGTGCCAGTCCCTTTGCCTCTGATGCCACTGCTAGCCAGGGAGCCTCAACCTCAGCTATGAATTTTCATTTAGATCATTTTGTTGAGAAAGACGATGATATAGAGAGCTATCTAAATAGGTATGAACTATTAGCTACCACATATGGGTTAGAGAGAGAAAGGTGGAGCTTAAAGTTATCTCAGGGACTTCGTGGGGCAGCTTATGAAGTTTTTGCAAAAATGAGCAGAAGTGATCAGGAAAATTATGACATGCTAAAGCAGGCTCTTTTGTTAAGATATGAAAAGAATGCAGAATTTTATAGGAAAAAATTTAGGAATGCTAAACTACTGTCAGGTGAAACCTATCACCAGTTCTCTGCATGAATAGAGACATACTTGGAGAAATGGACTTCTCTGGGGAAAACCCAAGATCTTAAGGAAATGGTCCTTATAGAGCAATTAAGAGAGTCCATGGCTCCAGACCTGAGAAAGTTTCTCATGGAACAAGGTGCAGAGAGGCTGGGTGAGTTGCTAAATGTTGCTGAAAGGTATCAAGCAGCTCAAGCAGAGGTAACAGGTAATAAAAAGAAACAAGTGGATAACTTTAGGGCACCACAGAACTTTAATAAATTTGATCCTAGGGATCAAAACAAAGGTAAGCACCAGTTTGATAGGCCACGGTATGAAAATAAAAATAAAACCCCACAATTCGATGAAAGGAAATATGATGAAAGAAAATCTTTCAACCAAGGAAAAAGGTGGTGTAAAAATTGTCAGATGGACAATCATGACACTGACCGTTGCAGAAGGAAACCTGTGTATATGGCCACCCTTCAGGTCAGGTCGACCTCAAGACAGGAGGAGGATATTATGTTAGATACCACTCCAGAAGAGATGAGGAAGGCACAGGCTGGGGATAAAACACTCAAGCCTTGTTTCAGGAAATTGTCAACTTGTCGTACAACTCCAGGCAAGGGAGATTTTTTACATGAAAAACAAGTTGATGTATAGGAAGACTGGAGCTAGATCCAAAGGTCAGGGACAGCTGGTACTTCCTAAAAGATATAGGGCAGACTTAATAAGGAGCCTACATGTGAAACCAGATGGGGACCATGAGAAGATAGGTACCATCATTCAAAAGGTGGCTCACAATTATTATTGGCCCAAAGCAAGATGGGACATTGAGAATTTTGTAGAAAGGTGTAGCATAGCACATGAGGGAACACCCACAAGTGGGAACATTGATCAGGACCTGGACACGCCACGGGGCAAAATTAGGCCTGATAATAAAAAGAAAAATAGATTTGATAAAGTGGACCAAATGGAATGGGAAGCCCCTTTTCACGGACAAGCTTCACTTAACTGTTTTACAATGGCCACTATGTGGAGAGTGCAAAGAGATGTCTTACCCCAGGATAAGCCGAAAATCCCTCAATCGGACTTAAACAAACTGGAGGAAGAGGATGTAGAGAGGAAATCTCTCATCAAGAATTTTAAGTGGGGAGAAAGCCCCAAAAGAAAAATTGGTAGCGGTCGTTTTATGCATGATAATTCTGGGAAGAAAAATCATCACTATAGAGCTTCGAGTGGAAGAGACCATACCGGTGCATGGACAAATAGGTCCACAAAATTAAAGGTCCATATGTAGCTTTGTTAAGAACGTGGACTGATGAAAAGGCAGAGGAAAACATTACATCTTCATACCAATATGTGAATGAGCTGACCACTCGTTTAAAAACTGGCTGGAAACTTGCCAATGAAAATTTGAAACAAGCCAGGAAGAAACATGCTGCCTATTATAACAGGAAGGCGAAAGACAGAGATTTGGCTGTGGGAGAGAAGGTACTGCTTCTTCTCCCCGGGAGTCAGAATAAGTTACAGATTGGATGGCAAGGTCCATATACAGTTTTAGAGAAGGTGTCTAGAACAAATTATAAGATAGATAAGAAGGGGAAAGAAAAAATCTATCATGTGAATCTCCTGAAGAAATATTTGGAAAGAGAACATCAGGAAGAGACACACTTGTTGACCTTGTCCATCGCCATGGAGATGAAAAAGGAACCACTTTCATCATTTGAATATCCATTACACCCCTGTGAGACAGCAGCACAGGTGAAAATCAGTACACATTTAACGAAAACTCAGAAAGAGAGAGTGCAACAGGTTCTAAATAATCATGCAGAGGTGTTAACAGACCGACCAGGGCATACAAACCTATTGGAATATGATATGAAACTGATAGACCCCACACCTGTCTGTATGAAACCATATTCGATTCCGTTTGCTAAGGAGAAAGCTTTGAAGGAAGAGATAGACTATCTGTTGAAGGAAGGAATTATTTCACACAGTGAATCTTCGTATAGTTCCGGTGTTGTACTCTTAAGGAAGCCCTCTGGAGAACATAGACTCTGTATAGATTACAGGAGACTGAATGCTATTACAGAAGGACAGGTGGATCCATTGCCGGATACAAATCAGCTGTTTGCCAGATTAAATAAAGCTAAATATTTCTCAAAAGTGGATCTGAGTAAAGGATACTATCAGATTCCAGTAAAGCCTGAGGTTAGACCATACCTAGCTTTTAGTACCTCAGAAGGACACTATGAGTTTAATAGATTGCCATTTGGATTGAAGAATGCGCCTAGTGTCTTCTCTAGAATGATGAGAAAATTATTGGACCCTCTGAATAATCCATATATAACAAATTTCATGGATGATATCCTTATAGCAACAGAAACATTTGAGGAACACATTGACTCTCTGAATATGCTGTTTAATCGACTTAGGGAAGCAAATTTAACAGCCCGACCAACCAAATGTTGCGTTGGATGTAAAGAATTGGAATTTTTGGGACACACAGTTTATCAGGGAAACATGACCCCTGACCCAAAGAATTTAGAGAAACTAAAGAAAGCCCCGAGACCACAAACCAAGAAGGACGTGAGATCCTTTGTCTCATTATGTGGTTTCTACCAGAAGTATATCAAAAACTTTAATTCCATATGTGCACCGTTAACTGATTTGACACGTAAAGGACATCCAGATCGCATTACATGGACACCACAATGTGAAATGGCTTACCAAGAATTGAAGGAAAAGCTCACAAGTAAACCTATTTTGAAATTACCTGACTTAAGTCAAGAATTCATAGTAAGGACGGATGCCAGTAATATTGGGTTAGGTGCAACTCTACTACAGAAATCAGATGCATTGGATGGGGAATTAAGCCCAGTGGCATATGCTAACAGAAAGTTGAATAAAGCTGAAATCAACTACTCAACTAGCGAAAAAGAATGTCTTGCAGTAATATGGGCAATAAAGAAATTCAATATTTATCTGTATGGGAAGGCATTTAAGTTGCAAACGGATCACAAACCTTTATCGTTTCTAGCCCAGGCTAGGCATGAGAACTCTAGGTTACTCCGATGGTCCTTACTTTTGGCTCCATATAATTTTAGCATTGAGTATATATCTGGAAAAACAAATTTGGGAGCGGATTTTTTAAGCCGCCATCCGAATGATGAGAATCACCGTAAACCCCAGAAATAATAATAAATTTCTCTATGTGTATATAGAATAAAGGACTGACATATAATGTCTGTTTTAAGAGGGGAGATGTCGTGAATTATTCTAATCCCCATATATAAATTAAAACGTAAATGCAAAGCCTAACAAATAAATTTAATAAAAGGAAAGAAGAATGGTAAAGAACAGTGCTGTCACAATGTCTGTACGCAAAATCCCCCTGTGTTCTCCTTCGTCTGCAAATTGTAACGCTTTCACGTTGATAGTAAAAGCCTACTGTATTATTACCCGCTTTCTTCAATGAAACGTGTACTGTATTTCTTGGAAAAACCTTGAGATACGCAAGCTGATCAATGACCTAAATTTAATATTTCATTCATTCCATTTTATACACGGCGTAACTAAAAGACAGATGGACTAAAGGATAGAGAGAAGGGAGAGGCAGAAAGCAAGGACACATGCAACACTAAACACGCGTCGCTCGATACACAATTGCTGCCATCACGCGTGTAAGGCCACAAGCACTGGCTTTTTTTCAAATCGTCAGTGATAAAAACCCTACCCATACCAGAGTTAGGTTTTTAAAATCCTGAAAAACGCTTATTGGGAATTATGACATTATACCGGTTTACGTTTGAAAACATGACAGTACCCAGACACCCTCAAGTTTGGAAGTGAGAAGGTAGTAACAGCACGACTATCCTAGAAAAAAATGCATATGGGCTCCATTAAATTCGTATATTTGGGTTCCTTAGGGTTTGCTGACAAAGAATATGTAAAACGTTACGCAAATAGTCTAGGAATTACCAAGTTATGGCCAAAATAAAATAGTGGGGGTGCCTGACAGCATGAAATCATTTCTGCTCATAAAATTTTTTTATAACGTGTTTGAAAAAACATTACGTTACGGAAATAGCCTACCATGTTAACTCCTATTTGATTGGAGCGCAACAAATGTAAGACTAAACACGATTGGTCGGGCTATAAATACTATCTTGTGTTGTCAGGGGAAACGTGAAAAGGGGTATTTTTTTGAAAAGATGTGTAGACATGGTTTGATTGGGTAGAGCTGCGAATATACTCAATTCAGAGCGTCTGTTCCTTGCCACATCTTGTAATAAACCTACTAAGAAGCAGTGCGTTGAGCACCAGTGTATATTTTTTATAAAATAAAGCCTGGGACATCGGCAGATCGGAGTTGTGCTATATTCATTGCCAGTCAACGAAACTGTTTATTATTTCCATGAATTGTGGTAAGCTTGAAATATTCAATATCTTTTAATGAAAATTGAATGTAAATTGATAATTTATGTCTGTATATATGTGTAGTTCAGTAGCGAACATGATGTAAAGCCTATAGTGCTCCAGCCTGAACAGAAGGTGTCGGAGGAAAGTAAAACTGCATGGAATGGCCAAACAGTACACTGACACCTAGATTATTGACTAGAAAGAAATAATGCTGGAATTGCAGAGGCGTAGTAACCATTAGGGAGGGAAATACTGGTATAAAGTATTTCAGATGAAGCTGACAGTTGGCCTAACGCTCTGAACTCAATGTTTGTGATGTATTGTGCTCAGTGTAGAAATAGAGTATAAATTAGTTCTGACGTAGAAGGTACAACCTTCTTGTTTCAGGGACCGTGGTCTTAAAGTTATTGAGCAGCACCTGGTCAGAGCTTTGCTGAAGCCAGAGGTGGACAGCATACTCCTTGGTCCATATAGCAACCAGTGGGGTGGCTCCAGAACTCATTAAAGTAATCGAGCAGAGGAGTCTTTTACTGCAGTCATCACGAAAGATAAGAGAGTGTGGCCATGGAGCTCAACATTATGTACCCCCATCTTAAAATGACATTGTAAAATAAAATTAAGAGGGGAATTTAATTGTTTTCATACCAGGAACTGAGAACATCTCCAATACTAGTTCCAATAGAAACAAACTATTGAAGTCATGATGACAAATACCAACAGAGCTTGAACAAAACAAAACCAGTATTACCTCATATTACTACTACACAACTGACACACATAGGATACTATTAATAATATATGTCACTACAAGATTCATATTAATAAATTCTGTACATATAACTTGTAATTAAAATTGATTGTGATTCCTGGTTCCCTTTGTATTTGAATCAGGACACATATACATTCATGACAGCACTGAATATATATTGTTATTTGAAAAGTTATCAGTGACTCCTTTAAGATATCCTCGTAGAGTGTTTTATGTATGTGAGTGTCACAGTGTTGTCAAGTGTGGTGGAATAAATTAAATTGTTTATCTGTCTGTTGTTGTTATGACTTACACTTCATCATACACATACCCTAGACATATAACGTAGTCATCACACTATTCCAGAATAATTCTGACTGAGGTATACATATGTGGCAGCAAGTAAGGTTATCTATAATACACTACTCTTATTAGATATAGATACCTTCACAGCTGATCTCAGTCAGTACACTAAGTCCCCTATAAATATTTATAACATCCCACTTCACCACACCTACGCGTAATGGCATTAGTGGTAACATTTCTGTGCAGCCTCTATTAATAAAATGTAATATTGTCAAAATTTGTGCATGGCCTTTAAACATGAAGAAACAAAAAACAAAAAACCCGAACCTTAGAAAGTTATAGACTTTCAAAAATGGGCACTTATGCATAATTGAAGAATTTAAATAATATTGCCAGATCACTAATGTGGGACCTGAAAAAAATAAACAGAAACATATAATGGCATAAGTCATAAAAGTTTTGTGCAGCCTCTATTAAGATATACTATTGTCAGAACTTTTGTATGACCCTGAAACATGAAGACCCCCCCCCCCCCGAAACATGAAAACACCCCCTTCCTTTTTTTTTTCCACAAACGAAAGTTATATACCTTAAAAATGGGTGCTTGTGCATAACTAAAGAACTGAAATGGTATTGTCAAATCAACAATGTGGAACCTGAAAAAAAATAACCAGAAACGTATAAAGGTATAAGTGATAACAGTTTTGTTCAGTCTCTATTAAGATGTAATATTGTCAGAACTTCTGTGTGGCCTTGAAACATGAAGCGCCCCCATCCCCCGCGAAAGTTATATACCTTAAAAAATCTGTGCTTGTGTATAATTAAAGAACTGAAATGATATTGTCAGATCACCAATGTGAAACCTGAAGGAGTGATATTGTCAGATCACCAATGTGAAACCTGAAGGAGTGATATTGTCAGATCACCAATGTGAAACCTGAAGGAGTGATATTGTCAGATCACCAATGTGAAACCTGAAGGAGTGATATTGTTAGATCACCAATGTGAAACATGAAGGAGTGATATTGTTAGATCACCAATGTGAAACCTGAAGGAATGATATTGTTAGATCACCATTGTGAAACCTGAAGGAGTGATATTGTTAGATCACCAATGTGAAACCTGAAGAAGTGATATTGTTAGATCCCCAATATGAAACCTGAAGGAGAGAACCAGAAAAATGCGAGTGGAACAAGAGGTGAGGAAAAATAGCTGGCAGTGGATTTGATAAACATTGAGGAAACCACCTGATAGCATTAGAAGGAATTCCGTTTTTGTAAAATGCTCCTGGTACGAAAATAGATGGAGGTATAAAAACACATATAGATGAGAATTGGAGACAGAATGAAAGGTTATAGGAGACACGGAAAAGAACTTGAAACGATGATACTGAACAGGAAGGTGTGACGTGAAATCGTTGAAGACCTATACTTTTCAGGGAGTTTCTCACGAAGTAGTATATGCATATTGTGTATATATTCGAACGCAAGGCCGTTGTCAGGAACAAACAACCAAAAACAGAAATGAAAGAAACCAGAAATAACTACAATATTTTTTTTAAAAAGAACGAAAATGATACTACCTGTAAATGTTTAAAAAAAAAAAAAAAATATATATATATATATATATATAAATATATATATATATATATATATATATATATATATTTATATATCTATATTTAAATATATATATATATATATATATATATATATATATATATATATATATATATATATATATATATATATATATATATATATATAACAGATAGACAGATAGTCAGGCAGACTGCAACGAAACGGCTCCAAATTCTCTATGATTAGGATCGTATATAATAATTTTTTTACTGTAGTTTGCCCGTGGAACATACCTGTCTCGGTGATTTGACCTGTGAAGATCAATTCTTTTAGTACTGACACCGTTGTAGCAAAATTGGTACCATTACCTTTGGGATCGATACTCGCAGTGAAATTGTATTGACGAATGAAATGCCGCGAGAGCAAGGCACAAGCCGAAAACGTAAGATACCTAGGAAATATGGACGCTTAGTGAACATTATTTTGTGTTAAAGGTGGCATCGTTCGAATTATATCGAACAGGAAGGATGAAAAGTGATAATTCTTTCACCTTTGATTCCAGGAGGAAACAAGGTTTGATTATGCATAGGTAACAGTGCAAGGCATGCCGTATTTGCTAAGATAATTGAATTCTATTGTGTCAAGACGTGAGTTGATAAGACTTTTGTCACTTCTGCTAAACCTAGCAAATCGTAGGATGAACAGAATGTGGAAAGTCATATATAGAAAGAAAGCTCCAAGTTGTCTGAATAAAACGAGATATAGGTGAAAACGATGGCATGTACATAAAACGAGAACGGCGAAGCAATGTACAGACCACTAACATAAATGCCCAAAAATGTATCGGGCTAGTCAATAAATTTTGTCCACAAAAACCTAGTGACTTCATGCTCTGAAGGAGGTCCGCTATTGGCCTATATATAAAGGAGGCAAATTTGAAATGACACACTCACAGCCAAAGTATTCTATGCGCTAAGGACATGGAAATCTGTAACTGTGGGCAGACTACTCAACCAAGTATTGTCCAGTGTATTTCTATAGCAAGAAGGTTCGAATCTGTAATCTGACAGTCAGAAGCCTGATGATAGATTAATACGTGTAATCCTGCAACATTGACTAGGAGCACAATAACTGATCTACACAGAGTTACTGGTATCCCTAATGCATGGGAGGGCCGGTACTGACTGTGTGATGATATACATTGATACACCGATCCCATTTGTAGTATTTGTATAGTTAGAATAATGTAGAAATAAAAATTAGGGGAGTTGTGATGTATCGTCTTCGCCCCGCCTGCAAACGCATCGGGTATTGATAGACTGTAACGTAGGGTAAAATTAAATAGAACATGTTTGAAACAAAACGAAGCGTAATTCTTTTTCCATAACATGTTTGAAGCAAAATCTCAGTGTAATTTTGGTTCCAGACGAAAAAATGCTACTATTGACAAGCGAGAGTGGGTTTTAGTCCCCGCAAACTCATTTCTACTACTATATTTGAAAATACTGCGCAAAGCCTGTGATAAAATTAACCGTGATACAACGTTAAAATATCTCCAAAGATAAAATGTAGGGATAAAAATAATGCGTAAGCTACTAGAAGACATGATCGCCCATGCCGCGGGTCACCACCCGCCATGGAAACTAACTTGCTAGACGTGAAGGCAAAACGTTTACCCTTGGGACGGGATGAGAACGGAGATCAAAAAGAAAAATATGACTGAACACGTGCTTGAAACTAGCAAGGCTAAAAAGACGCAATTGGTGGGGAAAGGAAAAAAATTCACGTCCCCAAGTTGACACAAGGTAAAGAAATGGACAAAAGGGACCTTAGCTATTATACGCAACAGTCATTTCTTGGACGCTTTTGCGATACTTAGTCCTTTATTTGAATTCAGCGGCAAAGGCATTACAGAAGATGCTCGAACATATTTCAAAAAAAAAAAAAAAAAACTAACCTTGAAAAGTAACTTTTTCTTAATAATAATGTTAGGAATATAAAACCTAGCTGGCCGGATGGCCCATCTTGAGCAGAGAAATAATATGCTTTCATTTATACAGACGGATAGATAATAATGAAGATATTGACAAAATACTGTGTTGTTCATATCAGCGAGCGACTGCATTGAAACAAAAACATGTCACTAATTTTCAAAAAAATTGCGGCCTTGAGACTCAAGTGCTAAAATCTAGATGAATGAAGGAGAAGGGGAATTAGTGGAAAGTTGTGGCTAAAAATAACTCTAGAGGCAGATTCGTGTAGGAAATGCATGTATAAACAAGTGTGTTTTTGTAAAAAACGCAAGTAGAGACAGACGGACCAACAGACAATAATACATACTTGACTGAGGTATGACTGAATTGACTTTTGGTTGGAGGTTTGAAATTTGAAAAGGAAAAAAGGCGGTGATTGGCCACAGATAAACATATTATCGGCGCTCAGACGCGCATCTTTGCCATTCATCATAAATTGTCCAGTAGTAGACACAGTAATTCTTCAGTGGTGTAATTCCCAGAAGCTAATTGCAATATTTAGAGGGACGCCATACTAGAGCCAGCAGCTCAGCTGAGTTTTGCTAGCATATAACTGTGTTCTCTATTCATAATTCTGGTAAGACTGAAAGTATTTCTTTGTATATTTTAATATTGTTTAATGTTTCGAGTGAATTGATACTGCCATATCATAATCTGCCCAATGGGCTGATCACCCGTTGGCTTGTCACACCGATTACGGATACAACGGCAGATGGATCTATTTGTTGTTGCCCTAAAGACGCCGCTAGGCGTGATGGGAAACTACAACAGAGAAAATCAATCTGCTGTTGCCCTTAAGACGCCACAAGGCGTGATGGCCTCTGACTGCTTGGTCGGTCTTTGGCTAAGGACGGAAGAAGAAGAAGAGATATCATAATCTATCCCTTACAACAAGTAAGGATTCGCTCTAGATCCCCAGCCCCAGTTCAGGGTCTAGAGACAAACAAAATACATAAACGCCAGCAAGGATTATGAAGGGCGGATCAAGTGTTGAGATCAGAGGAACATATCACCTATCCTATTCAATGGCAGGAAGTTAATGAACATATTTCAGAATATGTAGTCTTGGGGAACTTATACTATGTGAAACCAATTTGGTAAGATGTGCTGTATGGTCAGAGAGATCTGACCCCGTCTATGTGGTGTTGTTGTGTAGTGTTAAGTGTAGAAGTGGCTCAGGAGGTAGAGTTCTGACACATGACCCAATACTTTTATTTCAGAACTGTGAGTTTTTTATTTGGCACCAAAGTGGTGTCAAATGCTATGTTGAAAAAATACAAGTGTGGACCCGTGCAGTCTAAAATTTTGGCAGAGCAGCCTATATTGCCCCCAAGCACGGAGAGGTGGGGCCACCAGATTCCAGCACCAGAACTACTCAGTCAAAGATACGTGAGCGTCTGGCCTGCTGGACATTCACCAACGTATTTAATAACTAACACCCAATTATATTCCCATCAACTAGAACATACCATGTTGGGAAATAAACTAGTATTTTTCCCATCAGTAAATGGACAATGTTTGGTAGTCATAGACTGGGAGTGATGAAGCCACCCCAACAGCACATCCATTAATCGTTCTCCCAGATAAATTACAAATATAAACAGTAGTAATATTAACTAGTCTTGTAAAATTCATATGTACACACCTTTCATTTATTATGCCATATATTCATGCATTTCATTCATAATTTCAAAACCTTTCATATGTTCTGACCAAAATAAAACCTTGATTCAGAACAAATAAACTTAAAGAAAATTTAATATCAAAATTTTAAACAGCTTGAGTTAGTTCAGTGTGTTATAAATTTTATTAATATTATTAGACTTATTAAATATACGTGTGTGTGTTTGTATATACTAATACAACACCTTACATTTCAGTACCCTAGATTTTTAACGTAGCCACATTCATTAGAAAAAAAGATATGTGTGAGGTCGTAAGTGGTAGCAAGAAGGGCCTTCTGTAAATTCACAGCTACATTTATCTCAGGAGCCTTCACAGCTGACCTCATGCATCACACTAGGTAATATCACAACCATACAGTACCATCAAATCCACTACAAAGCCAATACTTGTTCGTTTGATAGTCACGCAGTTGGACATGTATAAACACACAGACAGCGCATGGCCTGCCAAATAGTACAGTTTATGACGTAACAGACTAGTGGTTTCAGTTTGAACAAAGGGAGAGAGGGGGATAGATGAAGTATTTATAGAAAAGTAGAAATTTCCGAATATTCTGGAAAATATATGGACTTCTTTATTACAAGGGATATGACCATAAAACTTGGTTAGTTAGATAGAATATCTTCTCCTGAGTAATAATATGTTTTAAAATACAAATTCCTCCAGATAATAATAAAGATATAGTCATAATACTGTATAGGTTCGTACAGACAGTCGGACAGACCCTCGTTTTTGCATTCACTATCGGTGACAAATTTTTGCACGCGTTGTTGAAAAGAAGCAGAAGAGGGAGGGTCAAAGTCGAAGTGGGGAACTTTAGGAGTGAGAGGCAAATGTATTGGGCCAAAAAGCAAGTCTATTTTTAACTAACGCCAAGATCGGAACGGACCGACCGACAGAGGTACCCCGAAATTGGGCTGTAATTTTGGCTTTATTTTCAAATTAAAGTCAGAACTGGAAATCGTCCAACACATTTAATATTACTGAAAAATTTGACGGCTCGACGCCATTTGAATTAATACTGTCCCTTGAACAGGACGATTGAAAGTCTGTGAAGTGTGACTTGCCTTATTAAATATATATATATATTAAAGTAAAATAAAAAGGCGTCATAGTCCAGCCAGCGGCACGTCTGAAGTTGTGCCAAATCAACGTACCTGTGGTTTTTTTCTTGAATTTGTGGTAAGACAGAAATTATTAATATTTTATTTTAAAATGTGAGTGTGAGATACTGCCATTTGAAAAATATTACGACTGTAAGTAAACAGGTCCCTAGCAGACCCATGCAGGGCCTAGAGGTTGATTCATCATGTAATAAACTACCAGAGAGGTAGAACTAAAATATTTTATAGGTTGCCACGAGGGATCATATCACCTATCATATTGTATGGAAAAAGATCATTGATAATGGCAGAGGTGTTGCAGCCATTAGGGGAGAGGAATGTGAAACTGGTACTACTTGTTACATCATTTATGTGGATGGGCTTGGTTGGTCAGAGAGATCTGACCCAGGTCTTTTGTTTTAAATATATTATTGTTTGTAAAATTGGTGGATTAGATATTATGTTAAGACCGAACATAATTTTCATGTTGCAGGGTTTCTTTGTCTGGCACTGTGCTAGTGCCAGATGTTCTGAAGTGAACGACTCTGTATGAGAGTGGATGTGTCTCTAGTCGTACAAGCTGTCTACCACTAGGGTAGTAATATTGATACACACTGTCTATCATATTACCTCAGAGAAAGTGAGGCAGTGGCCGTTGGCCGGAAAGACAACTATCTTCAATCGTCACAGGCCAGATAAGTATATCAGACCTGGTCTGCGGAATTCATCAACTTCTCCACCCAATAAAAATTGAACTGTAATAAAAAACTTTTCCACCAATACTTATGTATAACAAGAAAATAAACTTTGTGAAATAAAAGACCGGGTATGATGTAAATACCCCGACCCGCCATCCAGCACTATTTAGGAATTAATATAGGTTTAGTAACTACAGTATTAGATTTTAAAATATATTTATGGACCGTTCGTCCTTTTTGGTTTGATTGACCTGAATATCTGTATGTATATATATATATATATATATATATATATATATATATATATATATATATATATATATATATATATGTATATATATATATATATATATATATATATATATATATATATTGATTTCATTTGATTTGACAGTCCTGACCAAAAGAATATTAGGTTCAGGACTAATAAAATTGTAAAAAGATTTTCCAATACCAAACTTAAAACACAGTGTTAGTCGAGTTGATCATAGAACTTAATATTTGTGAGTGTCTTGAGTATTGGGTTACCATCACACTACAATTTCATTACCCTAGACATTAGACGTAGCCATCAGACATACTAGTCAAGAATAATTCTGAGTGAGATCTTAGGGTGGTAGCAGAAAGGTCCTATGAGAACACACCTCATCAATTGTAATACTCAGGGGCCTTCACAGCCTGATCTCACTCAGTTACACTATCAACTTAACACCAACATTCATAACATCTAAACCCACCACAGACTGCAAAGATTGACAGACGTGTGTCACGCATCACAATCAACAACCGGTTGGGTGAGATATAAAGCCAGCAGCGCAGACATCCAAGATAAGTTTTATTATAAAAGACTAATTTCACAAACATTATGGAAAGAAAGCCGTCATATGATGACATTTGATTCAAGTATAAGTCAGAACCCATAGATTATATATAAACAATGACTTTATTGTTATCAAAGTGTTGCCAAGTGCATATTGTAAACATTTTGTGAATATATTGAATTAATTCCGTGAATATCTGTCATATAAATTTCAAAAAAAAACATTCACTATACATAAATAAATTGATTAATGATTGTACCCGAGGACTGTGTTAACTTTATCATTGTTAAAGTTACCCGTTTGTTTTGATTTACCCTAGACTAAAGCATAGGATAGTCGTTAGCGAGTAGACGAGTTAGACTCTTGTACTAATTCTTACCACCTGGTCAAAATATCTTCACAATCTGAATATACCTGTGCCATCCATACATCAGTGCTCATTTCTGAGACTGGGGTATTTCTTGTAGTCCAGAGTTCTTATCTGACACTATTATCTGGTATCATCTACGAGTAGATAGACCTGTATATTATCCGACCTCGCTACAACTGTGGAAAATAACTACTCACTGGATTTTCACCATAATAATTGAATCAAGGGGAAACCTTCTTTAATACAATTGGTAGACAGTTAAACTGGAATAATATCATTGGTCAAAGTTGCGGACTCCTATTATGCAAAGACGAACTGGTCAGGAACTAAACAAAATGCAGGCTCAGTCAAGTCAGACTGACTGAAAAAAAAGTAAATAAGCCCACTTCATGGTTCAAATACATCTTGAATTCCCATCAAGCAAATACGGTTGAAAAGACGACGATCTGGCTTGCACTTGTGATAAGCTACACGCCACACAATCCTAGAAGTAAAGTTCTGTCTGAAGGATTCCTATTTCCAACGTTCAAAACGGATAATTGTGAATAGAAAGTCGCACTTGAAGTCTATGCTGCCATTGGTTCTGACTTTGTAGAACAGTGCTGCAAACTTGCACATAACCTATTGCAGATTTTCTATTCTAGTGAATCATTTCATAGGCTATCCACTAGCCGCGAAAGAAAAATCGTGGGACATAGCCATATATTCATCGAGGAAGTCATCAACTATTCACCTACAGAACTGAGCTGAACTGTAGCGTTAGAATCCAGCATATAGGTACAAATAAGTATTGGGGAGACGAAACCCGTAAATCATGATGATAACAGTGCCAAATTGAAAGTATATTATTTTTCGAACTTTTATAACCTGTATACATAAATATCAACACTATAAATATATCATCGTTAATGTTGTATTGATTCGCCCATAATTCGGAATTATTAATTCTATTTTAAACAGTTTACCATCTATTCTTGGCTGTGCAAATGACTAGGAGATGGCAGTAGATCTACCAAGGATAGGGGCATATCCAGAAAGTATCGGAAGATCTCGAAGACGGCTAGATATAGTGCTGCATTCCTCATCATCGCACCAGATTATAATGATTGAGCTGACCGTGCCATTTGAATCTAGATCTGACGAGCAACGCTCGTTCAAAGTGGTCAAGTATAATGATCTGGACACGGACTTGAGACACGACGGGTTTATTGCAAGGGTCACGGCTGTTGAGGTAGGTGCAAGAGGTCTAGTGGCTGCCTCGGTGTATGATCTACTGAAACTGTTGGGTTTGAAAGGACAGTCAAGACCAAAGGCACCTAAGAAGCTCAGTGAAACTTCGGAAAGGGCCCCGTGCTGGCTGTGGAACAAATGCAGCGGGTATTGGAATTCTGGACTGTTGCGAGTATGGGAATAGAGGATGTCTGAGTTTAGACAGACTATGAAGGAGTAATGTGAAAGTAGAGAAAATTAAAGTCACTAATGAAAATATGGAGAGAGATATGACTTCTGGAGAGAAGAGAGATATAATAAAATATCTAAGGTCTACTTCCCAGCCATACTCGAGACTATGTTTTAATATGTTATACCCTTCTCCGTCCTCTCATGCAAAATAGGTAAATCTATTACAGTAAGGACTACAACAGCAAAGATCAAGTGACAGTTAAAATAGGATGAATTCTGACCGCTGTAAACATATAAATATATTTATTAAAGAAACCACAATACCAACATAAAACAATAACTTAACTAGCTCTGATGGGCTGGTGATTATATGTTACAATCACAGAAAAATACTTCACTCAATCTCTCAGGCAAAACGTCTCACTCCGATCCACCAACACCCATACATTTTCTCACTATCAAGATAATCTAACTAACGGGGAAGGGCCCCATTTGGGTTAAGAAAACGGCCTCCTGTAAAGTTAACAAATCCTGGTAGGTAAATTTACTCCTCAGCTAGAAAAAAACACTACACTGTTCCACCTAATTTTATATTCAAAGGTTATGGAGATAAGCTCTCTTTCTGTAACAGCGTCGTAATAAATCCTCTGCGTTCACAATTTCCTAAGGCTGGTGGCCACACAAGCAGGTGAAGGAGATTAAAACGAGTGCAGAAATACCTGCACTCACTAATATATCCAATCACGAGCAACTACTGCTGGTGTGATTGGAATGGCGAGTGTCGAAAATCTGGTGTAAGAAATTTGCACACAGAAAGTGACAGACTATTGGGTTTAACTGAAGGGGAGATAAGACTATGATTTGTTGAAATGTAAGTAAAGGGTGATAACTCCTAAATCGCGCTCCTTTAAAAAAGTCGTGGTTTTAGTTAATAGGGAGTCGTGTGTTAGAAATTCTGGTTTCATAAATTTGCATAAGCTGATTTAGCGTGCTTGGAGCTTGCGTTAGAGGACGATAAAAATTTGACTTGTTTCTTGGGAAGCATAGGGCGATAATTTATAAATACGTCTCTTAGGGGATAAAGTGGGTTTGGTTTTTCGGGTAATGCGAGCGAAGTAAGTTTTGCACGGGATTTTGTAGAAGCGAGTGAACGGTTCGTGACGAAGTCTGATCTAGAAACTTCGTAAATAATTGTTATGGTAAATCGGGGTTTTAGATTTAATCAGACGCGTTAAGCGTAAGTTGAGAAATATGGGTTCTCTCCCAAGTGTTAAAGGTACTTAGAAGGGTGGACAAGAGAGACAGTGTTCCAATGTTGAAGAAAATATACACCTTCTCAAGACGGCCAGACGACTAGGTATGTCGAATCTCGACAATTAGATAAACAGTTAGAATAGAGAAGATGGCAGAGATATTGTGAAACAATAAACATTGGTAGAAAGTATTACCCCTGGCGTTTAGGCCAGTCTTTTCTAAAGACACCAAGTAATCACACTAAGACTCGAATGTTCAGAAGATAGAAGTACAACAGAGCAAGCAATAGCAGAAGTAAGAACAACGAGTACTAAGATAATTGCTATGACAGAAGTTTCAAAATGACAACAGTGGTTCTCTAACCATAACCATATTGACTGCCAGAGTCAGTAGACAAATACAGAAGCAGTGACAGCGCCTAAGAGATCGGCGTGAAGTATGTTTACCAGATATTTAAACCATCAACCATCTGTCTGACATAAGCTGTTGTAATCGTCAAAGTGGTCATCAGAAGTAACTTAACATCATCATCCAACTGCCTACTGTTTAGGACAGTGATTCGAACTCACCATACCCACCATCATCACACTCCATCAGCCCTCACGACCACACTGGCAAACAAATATCCAGGAGGGACCAGCAGGTGCACCTCTTATGCTGGATAGTGAAGAATTGATCTCTCAGACAGGCGACGAATACTAGCAATAGGCCAATTCTCTCTGGCGTTTCGTCAGTATACTCCGAGTTAACTGAACGTAAATGGGTCTGACGATAGTGCCAAAGTGACTGGATGGCAAAGGGGCAGTCTGTATGTGTTAGAATGACAGTAATCTCGAACAATTGGCTGCTTTACGTTATTCACGACTCAGCCGTATATGCTGAAATAGGCAGTATGATCTGGACTGCCGTGCAATATTTGTTATAAGGAAGTTGTAATCCAACTGAAAGCAGAAATCTAATCAGGACGCACAATACAACGTTGTGACCAATGCCCGGGTTAGAATAATTCCTGCACTACAACTGCTATTAGCTCTGGCGCAGAATATCACTTTGTACAGTGGCAGAATTTTCTTGAGACAAAGATACTGAGTGGTATAGACACCTCGCTTATATAGTAAGATAAAGTCTGCAGGTGACTTTTGCACGTACAAGGATCTAACGTAATAAGACATAAGGGTCTAGGGAAATGTTTCCCTGGCGACTTAAGATACAGGAAAAAGACGTAATCTGAAGTAAAACTAGGCAGTCTTACGAGCGACCTGAGTTCGAGATTCTAGACTCAGGCAGAAGGATGAAAAGTTAGAGTTACTTCCCGGTGCCCACGGGTTCTCTGTAAATCGAAGAAAACAGGGAACTAGCCGTTCTCTACAAGAATGGTAGAATAACAGGACCTTTAGCTAGATGCCGCTATCCACGTACAGAGGGGTGGAATATAGCCTGTCCAACGTAAGATTGACATGACCAATGCCAGAAATAGCGCTATTAGGAGCTATAAGACAGAAAAGTGGGCGTAGACAAAAATAGAGAACAAGACAGGGCAGACCACTCGGCTAAAAGTGACAGAAATTTCATTCACAACACGACAAGGACAGTAATTCATTTTCAATATAGGGGTTACTTTCACAATTGCCTCCAGCTGGCAGAAAACAGGAGTGAAATTGAAAGCTGCAACCAGGGGGAGTGGGTTCAATTCTCTGCACAAGACAATAGGAGGCTGCCACATGCGACTCAAATCCCAACCTCCCACAGAGTGTAACGGAGATTAAGGGACCGAAAGACTGGATCAACGAGGGGACTACTTGTGATGATCAGATTGCTTCCTGTTGTATCGCTCTGCATAAAATGTCCTATCATCTTTTAGTAATGTTTTGTTGTTGTGTATTATAATTTCCAAAGGAAAGAATAGTTAAATAGTTGCATACATTTTACTCGGTAGGGAATTGTTAACGAGCTGCATTTACATGACTTATTAATAGAGACACCCTTGGAGCATAGGGTAGGTCTAGCGAGAAGGTGACTTACTTACAGCTCTCTTCCTACAGCTATCACCTAGATCTGTGCGGTTAACTACTTAAATGTCCTGTGCTATCTCCTCCCCTCGTTCACTATTTTTCTTCTCGGCTTTCCGTGAGCGCCTCCTAACTATCCACCTCGCCATACAGACATATATATATATATATATATATATATATATATATATATATATAAATATATATATATATATATATATATATATTTATATATAGTCGTAGATTTGTGATAGGTGAATTAAGACTTGGTTTGGTACCTTCTGAATAGCAATAGAAACAAGTGATAGCTCAGTGGGAGATGAAAAATAGAAAAGGATTTCACGAGTGAGATGGAGGAAATATATTAGAGTCGGTCTCTGACCCTCGAGATGATTTCTCTCAGTCAGCTTATCACCTACAACAGATTAAGATTTGTCAGACCGTCTAGTATAATATATAGTAATATATATATCCCTCACATACACACACACACATAAGTGACTACAATAGACACACAGACGTGAAACTATGATAATGGAAATATAGATAATTGGGAACGAACTGACCGACACACTGGAATAAGTTCAAGTGAATTTTAATTATCATAATAAAATTCCATCACAACACATAAAATTATATCAAACATATACAAATAGTCATAATGTCAATGAATTGCTACAAGAATGATAGACCCATTGGTATGATCTTTTCCCTCGATGTATAGCCCACAGTCCTGTTAGAAGAAAAGTGATAGCCCCAAAGAGTCACGGATACATATGCTTTAGTCTAAGATTTCCCTTTAAAGGTATGAACAGACTTTGATACTCTAATCTATCCTAAGGAAAATATTGTTAGCAACAAAAAAACTTGCATAAAGAAATTTAAGACAGCAAAATAGGTGCCAAAATACAACAATAAAGGAATCACTCAGTCCTGCATTCACTCTATTCAGTCAGCCATGATCACTAGCTTGCATTCGCACTTACAGCTTTGGTAGCAACTTCTGGAAAAACAATTTTTAGGACATGCACGTACGGAATCTCCAGGGTTAGTTTTGGCCAAGGGAACCCCAGCTCCACAAAGATAAGTTGAATTCACTACTTCAGGGAACGTGTCCTTGGTTATTCTTATTTTTGGATGTCTGTATAGGTCACATTAAAATTGTCCAGGCACGAACGTTAACAGCGAGCACAGTGTCAACAGCTTAGGTTTCTAGTAACGAGGAATGTCAGGTCGGTGCCTTCTCTCAGTATAGGACTTTATTTGGTCACACCACAACTAGTCAGAACTCCGTCGGAATGTTACTGATAGTAATATTTTACTTGCCACAAGGGCTGAAATGTACTTGAGGTTTTTCTCAGGAAGAATTAAATCTGGCTCAATGGGCCCGTTACTTCATTTAATCTTAAAGTTCATGTAATGGGTACTCTGTCGTTCTGAATGCCAGCGCAATGCCAGACAGGTTTTACTTTATACACCCAAGTCTTTAAGAAAAAAAATGTTTTTGTTCTTCACAGATGTTTCTCACTACTAACACCGTTGGTAAAGTTGGGCTACCCCAGTTTCACTGAATAAAGAAAAAACAACATATAAAATACTTATACATACTATTTACTTCGGTTATAACTTACATTATAAACTGCAAGCGGAGAGCTTGACTTATCGTTTAAAACTCCCGTGAAATATTTATAAAATCAATCATAATGAATTAGAAATACATACGTATTTCGTCAATACTCAATGATGAATCAGTGCAGTTATAAGTTAGTTTAAAATATTCTCGACTAATTACTAGCAATTTAATTAAATTTATTTATAGCTGCATGAGTTTAAGCTAGAAATTATAATTTATTCTGCTTTCCACTGTAACATGTCAACTAGAGAATATAACAGACTTATAATTTAATCTCTCTGCACAGAAATCTAACTAGTAAAATGAAATAAGCGGTTATCACTGAATCACTCAACACTACTAGTCAATATATATATTTACCTCAACACAGAACTACTAAGAACTAAATCCACTTCGACCAACTAAATGATGCTTCTATTAACAGAGATCTTTAGGAATCGAACGCTAGATCGTTCTAGTCTTGACTGCAGAGTACTGAATGAATGAAGTCTAAAACTCTGGTTTATATCTTAAACAGACAAAGGATGCGCGCTATTTCTAAAAAAACCCGTCTCCCCCTCTCCTCTTAACACTTCACATACTTAGACGCTGGCCATAACTGCCAAAACGCGTCTTCACACCTACTGCGACATGTCTCATTTCTGAGCGATGCAGATTGGCGCCTTCCACACCTCACGCCGAGAAACTAGCCGAAGAAAAACTCGTGTCAGATGAAAATGTAGACAAATGTCTGCTCTCTATGTCTGACTAGACGAATTCTCACACTATTTCGTTCACATCCAGGGACTGACATATTACGCAATAAAATGCGTTACTAGTATGAGAAAAGAAACGGCAAAAGTCCGAATGGGAAAGTAATATTTTGTCGCAAACGAACGAATGCGAACAATAGGTGTAGTGGATTTTGATGTTATTGTATGGTTGTTATGTTACCTAGTGTACTGTATGAGGTCAGCTGTGAAGGCTCCTGAGATAAAAGTATATGTGAATTACAGAATGCCTTTCTGCTACCACTTACGACCTCAAACAGACTTATTAGACTATTATGAATGTTAGCTACGTTAAATGTCTAGGGTACTGAAATGTAATGTGTAGTTAAGATAATATACAGACACACACATGTAATCAATAAGTCTAATAATAATAATAATAAACTCTACAATACACTGAACTAACTCTGGCTGTTATAGTTTAAGTTTTAAAATCTTTTTAAATTTATTAGTTCTGAACCAATTTTTATGTTGGTCAGAACATATGAAATGATATGGATTTATCAATGAAATGCATATATATATATATGGCATAAAATCAAATGTAATTTGTGTACATAAGTATATTATAAGAATGGTTAATATTACTATTATCTATAATGTCTTGGGAAGAACTAGCACTGGATGTTTAGTTGGGGTGGCGTCATCACTCCCAATCTGTGACTATAAAGATCATTGTCCATTGACTTATAGACTGAAGTTAAATGTTATATTTCTCAAGAGTGATTTCTTTATTTGATGGTGGAATAGTTGTGAATCTCCAGCAGGCCAGGTTTTCACTTATCTCGCCTGTGACGATCTGGTATATGATTCTTGTGGCCCACTCCTCTCCGTAGCTGGAGTAAAAAGGTTAGGCTTCACAGACACCAATGTTAGGCGGCACAGACATCCGCTTGTGTACTCTTACAAAAGCATTTGGCACAACTTTAGTGCCAAAACAGAAACTTCTGAAACAAAATTTTGTGCCATGTGTCAGTATTCCATCTACTGCGCCACTCTTATACACAACACCACACAACAGCATTACACAGACTGGGTCAGATCTCTCTGACCAACATAGCACATCTCACCCAGTTGTTTTCAAATAGTACCAGTTCCCCAAGACTGCATTGCATCTGAGATATGTTCAATAGTTTCCTCTGTCATTCAATAAGATGGGTGATATGTTCCCACTGATCTCAATAATAGATCCACCTTCCATGGTCTTAGTTAGGTTTCCATATATTATTTGTTTGTCTCCAGGCCCTGGACTGCGGCTGGGGACCTAGAGCAAGCACTTACTTGTCGTAATCCTTTTTCATGATATGGCAGTATCAATCACTCAAAATATTAAAATAAACAAGATAAATGCTTTTATCCTTACCACAATTCAGAATTGAGAACACAGTAACTTAATACTAGCAAAACTCAGCTGAGCTGCTGGCTAGAGTATGGCGTCCCACTGAATTTTATGTATTATTTCCTGGAAAACACCACTAGCAGTTAAGAACTGTGTTACAGGACAGACTTCTATCGAATGGCACAAATGTGCGTCTCTATCTCGCTAATATAAAAAATGCGTTGGCCAATCAGATCGGAAGACCAAGCTTTTCAATTTAAATTTTGAAAATAAAGTCAAAAGTACATCTCAATTTTTCAAATGTACGTCGGTCACATTTTGGCTTTTCCCCAATTTCACTTGTTGTTTTGGACTATCTACATGTAAAAACTGCACAAACCTGCTTCCTAAGTTATTTTTAGCCACTATCTCCCGACTTTGCCCCGCTAGTTCATTGCAGTTTGATTTTTGCATTTTTCTGTCTCAAGGACGCAAAAATGTAACTTTAGTGAAGTATGCACATAAAACTGTTCGCTAGCCTGATAGGAACAATACGGTCTTTCGTCCATATCTTCCGTGTTATCTGTCCGTCTGTATAAATAAAAGTATATTATTTGTCAGCTTAAGATGGGCTATCAAACTAGCTAGGTTTTATTTTCATAACTTTATTATTAAAGAAAAACCTACTTTTCTCAAGGTTAGTTTTTGAAATTTGTTTTTGAACGTTCTCCACGGCATTTGCCGCTATATTCGAACAAAACAACTAATTACGGTAAAACGTCTAAGATACGACTGTTTCTAACAAGAGCTAAGGTCTTTTTTTCTACCAATTCATTACATTGTGTTAACTAGTGGCGTGATTTTTTCTTTAAACTACAAATTGCGTCTTTTTGCCTTTTTAGATTCAAACACGTGTTCAGACCGTCATAATGATTTTTATCTCCGTTTCCCTCCCGTCTAAAAGGGTAACCATTTCGTCTGCATGTCTAACTAGTTAGTTTCAATGGCGGTAGGAAACGCGAGCATAGGCGAGTATGTATCCCCGTATCTTAAGCATTATTTTATCCCTACATGTTATCTTACTCGTTATCTTTATAATTGGAGATATTTTAACGTTGTATCACGGTAAATTCATCACAATAGGAAAAGGATAAAAGAGCGATAATATATATTATATATACACACACACAGACAGACAGGCAGGCAGACAGACAAACCGACATCTACCGTACCTATCTATCTATAACTTGTTTATTTCCGTGTAAAAGCACGTGATATGTACACGTGAATGATGATGATGGTTGTTAAATCACCAGGCATGCTTAGTCTAGAATTTGTCAATGCTGCAGCTTTAACGTGAATACTTGCAGAGTGTGATGTCATGGATAGATTGGTCTAAGCCGCTTGTAAGCCAGACGTTTCTCATCGCTACTTCTCAGAGTGTCTTCATAAAATAACACCACCTTATAGTATCCTACTTTTAACCTGAACAAGTACATCCTTGTTGCACCCGAGAACTTAATTATGTCCACTTTAAGGTATAAACAGAGCAACCAATCAATTTAACTTTGTCCGATATTTGCCGTTCTTAAACCGATTGCTCTCGAAATATGCTTTGTTTATGCTTCAGCTTCTGGTATTGCCTGTCTGCAAAACGATTCTACTCGCTTTCTCTAGTGCGGGGTTTCTTAGCCTTTTTTTTCTGGCATGAACCCATTTAATTGTCTTATGAAGGCTATGGGCCCCTTCTTGAGAAACAAATGTACATAAAAGCATAATAACCAACTTTACATTTTAGGCTATGTATATAGACCCTTTAGAATAAATTCACAGACCCCCAAGGGATCCATGGGCCACAGGTTAAGAAACCATGATCTAGCGTATCAGAATAATAGTGTCTTTATTTGGGTCAGATGCTTAGGTAATAAATATAGTCAACAGTCTTGTGGACAAACGCTATATTAGAATCATTCTGACGCTGTATCCCGTAAATCTGCTATTTCTGAGCGCTCGTTCCTACCACGTGCGAGCACGTATGCAAAACTTTCTGACCTTTGAAAAAAGCTGATCAGATAATGCCAGTGTCATTAATGAGTACAGTACGTCTAAACAGTATTGACAGGAGAAAGGGACGCGACTCTATTTATTAATCATTATTATTATTTTGACTAGAAAAGTCTGCTGGAAATATATACCCATTGGGATGTAGGTCATATATGACACATAGACAAGACAATAGCAGACGACATAGATCACGCGAAACTTCTAACTATATTAGTTTACACATAATGTAATGGATTTAATCATAAAAAACTGTCATTTCTGTCACAGACTATGTAACTATAAAAGAGAAGCCAGCTTTCAAACTGTGCATCCTTCCAGCGATATCTCGTGCTTGGAGATGGTCTACTGTTATCTCCTATGCACATCAGGTTTGTGTACGTTGTAGAATTTTTACTTTATTTATTTATTTTTCATTTTGTATCTTTAAAGTCACATTGTTTTCTTTTCTTCAGATTTTAGATTTATTTTAAAATACTAGGCTCCAATATTTTCTCAGACACTATTTTTGTTGTAGTAACTTTTCGGGCGATTTGTAGTCATTGGTGCCTCTTGTAGTCTCCAGGGGTCTCTGAGGAAACAAAGAAAGAACAGGATTACAACTCCCTCAGGCGTGGCTACTACTTTGATGTTGTGCATTGAACCGACAACCTCATCCTGTAACATAGATTGCTAAAGAAACTGCCGCTTCGGTGCAGTAATGGTTACTGAGTAAACCCATGTCTGTCTTTATTTGGGTCAGATGCTTTAGGTAATAAATATTAGTTCAACAGTCTTGTGGACAAATACGACTATATTAGAATCATTCTGACGCTGTATCCCGTAAATCTGCTAATTCTGACGCTCGTATCCTACTCAACTGCGGGAGCACGATGCAAAATCTTTCTGAAACTTTAAAAAAGACTGATCAAGTATAATGCCATGTCATTAATGAGTACAGTTCACGTCTAAACAGTTTGTTGACAGGAGAAATGGGTTAATACGCGATTTGGTCTCATTACTTCAATATGTTTGTACTTTAGTGGTACTAGTATTGGAGATGTTCACAGTCCTGATGATTTCTAGAAAGACCTCTTAATGTTAATTTTATTAAAAGTACAGTTCAAGATGAACCATAATGTTGTAATGCTCAGCTGAAAGTTATTACCTGGCATTGGGAGGATCAAGGATACGATGTCAGATTCATCTATGAGACATAGACAAGACAATAGCAGACCGACATAGATCACGCGAAACTTCTAACTAGGGCTAGTTCAAGACACTGACCCCACACATACGATGTAAATGGATTAGCGACATAATCATAAAAACTGTCATTTCCATGTCACAGACTATGTAACTATAAAAGAAGAAGCCAGCTTTCAAACTGTATCTAAACAAGTGTTTTCGAACTTAACCTTCCAGCGATATTCGTGCTTGGAGACTGGTCTATGTTTAGCTCCTATGCACAAGTTGTGTGTTACGTTTGGTAAATGTTACCTTATTCCTGTTTCCCCGACACCCATGCTCCACATCAAGCGAAAAGTTCAAGAATGTTGATGAAGATGATGATGATAGTCAGTGTTGTAGGCAGTATTCTCATGAAACGATGAGTTCAATAATTTCCATTTTCATATACTCCCTTGTTTGGTCTGAGGCAAAACATGCCTCACATGAGCACACCCTGACTCGTGGCTATCTAGTTATACCTCCGTTACTGAATCGTCTACCAGGAATAATTTACCTGTTTCAATGTCTAGTCACTGCCTACTTACATAAGAGTACACCGAAACTGGCCATTTGACAATTAAAATAACCGCACATTTTATTGTTAATTAATATATTTTACAACCTGTATCTTACGGTGACGACCTGGGAGGAGAAAAAAAAATCTTAATCCCCCCCAATAAAATAAAAAAATAAAAATGAATGAGTATTTAGCTGCCAGTAAGATGTCGATTGGTTTCTGCTCGAGCCAATGCTTGTTCCTTGCATGTTGTAGACTGGTTCACGCTCGTCAGTGGTCAAGTCTGGTGGCTGTCACGCGTCTCTCGTAGTATCGTGGGGGTAATTACGATGATTGTCCAGCGTCTTTTAAGACCCGGCTGCTGTTGGTGTCTTGCTTTGACAGAAGGCCACTTATACCACACACTTGTTCTAGACTAGTTTTTTTTTTTTTTTTTTTACGCCCACTAATACTCGAGGCGAAATCTCAGGTTATTATTTATGTCTAACCTGACATTGATTTTACGTGAGTATCCCTTTTTTCTTGTACAGAGACAGGTGTCCCTCGCCATTCAGGCAAATACTCTCCGATTTCGGAGGTACCCATTACAGCTGGGTCGGCTCAGGAGCCGCCAATCCCTGGTCGACGACACTCCTTCAAATGTCCTCGCCAGGTCTCGAGTTAATCCAGTCCAAATCCCGGTCGACGAAAAATCCTCAAATGCCGTCACCCGGGTTTGATCCTGGATCACCTGGTCGCCAGAGCGGTGTGGTAACCACTACGCTAGCGGCTAGTAAAACCAATTGGTACAACTGACTAGTATCATGAAATAAGAGAGAAACAAATATCCCTCCTGAGTACTGGGATTCCTAACAGGAAAATCAGGTATCCCCCCCTTTTCATTTCACAATCTCATTTGCCACAGAACTTTATCCTCTCTGAGCATTAATGTTAATCCCAGTGAGCAGACAGCACCCATTGCATTTATATAAAACATGTTTATATATACATAAACACTGGTTGAAAAGGTTAATACAATAATTATGCGTATTATTTATGTCACCATCCACTCCATGCTCCACATGGAACTTGGGACTACCTCTGCTTTTGTTTCTCTATGAGAAACCCGCACAAAGCAGTCACCAGCTCTTGCAGTGGTGGTTCGTGAAACCATCATTTTATATGATGAGGCTGCCAGCCTCGTATGACTTTAGACATCTAGCAATTTTCACATGTTAATGATGCAAAACATAGAATGATAACATGTATAATTTACCCCAAATATCTTTTTGGGCAATACCGACTTCTGGCTCAGAGAAATACTTTCGACAACTTGTTTAAGATGCCCCCTACACGTGGTCTGTGATATTACTTTGCAAATAGAATCCCACTATGGCTTAGTGTTAATTTTCCTAGGATTCCGGGCTTTCCATATTAATAAGGGTAAAGTTTTCTTGAGGTGTAAGTACACAAGATGCTCAAACACCTTGTCCGGTCCTTTAAAGTAGAATATTGATTCTATTCCTTATTCTAGCTTGTCTGACTGTCTTCTTGATGAGCTGGATTTATCAGTGCCTTAGACTCAAAAGGTGCTAGATTATAAGCGACTTTCGGCCAAGCATCCACATTGCTACTATATGACAAGGCTCCAGTCAGAAATGTTGAATTTTAACATCTAAAATGCCAAACCAATAGCATGCAACTTGCGTGTTTCGGTAGGGGATATCTCCACTACCATCTCTTGGAAAATTCCAGCGTGACACATAAAATGCGATTTTTTTTTCTCAAGTCACTTCCCACATAAGGTATTTTCTCTTCCGTTGATATCCATCATGTTTACTTACACTCACAACGTCATAGATCTATTACAGACAACATCTTTCATGATGGACAACTTATCGTAAATATTGCGTACAACCAATCTTGCCCGGAAATGATTACATCATTTATCCGCTGCAAATCCCATAGGTTATCACCAGATTGATATTGTGCAAACAAATACTTTCAAGCAGCAAGTCGGCCAGACAGACAATATTATCAGTGATAAGGCACTGACTGTGTCCACCTCCGTTTTGTTTACGCACTAATTCGGGCGCTCCCACTCACTGTCATTATCTTCCTATAAACACCTGTGTCTAATCTCACAAGGGATGGCCAATTAAACCCAGACACGGCATTCATTACAGGAAGAAAGTGTAAACAATAAGTGGCGCCAAGAACTCAGAACACAAAATAAGAGGTAGATCAATAATGAAGAAGATAAACACGAACGCGAGGAAAAAAAACGACAATTCTGTCACATGCTTTGAAGCTATCATGGAAAGGCGCGGACATGGGATAATAAATGAAAAATAAGAAATATTCACAAACTTTTGCACCTTAAATCAACAGACTATAGGAGGAAACTTGCTACAGCATACAAGAATAAACAAAAAAACATTGATATCATCAAACCACAGAACAGAAAATCAGATTGATCATATATGAATAAACAAGACGTTTAGATAATCATGACATGACGTAAAGGTATCTAGAGGAGCAGATATAGCGTCAGATCGCCATCTTCTGTTAGCCAGATCGCCATCTTCTGTTAGCCAAAATAAAGATGAAACTCAAGTGATATACAACAATACACGGTTACAGACAACAGCTGTGATTTCTAAGAAATCAAGAAACAAATTTCCGATGACAATATCCAACAAATACCAAGTGCTCCAACTTACTAGTAGAAGTACAAAGTATAGAAGAGCACTAATAACAGATCAAAAATATATGGAATGAGTCATGCGAATATGTACTAGGAAAAAAACGCCAATACAAAGCATAATTAACAACAGAAACCAACATATCAACAAAATGAAAAACAGAAAAAACAAGTCGATCTAAAAAGAAGCAAAATCAGACGTTTGGAGAGCTGAAAGGGGAAGATGATAATGAAAACTAGAAGTTCAAAAGCCAATCCTTATCAAGTGTACATAGAATCGAACATAGAGGTAGGAAGAAACTCCAGAAGAGACAAGAAGAAATATACCGATGAGATGGCAAAAGAGACAGAGGAAGCTGCAGCCAAACGAAATATCGGGGTCCTGTACAGCAGCACAACGACGATAAGAGAAGAACACAAGCAAGCAAATGGCATTATCAAAAGCAAGAATGGAAAATTGCTTAGAAATACAAAAGAAAATGAAGACATAGACATAGAACATTTTTAAGAACACCTCAATAGACCATAAAATCCCCCATATACCCAGCCAGCAGAAGTAGAGCTACACGTCGCGAAAGACCAAATAAGGAAGAAATACAGAAATCAATTAAGCTCCTTCTTACATTTTACCTATAAACGTAATACCCCCCAAAAACGTACATAATTAAGTATTAGCACTGGACAATATTTGAGACATTGTCAAAAAATGTGACCTCTGCCCCAGCACTCGTTTTGTCACAACGATCACACAAACCCCATTTCTCCCAACAACCACGAGATCTAAGCCGCCCTGACTATAAAGCTTGTCATAATCAAGATCCCTACTCTTCTGACCTCTCCCACACTTTAAAAAAAAAAACAACTCCCCCACACACACGCGCTCACACACATGCACACATGAATTGCAAACTTGCTTGGCGTTCTAGAAACATTGCTAGGATTACTTGTAGCCCATTCTTGTCCTTGAGTGTTGTGGATTCAGGGATGCACAACGCTGTGTACTGATTTTGGCAAAGGTCCACTATGGAAACCTCCTAAACCATTCTTGGGAAGATCAACACTTTTAACGTTTGGGAACAGAACAAAGAAAAAAAATTTTTAAAAAAAAGTAGAAAGAAACGATGAGAAGCTGATGAAGAAAAATGTTGGTTTACTTTTTGCGGAGGGATTTTGTTTAGTGTATGAGTTATTTGGTTTCTTCCAATGGAAAGTGGAGAGTGGGTAGAATATGATTGACCCATTTATACAGTGGGTAAAATGTCTTTATGAAAATGCACGGAATTAAGTATTTATCTGCCGTCTGTAACTCTTTCTTCTTCTTTGATCCATAGCCGCCAACCGTCAAAGCAGTCAGTGGCCAGATTGTGTGGAAGGAGGACAGTTTCGATATTTCTTTCTGTTACTCTCCAGCATTCCGCACCATAGAGAAGCACAGAAAGTACACAGCTCTCATACAGTCTTAATTTGGTGTTTGTGCTGTACTGGGAAGACTTCCAAATGTTGTTGAGACTAGCAAAGGCTGTTCTCGCTTTATTCATTCTGTTGTTAATGTCCTTGCTTGTTCCGTCGTCAGGTGTTACTATGCATCCTAGGTAGGTAAATGTGTTTGTCTGTTCTATCTTGTCGTTCCTTATTGTTATGGGCTCAGGATTGCCCACATTTAGTGTCATGATCTCTGTCTTCTTCAGATTGATGTTCAGACCAACCTGCTGGCCATACTTATTCAGTCTATCGATTTTTTCTTGGATGTGTTGATGTGAATGCGCGAGTAGTGCAATGTCATCTGCATACTCCAGGTCTTCCAGTGTAGAAAACGTTGTCCATCTAATTCCTCTTGGACTGCCATCTATTGTCTGGCGCATCACCCAATCTATGGCTGTCAAAAATAATGTTGTTGATAAGGGGCATCCCTGTCGTTCCCCAATTTCACTTCGAAAGTTAGATTACTCAATCCAACACTGCGTGTAAAGTTAGAATAGAGGCTTTTAATGATGGAAACAATGCAGCTGGGAATTCCATAAGCCCTCAGTATTTTCCATAGGCTGTCCCTGGTATGTAACTCGTTTTCTTAATATTTTATCTAATTTCGCAGTCCTCTCGGACTCTGTAGTCATATCATAGAACTGTAGGAATGCTGTTCTAATGAGGAAAAACAATGTTTAAAAAAATTTATGAAAAGATTACCCACTAAGCTACCGATAAACTCCTTAATTGGAGATGGACTTTTTTTTTTCATTTTTCATTTTCCCCTGCGTTGGTTGCAGTTCTTTTCAGGATAAGACCTCATCAGAGCGTCGTCATGGCAGACGATAGATATTGATAGTCTTGTTCAGTGCTTAATATTCATCCACGGTGCACCACAGATCAAAGTTCTTTGTTTTTTAATAGCACTTGCGCTTTGATATAACCAAAGAACTTCTGTCTAGGTTTAAAGGGCGTGCGTCTACACAAGAAGGCAAATACTTAAAGGAAAAGACTGTATATACAATTAGAAATGAGACCTCCAGCGTAGCTTGTCATGCACTAACACAGACCCCATAGAGAAAGAGAAGAGAGGAAAAATGTACCAATAAGGAACGCTACCCAAAAAGACTGTATTGTGCTCCTGGCGACGGGCCCTCCCAGTTCAAATGATAAGGCAGAGCAACATGTGTCTGTTAGGGTGGCGTCTTTGGGCAGGGCGGTAGCAGCGGTGGCTGCGCCACCGTCTCATGTGACGATGGAGTCCTCCCCCACAATGACCCCCTTGAATGGTAGAGGGCCATCCTTTTCGTTGTACTACACACACGCCTATTAGTGAATCTGGTGTGACCTCCACCAGCTGCGCTCGCTGAGTTGGGGAAGTTCTCTGGGGTTTCAAGAAAGTCCTAAACGACACCCCCAAATTGCCACAAGGGTTAAAAGAGTGAATAACTCGAAACCCTGGGTATCGGAAACAACAAACAACAATAATTCTTCTATTATACGCAAGCACCCATTTACGAAAGTCTGTAGCTTTTTGGTTGTTGTTTTTGCTGTTCTCCATGTTTCAGAGCCGTACAATTGGACTAGCTTAACTGAGTTGAAGATTCTTATTTGAGTGTTGGACTTGATTTCTCGTGATCTCCATATATTTCCCAATGCAATGAAATCTTCTCTTATTTTTTTTTGTATTCTTAGTTTGATATCATTGTTTGTCCATCACACTTTGTCATTACTGCTTCCAAGAAATTTGTATTATTCAACATCTTGTAGCGCTATTTCTTCTAGTTCAACCTTGTTATCATTTCTAGCATTTATCCTAATTATCTTTGTCTTTTCCCTGTGTATTTTCAGACCCACTTTTTGTGACCTTTCGTCGAGAATGTTCATTTTGTCTTGCATCTAATTACACTGGCTAACAAAAAAAAATTTTTTTTTCTTTCTCTAACATTTCTATGTTTTTCTGGTCAATTTTAATGTGCTGTTTTTAAATCTGCAAACCGTTTTTCTCTATCAGGTCGGGATCTCTAGAAATACGCAATTGAATTTTTTTTAACAACGCATACAGTATTACAACATCATTCGTACAAGAAGTATAACAGTTATGTAGGCTTGAATTTCTTTGCAGTCAACTTTCGTCGGTGAATGGCATGTGGTACATCGCGATGAAGCATCCAACAATAATCGGCAAGCATGGTCACACTCCACCGTCCTTGATAACGTGACTCCATTACGGCGATATCTTGATGGAATCGTTCTCCATGTTCATCGCTGACTTCGCCAAGGTTGGCAGGGAAAAAGTCAAGATGCGAATCGAGCAAATGGATTTTGAGGGACATGTTACACCCCATAATTCTGTATGCATCTATGCACTGCTTAACAATATGCACATAGTCGACAGATTTGTGATTTCCCAGAAAGTTATCGACGATCGATTTGAATGCCATCCATGCGCGAAGTTCACTACCATGTAACAAGTTCTCGAATTGTTTGTCTGCAATAACTTTCCTAATCTGAGGTCCTACAAAGATACCTTCCTTTATCTTTGCATCGTTAACTTGCGGAAACTTTTCTCGAAGATAAGTGAAAGCTTTGCTCGTTTTATCTAACGCTTTTACGAAATTCTTCATGAGCCCCAACGTTATATGTAACGGTGGTAAAATGATGCTGTCTTTGTTAACTAATGGCTCGTGTATTACATTTTTATGCCCGAGCTGCATACGATCCCTGATAGACCACACCTTTCTTGCATAATGTTCCTGTCTGTTGCGGCTGTCCCATTCACATAGGAAGCAACCAAATTTAGTATACCCAGTCTGCATGCCCGTGAGAATTGCAATGACCTTTAGGTCTCCACAAATCCGCCATTGGTAGTCATTGTACTTTATTTTTGCCAAAAGTATAGCCATATTGTCATAAGTTTCTTTCATATGAACAGAGTAGGTGACTGGAATTGATGAAAATAAATTTCTGTTATGCAATAACACGGCTTTTAGACTAGTCATGGAAGAGTCGATGAAAAGTCCCCATTCGTTGACTATGTGCTCATGACCGAGGTGTACCATAAGATCATTTACATCTTTGCAATAGCAAATGTCATCATCCATCTCAAAGTATTGACGAAATTTAGATATCGGAGTATTGGGCGCTAAAAGATTCCATTCTTTGAGTCGCGAACCGAGTAATTCCGCTTGTCCTTTGGTAAGAGCGAGATCACGTATTAGATCTGAAAGTTCTGAATGGTTAATTAAGTGAACACCATCATTCACCGGTATATAATCCGAGTTAGAATTAGTTTCTAAAGCAGGTAAACTATCACTTTCTGATGGTTCATTCACGTCCAACGGATATTGTTCTGGTGGAACTGGGATTGGACACGTGATTGGATCACGAGGCACTGGTTTCGAAACCGATTCAATATTTGGATAAACCACAGACTTTCTAGTTTTAAAAGTGAAACCATGGATATCTGTCAAGCAGAAGTAACAATCAGTAGCGTGATTTGTCGGTTCACGCCATATTACTGGCACTCCAAAAGGCATCGACTTATGCTTCGGCGATTTTCGTAACCAACCTGCCAATGTATTTGCACAAGTCGAACAAACTGCATTTGGCTTCAAAGATTTATTTGCATCATCAATTTTCGAATCTAAATAAAGTTCATATGCTTTCTTTAGTAATGGTGTAAAGTTTTTCTGGTGAACACGATCGGTAAAATATCCGCACACGTAACAGAACAGATAAACTGAATTTCTAAAACTTCTAGAAGCCATATTTCGCTCAGAATTATTTCAAAATACAGTAACTATTTGAAAAATAGCGTAACATATGTCATGCATCTTTTAGCAGTACAAAAAGTAGAATTATTTTGCATTTTATTAATTTTTAATAAGTTATATAGTAAAAATGAAACAGAGCAAATAACGGTTTCCCAAAAATATATTTATTCACAAATATCTTAAGAAACCGATGTGATAGAGATAAACGGATTTCAAATTTGAAATCAGCGCAAGAAACTGACCTAAGAACACTTATTCTTATATAAGAAAGAAAAATGTTGTTTGTCAGTGTTATGGTTATGGTACAGAAGAGCGTCATCGGCTAAATCTAGATCAACAAGCTGTTTAGTCAGATTCAGCTTGATTCCATGTCTGTTGTGTTTCGTCGACGTTTTCAGAACCCAATCTATTGCTAGTGAAAAAAAAGTGGAGACAAGAGGCATCCCTGTCGCACTCTAGTTCTTATTCCAAATGGTTCTGTAAGTTATCCTTCATGGAGAACTCTGCAGTTCATACTTTCCTAAGTTTTCTTTTTTTAGTTAATGATCTTCAGGGGTACTCCATAATACCTCATCAATTTCCAAAGCGGTTCTCACTTTACACTGTTTTGTCCAGAAAATAATCATTGAAATGGTATGCGAAATAGTGTGTCAAGATCAGAATGCGAAATGTTGGAAAGAACCAGACAAATACCAATGGAACAAGATGTAAGGGGCAGGTGTTGGTGTTGGATAGGCCACACATTGAGAAAACCAACTGATAACATTACAAGGCAGTCCTTGTTCACGAATCCACAGAACACGAGAAATAGAACGTGACCCAAAACACACGAGGAAGGCGATTACACAAAGTTCATGAAAGGGATAAAGAAAACAGGAAATATTTTACACGGACTGCACAGGCGAGGAGGGCTTTTTTGGCGTATTATTGTCGTAAACTTATGCTCCAAGGTGATCTGAAGGATAGTAATGATGGTACAATCAATCAGTCAATCACTATCAATCAGTCAATCACTATCAATCAGTCAATCACTATCTGCTAGCTCCCTTAAATATTTGTACTGTGGGGGTTGGAGTGGCAAAGAGGTATGGCGTCCACCTCTAATTCTAAAGGTACAGGGTTCGGTTCCCAGTATTGGGAATATATTTGACATAATTTTTTTTTTCAGAACCAGTGGGTCCTAAAGATGTCATACTCCCTCCCCCCTGGTCTCCTGTGTAGTGAGATCGGATGTCTAGCCTTCTCGGATAAGCGCGCAAAAATAGGAGGCCTCGTGTGCAAGTTGCGCACGTAAATAATTCTTCGGCAGTTGGAAATCGTAAAGAGGAGGCCATGCGGACGCTGCCCTGGCAAAATTAGGAAAACCTACCCACCCAAAAAATATTTATAAAATGTGTGATTCCTCTATACATATATTGGGATCCACGCCGGTGCTACGGAGTTGGTGCACTGTGCTGTGATCCTCTTTGTGTGATCTAAGGGAGGAGATAGGAGAACTGATGGAATTGTGCAATGAAGATGGTCCTTCAAAACCAAACCAAACATTGGGTGCACAAGTTACACAGCCACACTCTTTATTTCTTTCCTTGCATATATTTTGGTTTGCGTCTCTGTATGTGGTGTCTTATTTTCTCTTGATTTTAGACTCTCTTTCGCACTTAGTACTACCTTCTCCATTGTTTACTGGGGGTTCCACGTATTAATGGCCACAGTGCTATACTGAAGGTCGAGTGGTAGAGTGTTCAGGGTATTTGCTTTTCGATTAAAAGTTACCAGGGTCGAAAGATGTTAGCGTCACGCCCCAGACTACCCAGCTGTAAATGTGTACCTATCTCTGCTCTTGAGTTAGGAAAGGCAAAGGCAGCTAGAAAATGAACTGGCCACTCCACCTCATAAAAGCTGAGACCTAGTAAAGGTGAAGTCTCTAACACTTCACTCCCTTAAGACAGTATTTGCTTTGGGACTACCTTTTGATCTTAATTCGTTGGTTGGTTTTTTTTTATTTTAAATTTAAAAAAAAAAAATTTTAATTAAAAAAAAAATGTTTCCGTTTTTTTTCATCTTTTCTTTCCTCTCTTCCTATCACATCTAACATGTACACAGACAAATTTTACATCATCAGATTCACCATTCATTTATTTATATTAATTCCAAAAATGATAGCAATTGACCAAGAAACACAAAAACTATAGACATTACAAGTCACCCACTATAAAAACGGGACGTTGTGAAAAAGAATGCAGTGGCAGGGCAAGTTTTCGGAATTTCTAATGCAGCGTGCTAAAGGTTGGCACTATTTTATACTTCGACTATTCAGCTCATGACCGGACCCGTCACCAGTTTTGTACCTTCCATTCATAAATCTATGTTTCTGGTTAATCCGCAAAGTCATCATTATTTTCGTTTTTGCTTCTTATGGCGCATGGGAACACCACTGTAGCTGGCCCCCTTGCAGTACGCCTTCACAGGACATTCACATCCCCCGGTAGTTACGTTTTATTTCTAATCTTAGTCTTGCCATTTAATACCCACAATTCTGCTTATGGAGCTGTTTACAAATGGCTGCAGCTTTTTAGTGTAAACATTTGCCATTTTTCGTTTCACAAATCACTGTAGCTGTATTAGTTCTTGTTTTTTGTTGTTGTTGTCACGTGCTGCTATGCGATGTGGAGTTGTGGACATTGTTAGTTTTAGGTGTTTTTTTTTTTAAATTTATGCAGTTTTAATGCGACTGTTAGCATTTCTTGTTGCTTTCCATTGCGTTATATTTAAGGCCCATTATTGCAAATAAGTTGATAGCAAACGTATTTCCTTTTTTTTTTTAAAAATGAAATGAGAGGAGAGCCGATTATCTTCAAATGAGCTTCATTTGCCTCCGCTCATCCACTATCTCGGCAGTCTAACCTGTTCAGTCTAATTTCAGTTGTAATTAAGGAATTCCGCGTATTGTCCATTTTGGTTGATATTTATATCCTAATTTTTTTTTTTTTTTAAACAACTGATTGCATTTTGTGTGATCTATTTCCATCCGAAATTTGTTGCTGTTCCCCCCCCCCCCCCCCCCCCCGCCCCGTGTATTTACAGTATATTCATTTGAGTGCTTCCAAGTGTTTTATAATGTGTAAATCTTTGGTATTTTTGTTTTTAATTGTCTTCTTCTCCTTCTTTATTTCTCTTTCGCTACCGATGGAGCATGGAAGCACCACTACATCTGGCCCCCTTGCAAGAAGTCTGCCCAACTCATTCACACGCTCTTGCAACAGTGGTTTCTGTAGCTATTTGTTTGACGTCATGAGGTTGCCAGCCTCATGTACAACCTCATATTATTCACCTAGAACAACGTGCCCGAGGGGGCATTAATCCTATTTTTCATTTGTCTCGTAAGACCCCCCGGGAACTATACGGGGCATTTTCCTTATTAGTATTACTTTATTAGGGTCTTTGCTTTTAATGCTTGTGCGAATTTGTTCTGTTAGGTAAAGTTTGTCCTATTATTGTTGTTTATAGAAACATATATTATGTGTTTATGATACACTGTTTTTGCGTTTATCTTTTTACATATACAGTAATAAATACTTTTCTTTTTACCCCACTGTATTTCTTTTATTTATGTATATTGCAGGTATTATTGTTTTATTAACTTCACTATTACTTATTAACTAGTGATCTAGTGACAACAACAACAACAACTACTACTACTACTACAACTACTACTACAACAACTACTACTATTACAACATCAACTACTACTACAACTACAACAACAACTACTACAACTAATACTACAGATACAACAACAACAGCAACAACAGCAACAACAACTACAACCACAACAGCAACAACAACTACTATTGCAGCTACAACTAATACTACAGATACAACAACAACTACAACAGCAACAACAACTAAAACCACAACAACAACAGCAACAACAACTACTATTGCAGCTACAACTAATACTACAGATACAACAACAACAACTACTACTACTACAACTAATTCTACAGATACAACAACAACTACTACTACAACAACTACAACTAATACTACAGATACAACAACAACAACAATAACAACTACTACTACTACAACTACAACTAATACTACAGATACAACAACTACAACAACTACTACTACAACAGCAACAACAACTATAACAGCAACAACTACTACTACTGCAGCTACAACAACAACTACTACTACAACAACAACAACTACTACTACTGCCACTACTACTATTACTACTCTTTTCAAATTTTACTTGGTTGCCTTGTGGACTGGTGCCAACGTTTTATAGTTGATTCCTCAGTCACGGAAAAGAAAGTTTTCTTTGCTGACGTCACATCGACACGTTAGTAAATTTTTTATTCCCCGCCGTTATTTTCCCACTCTCCCAGTCTGCTCATACCGTCAACCACATTCCCCATTCTCTCGTTTGGTTGTCTTCTTTTAGCCTCAACCAGCACCCCGCCTTCAAGCTGGATTTGATCTTCAAACATCCTGTGTCCCTGGGACGTGAATCCACCGATCACCAATCGCCTTGCCAGGATCCTTTAGCCAATATTGTCCCAAACCAGGTCACCGACGTCTTTCCGACGCCAGGCCCACGTGATACCTGAATTTGTCCAGCTCACACGGCTGTGTTAGGCTCACTCGAGCTGGCCCACTACAAGCGAGCGGTCAGATGGAGATCCTGAAATCACAACCTTCCACCAGAACATTGATCAGGGCTCTAACCTTTGAGACTCCATCATGAACTGTGTGGCGCTACAGACGTTGGGTCTATTGTCAGAACCACAGTCGAGTTTTTCACATATCCATCATGGCCATCAGCCGCACATTGACTTCTACTACATTTCTGGAACTTCGGGTAAGCTATGGCGCATTTTTCTTGCACGTCATTTTATCATGAAGTGTCTACATGTTTATTTGTTTCTTATTCAGCATCAACCCAGAGAGTATCAAAAGAAACAATCAATTTCATACTTTAATGACAAGGCCAACTGCTTAACACGATTATATTATTACATATGCATTCGTACGTTCGGTAGAATGAAACTGACAGAAATGATTGGGTTCTGTTTTGCAATCTTTACCAATTAAAATCACTTGTTTTGAGTTGCCACGGATATTTGCCCCTGGCTAGTGCTTAAAACGATGGGAACCGTTCATTCATTTCAAGGCGAAATTAGCACGCTCAGAAGAGATGCATCTGATTTTCTATATAGTATATTGCTATTTTATTAGTTCTCCCATAGATACCTGATAAAAACAGTGATCTTTCCTTGGAATTATAGTATTAGTAAATGTTGTTCTACGGTTTTACATATTATGTCTTGCAACTTATCTTCTACTGTGGTATCTTGAGGTGGATGGCGAACTGATGATTTTTAGTATGTAGCTAAATCAGGTCTGCAACGTCAGTAGCTTTGATTTCGTACCAAGAATTACTCACTGCTAAATAGGACGACGAAATTACCATTCTAAATGAACACAAGTTATGTCTAACAGTTTCACAGTTACTGATTCTTGAGCTGATGGTCGTTGTAGGGCTTGGTTTTAAGCATCATGGACAATTTGTTAACTTCCTCCTCCTATTCATGAAAGATCTACTTTGCGAGGTGCGATGTTCTGTTACTCGTCCTGGTTCTGGTAATGGAGTACACGAGTTGTCATCATAGTGTTTACGGATGATGTTACTAGTGACTACTTCTGCGTGTACTCCTTAAGTCCATCTCCTCTATTCACCTGCACTGAAACAGCAATCAACCAATCAATTCATTCCCTGCAGATTCACGTGGAGGCCAGGTCCACAACAAAAGTACGCCAAGTCTTGTTGTCCCGTGCCATCCTTTCAAGGTCTTTCCGAGCTTTCTTTAGCCTTTCACGTCTGTCTCCAGTTCTATTTCTGTTACGTTGGGTATTCCAGAACAAGGACTGCCTTATAATGCTACCATCTAGTTTTCTTAATGTCTGTCCCATACAACGCCAGCGTCTTCTCTTCACCTCTTGTTTCACTGCATTGAATCATAAAGCATTAGGGGAGCTGCGCTGGCGTAATGGTTACCACACTGCGCTGGCGATCGGGTGATCCAGGTTCAAGCCCGGGCGAGGACATTTGAATAGGTGTCGTCGACCGGGATTTGGACTGGATTAATTCGAGCCCTGGCGAAGACATTTGAAGTAGTGTCGTCGACCAGGGACTGGCAACTCCTGAGCCGACCCAGCTCTAATGGGTACCCTCCGAAGACGGCGAGTATGTGCCTGAATGGCGAGTGGACACCTGTCAGTACACGGGGAAAAAAAGGATACTTACGTAAAAATCAGTCTCAGGTTAGATATACTAACCGGAGATTCTCGCCTCGAGTAATAGCGGGCGTACGTTAAAAAAAATAAAAATAAAGCATTAATATTATTTTACCACTAGAACTACAGTAAATTTTTAAGTCTAACCCAGTTTATTACAGACCTGTTAGGCGTCTGCTTGATCCGTCAGTATTCTTCGTGTCCATGTTTCTTTGAGCGCCAATATCTTCTTCTCTTTTTAGGGATTCATCTTTCTTATGGCTCACGTGAGGATATTTCCATCAGTGCAATCTTAAGATGTGTCCTCTATTTCTGTCTGTAAATGTCATCAGTCACGTTATGCGCATTTTGTGATTTTGTATTAAATGGTTTAATAAAGTGCGCATCATCGTCTGAAAATTTTCTTCATATCTGATCAGCGTTGGGTTTTGTCTGTTTGTGTATGAGGAATTTTAAGTACAAAATATTGATGCTGTCTTACAGCTTCATTCTGATGCTATAGTATGTTCTCCACAAACTGGCAATGCTGGATCGCAGAATTAATCTTCTACTTTTTCAAATACCCTGCCAGCTCTCGTTGATGAGCATGTATCTCCACAGCTTCATGTTTTTAGTGTAGTTTATCAATTATATTGTTGATTTCTTTACATGCCTTAATGCTAAACTGTCCTGTACATTCTCTGATCCTCGAACTTCATTTCTATTTCGTTCAGTCTTTCATATTGTCAGTTTATATTCCATCTTTCCTATTCTCAAAAAATGTCCAAAGACAGTGGATGGCCACCTTCTAATGTGAATAATAAGCTTCGCTTGTGGACTGACCTCTTTCTAGAATCATCATTACCCTTATTAGCTGTCCATAGTATTTTTAACATTCTTCTATAAAATCACATCTCTGTGGGCTCAAGAAATTTGCATGCTTCCTTACCGATTGTCCACGACGCGCTCCCATATGTTAAGACTAGCTCTACGTAACATAGAAGAACACTCTTACTTCCACTGACAAGAATTTGTTGCATAAAATACTTTTCATTTTAAAGAATGCTCCTAACACTTGTGCTATTCTACTCTTCATTTTAGAATTACCTTTTGTCTGATGTTATTTATGTGCCCAGATATTTGAATCTTTTGACTTGCTTAAAAACTGTCCCGTTTATTCTGATGATAGAAGACAGGAAAAACAAGAAAGCAGATTTAAACAGAAGCAAAACCAGAATCTCCAAAGCAAAGCTTTTGAAGTGTACATAGAAGCAAACAAAGAAGTAAGAAGAAGCATCAAAAGAGACAAGAGAAAGTATATCGAAGAGTTGGCAAGGGAAGTAGAGGAAGCCGCAGCCAAAGGAAACATGAAGGACCTGTACAACGATACAAAGAAGCTAACAGGGAAATATAATAAGCAAGCAAATGGCCTCATAAGAATGGATAATTGATAAGAATGGAAAATTGCTTAGTAATATGCAAGAACAAATGAAGAGATGGACAGAACATTTTGATGAACTTCTTACAGACCAGCTCCAACAAATCCCCCAGACATCCATCCAGCAGAAGAGAAGCTACAAATCAACTGTGAACGACCAAGAGAAGAAATAAAGAAAACCATAAAGCTTCTGAAAGATGAAAAAGCAGTTGGTTCAGATGGCATTCCAGCAGATGCCATCATAACAGATATTGATACCTCTACAGAGATTTTGTACAAACTACTCGGCAAAGTCTGGGAGAGAGAAGAAATACCAGCAGAATGGAAGGAAGGTTATGGGTTCATGTTGCCTAAGAAGAGAAATTTACAAGATTGCACAAATTATAGAGGAATAATGTTACTATCAGTGCCAGGAAAAGTATTAACCAGAATCATCATTGAGAGATTAAAAGAGTCCATAGACAAGCAACTGAGAGATGAACAAGCAGGTTTTTGACAAAACAGATCCTTTACAAACCTGATAGCCGCATTGAGAATAATAGATGAAAAAAGTCTGGAATATAATTCACCACTATACATGGAATTTGTGGACTACGAAAATGCATTTGACAATGTAGACAGAGAATCACTTTGGAAATTGATGAGGCCTTATGGAGTTCTCATGAGGATCATTAACTTAATAAAGAAGACTTATGAAGAGATGACATGCAGAGTTCTTCATGAAGGACAACTTACAGAACCCTTTGGGACAAGAACAGGAATGCATCAGGGCTGCCTCTTGTCTCCATTTCTTTTTTTACTATCAATAGGTTGGGTTATGAAACATCGACATCTGTTGACAGCATTACAAGGCAGTCTTTGTTCTGGAATCCCCAGGGAAAGTGAGGCAGAGGTAGACCCAAAAAAAAAAAAAACATACGAAGAAGAGTGCCGGAGACAGAAGTGAAACTGATGAGAAAAACGTGAAAAGGCACAATTAGTATTTTTTTTTGTTTTTAAAGAAAGATTTAAAAAAAAAAAAGCAGACTCAGCTCGAGACAATATAGCAGACGTGACAAAGCAGGAGCCATAGCACTCCAAGCTTCTTAGGGAATATCGTCTTGTGGACAAAGTATGAACCTGAGTGCAATTTCTGCGCATGTCATGGCGGTGTAAACAAACAAGCAGTCATGTCATTCTTTACACCAGTAGACCTCAACCACAGAGTTTTTTAAAATTTTTTATTTGATAAAAGTGCTCCTCGTCTTGGCGAGATGCTCCTCTGTTCCTCTAAACACAAGGTCCCTTGGTTATATTAAGGCGACGGTTATATTAAGGCGAATGTCCAAATATAAACGACGGTGTGCGTCGTGCCTTCGTATTATAGAAACTCAGTAATAATCACCGATCCTGTTAAAAAAATGTACTGTAATCTCTATTTTCATGGATTGTCATTCGCCATCTTGGATTTGATGACGTAACATCATCTGTTTCCAGAATACGGTATACTCCTCTCACCTCGTTATTGTCAAAGTTTGATTGCAAGTTTCGACAAGAGTTCACTCTACCGCTGCTGTTGTGGTAGTAACTTGTGCTGTTCAGGGGGCTTCATTTCAGCCACGTACCATAACAAATTTGCTTCGTTTTGGCGAAGCGCTCCCACTCAACCTAGACACAGGGTGTGTCGATTATATTAGGGCGCATGGTGTATAAGCCACGTGCCATGAATCTTTCTCCTACATTGGAATCTATTGTAGACGTACGTTTACCATTCAGATCAGAGGAAAATCATCTTCGCATAAAAGGTTGTAAGTAATGAAACTATAACATTGGTCGCTTCTTGTCTTGATGTACCACTGCGACAGATCACCCACCCATTGATTTCTATATTTTCTTTTACGCTTACAAGATTTTATGTTGTTCTTTTTTCTTGTCTGCCTGCAACGTTCACGCGCAACATGGTTTTCTATAAAGGAAAATTATCTTACATTTTTAAAATATTGCGTTTATCTCCGTTTAATATCCTCAATTATTTCCGTTTTTAATCATCATCTTTTCATAATCCCTTTGTTTGTTTTTGTTTTCATTGACCTTATCACCACTAAAGAACGTATTTTGCTTATGGCTTGGAGGGTAAACACACTGTTAGAATGACGTTTGTCATCCTTAAAACACCTACTGCCTGTTCTGTTGTTTATAACTTTGTATGCGTGGAGTGATTCACAATCAGAACATCGAATATTTTAACTCTTTGACTTCGTAATTATTTTCTACCCTGTGCCGTAATTTTAATTCGTGATAGACTAAAATTAACGCTCAGAAAGTTGTTTTGGCACAGGTATTAAATCGGACCAACGCTCTGAGCGTTGTTCCGGAAATACCAGTCATGAGCACTCGAACCAAGCAACTAATATTATCCCACGTAGTTCGAGGAAATCTCCGAGGATACAAAGAAAGAACATGCATACGGCTCCATCAGGAACGGGGTAAAAGACGACTAATTGGAGGTTTTATATGGGGCTAGCGACATCACCATGCAGAAAAATGTCCTAAAGAAGTCACTGCTGCTAAAGTACATGAATGTTTTAGTGCAGACTTCCTGTAATGGGACTATCTGCAGTGGTGACAGCACGCTCCATTAGGAGCGTAAAGGAAAATTATTAATAATAATAATAATAATAAATTCTTTAAGCGCCAAACACGGCGCATAAGGCAGAAACCAGTGCTCTCCAGGTTGTTCGTTGTGACGCCACTCCTCTTAGCTCTTGCACATTATTTAGGCCCAACGTTCTTCCTTCTCTTATTATTGTTCTTCTGAGTGTTTCTTTTGGTCTTCCTTTTTTCCGCTTACCCTCAGGAACCCAAGTGAGCGCCTGTAGTGGTATTCTGTTGTTTTGCATTCGTAGGACATGACCGATATATGACCATCGTCTTTTCCTTATATAGTCGGAGACATATTTCTGCCTAGAGTCTTCTCTTATTTGTCGATTAGTCTTGAATTCTTTCCAACTGATGTTCATGAGTTTTCTAAGACATTTGTTCTCGAATGTATTCAGCTTGTTCTCCAATGATTTTGTTATTTTCCAACTCTCACAGCCGTATGTTAACACTGAGATAACATTTGAATTAAACAGACGAAGCTTGGTATGTATATTCAATGATCGTAATTTCCAAATGTTAGATAATCTATTGAAGGCGCTAGCTGCCAAAGCAATTCTAGTATGGATTTCTCTTGTTGTGTCACCATCCTGAGTCATTTTACTGCCTAAATAATTGAAACTTTCAACTTTCTGTAGTTTTTCCCCGTTCAAGATGATATCAAAGGTCTCGTTAGAAAAGTTCATAGCTTTAGTTTTAGAGGCATTTATTTGGAGACCAATTTTAACCGAGAGATGACACAAATTATTTATTGCTTCTTGGGATTGTCTTGGTGTTGAACTTAAGAATGCTACATCATCTGCGAAATCCAGGTCCCCCAGGAATTTTCCATTTGTCCATTTTATACCCAATTGTTCATTGTGGGTATAGTTTTCTCATAACCCAATCAATAGCTATTCCAAAAAGTAGTGGTGACATAATACAGCCTTGTTTCACCCCTGTTTCTACTGTAAACCATTCTGTATTCCCTTTATTTGTTCTAACACAACATCTTGCATTGTCATATAGCGCTTTGATTATATTCACATATTTTGTTGGAAAACCATAGATTGTAAGTATCTTCCACAATGATGGGCGGTGTAGACTATCAAAGGCTTTTTGAAAATCGACGAAGGTGATAATAAGTGGCGATTGCCTTTCCACTGATTCTTCTATAATTGTTCTTAGTGTGAATATTTGATCAATACATGATCGTTTCGGCCTGAAACCCGCTTGTTCTTCTCTGATCTTTTCGTCAGCATGCAATTTAAGTCTTTCTAACATCATGCAACATAATAATTTTCCAGGTACTGATAATAGAGATATACCACGCCAGTTATTACAGTCTGATAGATCACCTTTCTTCGGTAACTTTACAATAATACTGTCTTTCCATTGTTGTGGTGGTTGTTCTTCTCTCCATACTTCATTTATAATATCTAAAATTCTCAAGAGGTTGTTGTCATTAACTGCTTTAATCATTTCCCCTGAAATTTCGTCAACTCCAGCAGCTTTAAAATTTTTTAATCTTTTAACGGCTTGTTTGATCTCGTCCAGCGTGAATTCATCGCAAGTTATTGGCAAAGTGGTTGTGGATGTTTCATTATTAAAATCAGGTGTTACAGTTGGTGGTGGTCTGTTTAGCACCTCCATGAAGTGCTCAGCCCATCTCTTCATTTGTTCTTTTTCTGTTGGTATTGAATTCCCTAATTTACCTTTAACAGGTGTTTCCATAGCAGTAGGCTGGTGACATAGTTGTTTTGTAATTTGATAAAGGCACCTACTATTACCAGTTCTTGCAGCATTTTCAGCTTCTACGGCCAGTTCATTGATGAAATGTCTTTTATAAAAGAGAGATAAGAGATAAAAGAGAGAAAATTATTATGTTGATCTAATATGTGCTGTTCTTTCCCGAAAATTTGTCCGTCATCTGATCGTAATTCTTAAGTTCAGGGCATAGAAACTCGAATTCTGCTGAGAAGGATGAAGATGACACGTACTGCAAGGCCGCGTGAAAGGTTTAGGCCGCCTCGGGTCATAGCTGACATGCACCCTCGCCACTAGCAAAACTGATCCTATTTTAATCATATTTCTACTCACTTTGCGTGTTAATTGTTGGGCCCATTACAAATTTGTCATACTTTAACAGCGTCATTTGTGCTGTTTGCTAAACAAAAGAAGAAGCATGACTTCTTGGCGGATGTCTCCTTAAAGAAATGGTGCATATCCCGGGCGCCAATTGCTTATTTGATTAAGGAATCGTACAGCTTGACTGCCGTGATGATGTATGCGTCACCGACCTGGACCTTTTGCTTGCGTTCCAAACAGGTCGTCAGCATATACTGAACATAATTTCGACTCTGGACGGATGCGCATTCAATCTGTTGAGTGACTTAACGATTCTACTTTCAGACACGTTCTATTTTCAGTTAACATATTTGCACACTTGTTTCTGGGAAAGTTTGTTTTGATCTTTGATTTGCCGCTCTAGAAAATGTGCCGCTGCGGACACTTGCCCAGATTAGTCCTTTTGTAAAGGAGAGGGGGTGGGGGGGGGGCAGAGAATTTCGTTTCGTGGATATTGTTCATTATACTTACTTACTTACTTACTTAGTCGTTCCCCTTCTACCGTGAGGTGTAGAGGTTTGGAAGAGAGAGCGCCAGACTATTCTATCGGCTGTATTGTTCATTATTCGATTTAGAATTGCTTTTGTTTCATAAATTATTCTTTGAATTCATTTTTCAGATTGATTTATTTCTTAATAATTTAAATTGACCCACGTCCTCTAGTTACGTACATTTATGTGTAATTTAATTACACATCGTTTATACCTAATGTCCTTCGCGCTTGCGTATGGTCTACGTCTTTGTTTTTTGTCTGCTGCATTTTTTATCCCCCTTCTTTGCCATGTGTCTGATGCAGGGTTTCTCACGAATGTTGTTGATTGCATCTTTCAATCACAACACCAACCACACATACCATATTTTTCTCTTACGTATGCAACCAACATGGGAAACATTTCCATCCGTTCAACAATACAATCAACATTTTTCTTAGCTGTAAATAGAAGAATGGAGAATACAAGGAATGTGGTAAAGAAGGGGGATCCGTCATATAGATTAGCAGTGGCAAGTTATAACAGGCCTGCAGAGGACGCTAGTAGTAGCTTCCACCAGACAGATACGCCAACGTCAGTTTTAAAATGGCGGAATCTTGCTCCCGACTTAATTATGTCACTAGAACTCAAATTAGACCAATGGGCTGATCACCCGTTTGCCAGTCACTTCGATTACGGAAACAACAGCAAATGGATTGATTTGCCATTGCCCTAAAGACGCCAATAGGCGTGATGGGAAACAATGGCAAAGAAAACCTATCTGCTGTTGCCCTAAGACGCCACTAGGCGTAATGGCCACTGACTGCTTTGACGGTCGGTGGCTAAGGATGGAAGAAGAAGAAGAAGAACTCAAATTAGGAGATGTTTAGCGTACCCATAGTTCCCTGTCAATACTAAAAATGGTCCGCGTTACGCCTGCGCCGTCCTCCTGGACGGGGATAGTGGAGTTCGAGACACCGCGTGACCTCAGGTAGCCTGTGACTTTTGCGCAGAGACTCATCCATCAGCGTACAACCAGTAGAACCAGACAGAAAAAAAAAAATGCTGATCTACTGTCATTTGAACTTCAGTATCTGTTATACACCAAGCCCATGTGACAGCGACGTGGTGTCTGAATTTTTTTTTTTTGCTTTGTATGTTCAGAAGGATAACGGTATATACTTACTATAATGATATTTCTTCCAGGCTAGTATCAGTACCTACATGTGTTCGTGCCATTTGGTAGTGTGCCTGCCTGAAATCTCCACCATCTAATGTGAGGATATCAGGACCGGCCTGGTGGGTTCAGTTACACCCCAGTTAACTATTAATTTAGTGCCCTTTGGCCCATTGTATATATATATATATATATATATATATATATAATATATATATATATATATATATATATATATATATATATATATATATATATATATATATATATATATATATATTTATTTATTTATTTATTTATTTATGAGCAGACAACAGACGTGACTTTATTAGATAATGTTGCTCCGTCTCAAATTTTATAAGGAAATTAAAAGCAGAAAAGCAGAACATGGACATAAATTCAAGCTAAAAAAAAAAAAAACAGCTCTCATCTATGATTGATTCATTGTTTATCACTTTTGTTTTCTGTGGGGATAGTTTTGGCGCCCGCTGGTCCTTGGCGTCTCGAGCCGGTGGTCCAAGTGGCTCTTGCCTCGAGCCGGGTCAAGGAGATATTAAAATCGTATATTTTGTTATATTTAAGTAACTTCGTCATCCTCATTTATCCTTTTACTTCCGTCTGGAACATGGTACTGTAGTAGTTTCTGGCCATCAATTTCTCAGAATTGGGCACTATTTTAGTCTTACTCATGAGAGTCCGACATAATCTTCCACAGTCTGCCCGTACTTCCTTGTAGCGACATTATCTTCACGACAATACCTATTCTCCTTACAGCAACATCGTAAGTCTTCTTCTTTTTTTCACTTTTCAACTTCCGAAGGAGCGTAGGCCTTCAACAAACATGCTAGGTGTTCCTATCCCTTACCATCAACAAACATGCTAGGTCTTCCTGTCCCTTACCATCAACAAACATGCTAGGTCTTACTATCCCTTACCATCAACAAACATGCTAGGTGTTCTATCCCTTACCATCAACAAACATGCTAGGTGTTCCTATCCCTTACCATCAGCCTAAAACTTTTCCATATCCCCTTCATGTCTGTTTCCAATTCTCTTTTCTGTGTGTTCTTTTGTTCTTGCTATACTTCTGTTATACTTGGGGTTCCAGAACCAGGACTGCCCGTAATTGTTTCAGCGGGTTTCCTCAATATGTGTCTTGTCCATCTCCAGCTTCTTCTTGTCCTCTTTTGTTCCATTAGCGCTTTTCTGGTTCTTGTCATCAGTTGCACATTAGTGATCTTGTCATCAGTTGCACATTAGTGACCTTGTCATCAGTTGCACATTAGTGACCTTGTCATCAGTTGCACATTAGTGATCTTGCCATACCACCTTAGTCCTTCTTTTCTTCACAAGCACCCATTTATGAAAGTCTGTAGCTTTTTGGTTGTTGTTTTTGTTGTTCGCCAAAAAAAAAAAAAAATAAATAGTGAGAATATGTAAATGTTCTCATTAGATCTATACTTGTCTGAGGAGGAGACAATTTCTGACGATCATATTACGTCTTGTTGTAATGCTCTATTTAGAGACTCATATCATTATCTTTGCAATCGTCTACAGACAGTATTTTCATAAGGATTTTACTGTATTTTTAATACATTCACGAGAATGACGGTATGTTCCCGCTGCAGCGGCACTTCTTTCTTGGGTACCGGAAAACTAAATAATGAATAAGAGAGAGTCCTTTGGGGCTATACTGCTGTACTGGATGAAGTGTTAGAGACTTCACCTATTCTAGATCTTAGCTTTATAAAGTGGAATGACTGGCTCCTTTCCTCGCTGCTTATGTCTTCGCTAGCTCAAGAGCAGAGTCGGGTACTCATTTACAGTTGGGTAAATGTATGGAGACATATCTGGATTCATTCTTATATGACCACCAGTTAGGCACCGTGCTATAGTATATAAATGTGGATGTGGACCTTTGTCTGTGAGACTAATTACAACCTCATCCACACACTTCCAGGGATTCCCCCTGTGGTGAAACATGCTGAGAACCCAGCATTGCACACAAAGCTTAAAGGAGTTACTTGAGCTCCAGACGTAACTCTGGTTGGTTGAATGCAGGAGGATCTCACTATGAACCCCATAGTAGGAAGGGGAAGCTGAGAAGTGGCTCTGTGTAGGGCGTGACGATTTCTTGGGAGAGCCCAGAACCAGAGCGCATTATTTTAGCTTGGGCCCAGATGTAATGATCCTTTAAATGCAAGCCAAGTTGGAAAAACTGGACCTCATGACTTCAACTCAACACGTTTCGGAATGACAGAAAAGCTACAGGAAAAGCCTAGATCTACAGTGTAGATATTACCAAGGAGCCTTCAACTTGGTAGTGTCTGCAAAAGAGCGAGAAGCTCAGCAGCCTTAGTTAAACAACAACAGCTGGGCAAACAAGAGATGATGTTAATGTGTCCATACTAACGTTCGGACAAGCCCGAAACAGCACACGTCTTTTTATATATATATATATATATTAAACTTAGGGCAGGGGTAGGCAACTCGGGAGCTTGTGTGTTTCTAGTTTTATAATTATTGAGCTATCTGAAGATCTACGTTGATAAAATTATGTTTGTTTTCAGGTTTCAGAGTATGTGCCGTTTAGAATACGAAAAGTCTATATGTAACTTTTATGTATGCCAGACTATCTGCCTCCCACAATTCCATCAACAGAAGAGTAAAGGTATTCCACAGCAGATACTGCCGTAGGGGAGTGAAGTGTTAGAGACTTCACAATACCAGGTCCAGCATCGAGAGGTGGGGTGACCAGTTTCCCTTCTTCGCTGTCTTTTCCTTACCTAAGTCAAAGAGCATATCCAGGTACCCATTTACAGCTGGATAGACTGGAGCGTATCGGTATCGTGATTCGAAACTGGCACTTTGACCGCACTGTCAATCGGGCGCTCAACAAAACAGTGGAAAATTTTAAAAAAATATATTTTACCGAATGTTAACTTTACTTCAAATAAAATATTGCGTTCCTACCTCTTGCAGTTTACAAATAAAGTGAATTTTAGTAACCTAGCTTATATGTTTTTAACTTTGAACGCGGAAAAGTTACCTGTGATCCCCAGGATACGGTGCTTTTAAATGTTAGTGGGAGAGGACTAGTCAAAATTTTCCTAGATTAAAAATGATTTCTCTCCCCATTCATCCGTAATATAGAGATCTAGCAAACCATCAAACCATCCCATGAGAGCTATTGGTAGATTGCGAATGACCGGTTGCCGACCCTTGACCTAAGGGCTTTGGAGTCTTAAGAGCGTTTTATAGTCAAAGCGGTACACTGCAAAACTTCCTGGTCACATGTACAAACCGAGGGTCGGGAAGTTATTCTGAGGAGACCATCAAGTTCGCATAGATGTAGTATTAAGTCAAACGAAGTGATAAATATCTGCATAAATGTCAGATTGAAAAATAGTGATAAAGAACGATATATAGTATGGTAGGGGAAGTTTCCAATTTTTGATCATTTGACTCCTGGTTTTATCCATGCTACCAGCTTGAGGCAATCATTAAAGTAACCAATATGGTAAATATATAAATTACTGCCCTGACATCCATAGCCTGTTGCGGTTGCTCCACAGCCAACACGATGACATTTCTGCATTTCACCGAGCTTTTTAAGTGCCCTTCTTCTTGACTCTCCTTTCACACTCAAAAATTTCAGTGGATCATACACTGAGGCAGCCACTAGACCTCTGTTGCTACGACTTTTGCTATGAACACGTCATGTCTCAAGTCCGTGACCAGATCATTATAGTTGGCCCATTTTAATGAGTGTTGCTCTACTAATCTGGATTCAGATGGCACTTTCACTCAATCATTTTAATCTGGCGCGACGATGAGGAGTGTAGTAGTATGTCTGGTCGTCTTTGAGATCTCCTTATGATTTCTGGGCATGTCCCTCGCTCAGGTAGATCTACTGCCACCTACCAGTCATTTGCACAGCCAAGAATCGATGGTAAGCTCATATTTAGTTTGGGATGTGCTGATTTTCCTGCTCTCAGAAAGTAGTAATTGTGGTACTCGGTCTGACTTTGCAGTTTTACTGTTCGCCTTCAACCTTACTAGGACTGTTGTAGCAGCCACCTCATATTAGCACGCTGCATTCTTTTCCCGAAAATGTGCCCTGCAGCTGCATTCTTTTTCACAACACCCCCTTTTTTTATAGTGGATGACTTGTAAATTTTATAGTTTTTTGGTCAATTGCTCTAATTTTTGGACTGTATAGAAATAAATGAATGATGAATCTGGTGATGTAAATTTTGTTTGTGTACATGTTAGATGAGATAGGAAGAGAAGAATGGAAAGATGAAAAAAACGATAAAAAAACATTTAAAAAAATATTTTTGTAAATTTAAAAAAAAAAAAATAACCAACAAACGAATAGTCCATATCCCTTGCATCTCAATGAAAGTCATTTGACCAATACAAATCAAATGACGATCTTTTCGTTACAACCATCATCAGTTGCAAAGCAACAAACGCCCTCGTCAGCAGTGACTTTCGGCCGTAACCCTAAACCTTTCCCATAAACCTAATCCTAACCCCTAACATTAGACATACTAGCAATGACATTCTACTTTCGTTTCCATCTCTGCCATCCCCCATATTCTGAGAACCAATATCAGCGCTAATAAAGACAACAATCTCCTCGCCATCGCATCTGAGTCAGAATCCATTAGAATTAGAGCGAAAATGGCCGCCATTTTGATGCCGATTCATTTCGATTAAAAAAATTCACAGAAAATAAACGCGGATACACCCATCACTAAATAAAAATCGGAAAAGGAAGTGAAATCTCTTTCACATAAGATTCAATTTTAACATCCGGGGTTAAGATCACGTGCACACAGATTCTAAGCCAGGTTAGCCGACGATATCCGAGTGTCGACATAAACCGCCTGCAGCTGGGAGAACATAGGAATCTGCAGGCGGCAATTGCCGCCTCCAGCGTTGAGAAGGTATACTCGGTATCAAGCATATTTTAAAATCCGTGCACTGGTAGAGTTTGAGAACCGTTGATGATGAATACCGCGCAGGTGTGACCTTCATTGAGTGGGAGCAAGATGTTGACAAGTTTAAAAATGTCGAAGTACGTCTCTTAAAACTCACGACGTTATTTTCTCTTTAAATCCCAGGTGGCAGTGTTCGAAGCGTTACCGCATGCCTAAAGATGGTCGTGGCATGCGACTTGAGATGTATTTAAGGCTACCTAAAACTAAACACCGGAGCCACGATGTCTAGACGGACTGAAATAATTCGGAAAGCAACTTCAAAGGCAAAGACAGTCGGTAACACAAATCCCTTACTAATAACTGAAAAACGAGAGGGCCGCATACAATTTACAACTTGCCTTTACGTCTGTGTAATTACACTTTCAGAGTAATTTTCGGTGAGACATTATGACAGTTAACGCAGGAAGCGACAGTGGAGTTTTTTTATTTCATGTCTAGTCTGGCCGTAAACTATTCGACTTGAATGATTTGATCGCCACGTGTCGGCCGTGCTAGTGTGGACGGATCACACAAGATTTGACAGCTATGATTTAACGATGTGTAAGTTTAAACTGTATTATCCTACCAGGCAAACCGTCGTCGCACGTTTGAGAGTGTGTACTTTGATGTTCAAATGGACACGGACCATCTCGCTTGTGTCTTGCCTAATAGGTTCGTGTAGTTTAAGTTCAATGAATTGGCAGTAGCTTTTGCACGATTTATGAGACCGTTAAACTTTACCTGCAGCATTCAGCAAGAGAGGTCTGTCTTATAAAAGATCTTGTAATTATTGCCAGGGACAAGTGAGTTGAGAATGGAATATCGGCTTGATTTTCACTGACATCATGTAAGTTTACCAGCGTGCATGAACACTTCACTTTAAAAAAAATGCTTCAGGGGTCAGTGGGAACGGGCTTTATTTTATTGCAGTAGTTTGCAGTTAGGCTAACTAGTTTTGTTTAAATATAAGATCTTGTCTCGTTCTCATCTTAATTAAGGTTTTTAAAATGTGTCACCATCGTCATATGCAAATGTTATGCTGCCTAGTGTGGGCGATTACGTGTGTCCCTTTTGTACTCAGTAAATTCTGTGTGTTGACGCTGTCCTGTGCTGGTCTTAGATGGATGATAAAATGAGAGTACTTGATGAGAGGTCACGACACTAACATGGTGCCATAGACTATCAGTCGCCCACAGGCAATCATTAACATGGCACAGAAAAGACAACCATTCACGCATATAGGCCTACATGCATTAATATTGCATCATATAGGGCCTACAATTTGTACACACAATCGCTAACATGGCGCCAAGGACCACTAGCCACACCTTATAACACATGAAGCTATCACATACACTTTCTCACATAAAAACATCACATACGGCTGCTAAAACGTCAGGATATCATCTGCAAACACAAAACTAGCACAGAACACACACCTTCAAACACATACAACTATCATATGCACGTTTACAGCAATGTATGCTAATGGACCCCTTCTCAACACATGCCCAGAAGCAGATTAAGTTCCTTCCCCTCTTTACCGTGTTGTTCATTGGATGCTGATCACATTGCAATTTTCACCCGAATTTGATGTTGGTAACTCATAAGGGTTACTTTCACAATTGCCTCCGGCTGGCAGAATTGTGGATTTTAAAGCTGCAACCAAGGTGGAGTGGGTTCATTTTCTACATAAGACAACAGGAGGCGGAGATCTGATGATCAGATTGCCTCCTGTTGTATCGCTCTGTATAGAGTTTCCTATCATATGTAACGTTACATATCTATTGTATCCAATTATCTTCTTTTTTATAGACACTCGCAATGGATAGAACACACAATGAGGAAACCTGTTGATAGAACACACAATGAGGAAACCTGTTGATAAACCACACAATGAGGAAACCTGTTGATAGAACACACAATGAGGAAACCTGTTGATAGAACACACAATGAGGAAACCTGTTGATAGAACACACAATGAGGAAACCTGTTGATAGAACACACAATGAGGAAACCTGTTGATAGAACACACAATGAGGAAACCTGTTGATAGAACACACAATGAGGAAACCTGTTGATAAACCACACAATGAGGAAACCTGTTGATAAACCACACAATGAGGAAACCTGTTGATAGAACACACAATGAGGAAACCTGTTGATAGAACACACAATGAGGAAACCTGTTGATAGAACACACAATGAGGAAACCTGTTGATAAACCACACAATGAGGAAACCTGTTGATAGAACACACAATGAGGAAACCTGTTGATAAACCACACAATGAGGAAACCTGTTGATAGAACACACAATGAGGAAACCTGTTGATAGAACACACAATGAGGAAACCTGTTGATAGAACACACAATGAGGAAACCTGTTGATAGAACACACAATGAGGAAACCTGTTGATAGAACACACAATGAGGAAACCTGTTGATAAACCACACAATGAGGAAACCTGTTGATAGAACACACAATGAGGAAACCTGTTGATAGAACACACAATGAGGAAACCTGTTGATAAACCACACAATGAGGAAACCTGTTGATAAACCACACAATGAGGAAACCTGTTGATAGACCACACAATGAGGAAACCTGTTGATAGAACACACAGTGAGGAACCCTGTCGATAGAACACACACTGAGGAAACCTGTTGATAGAACACACAGTGAGGAAACCTGTCGATAGAACACACACTGAGGAAACCTGTTGATAGAACACACAGTGAGGAAACCTGTTGATAGAACACACAATGAGGAAACCTGTTGATAAACCACACAATGAGGAAACCTGTTGATAGAACACACAATGAGGAAACCTGTTGATAGACCACACAATGAGGAAACCTGTTGATAGACCACACAATGAGGAAACCTGTTGATAGAACACACAATGAGGAAACCTGTTGATAGACCACACAATGAGGAAACCTGTTGATGTGATTACAAGGTAGTCCTTGTTCTGGAATCTCCATGGTAAGAGAGGTAGATAGAGATAGAAAGATACTGGGAGAAAAAAAACTGGAGAGGGAAATGAAAGGAATGAGCAAGACATGGAAAGATTTTGAAATAATAGCACGGGACAGGAGGTCTTGGCAGAGGCGGATCTACTATAAAGCTAATGAAGCTCGAGCTTCAGGGCCCCCAAGTCCAGTTTTATCTATAATTCGTTTCTTTCCCCGTCCCCCTACACTTTTTTTTAAAAAGGGGCCCTTCAAGAGTTCGAGCTTCAGGGCTCCCACAATGTAGATCCGCCACTGGGTCTTGGCATACGTTTGTTGAAGGCATATTCTCCTTGGGTGTTGAAGGGCAATAATGATGATCAATTTACAGTGTTCACTGTCCATAATTCGCGTCCATATCATGGCGCATGTGCTCCATGGTGTAATGAATGAGTGCTGTTTGTTGCCAGCATATGTTATTTATTATTATCAGATTTTACCTTGCCTCTGGCATTTTTCACGTTTTTCTTTCCTGGATGTCTTAATTTACCAGTAATGCTAATACCAATAATTTGTACCTCCAGCTCTCTTTATGTCACAGTGTACATATATTTACACAATACCTACATTTCAGATCATTCATTCAATCATTACTTCCCAAAAAGCATAGACCTTCAACAAACGTGTATATACATCTTGTCTATCATGTAATGTAAATGATTTTTGCGTTTGCGAGTCTGCGATTGTCCTTTGACTATAGCACGTTTCACTAGCTTTGCCCAACTTCAAATGTAATTATCTGATTAACCGTCGAACGTATTAATGCAATTTTTTGCATTCGGTGTTATATTGGGTTAGACCCAACAAATATATACTTTATATCTGTGCATCTTGTCCAGTTCCCATAAACGGATGAAATCCTTTGATCTTTGTCGGCATACTAATTATTGTGTATCGAAGAAAGAAATTTTACCACTTCAGTCACAGATTCTGTGAATTGAATAGGCATAGGCGTGTCTACTATTACAATAATGTGGCCAACACGTTTGCATATGAATGCCTGTTGAAGATGTTTTCTTAAATGATCTGCATGCGAGATACTCGTGACATTGTTTGTCATTGACATTTAATTCGCTACCAAACTGGACCTTCATTGATCTAATTATTTCAATAGGTATCACCTCTTTGCGGTTCATAAATATCATAATGGAACGTTGCTCGTCTAATCTGCTTGTAAATAACGGTAAGGTCATCTTTAAAGAAATTAAACTTCATCCGAATCATAATCAGATGTCTCTGAGAAATTGATAATCAATCTCGGCTGAATGAAGGACAAACCATCATTCTTCCAATATTCCCCTTCCTCTTGTAACACATGGTTCTCACATTTCTTTCAATAATCCCTGGCTATATTGGAGATGGCGGTTTTTGTAAGTATTTCAACATCTTTTAATTTGAACGTTCTATTTTCTGTTGCTACCTGTTCCTTAATTTTAGCCCAGACTAATTCTATTGGGTTTAAGTGCGAATGGTAAGGAGGCAATCTTAAACATCTGAGTTGTATTAGCCAATGTCGACATTTTGAAATTCGCGCCAGAATAAACTGGATTTTGACACTGTTGACCAAAACTCGCCGAAATTATTCAGTCTTAGTTGAAATTCTGTTACTGATGCTTGTGAATTGAAATTATTTACAACTACAGTTTGCTGACGTGTGAACTCAATAAGAATTAAGAGAATAAAAAGTAAAACAGATATCAAAATTATTGTCATTTCAAATGAAGTTGTACATTTTGCCAACGTACATATTAGAATCGTCCCACGCTTCGTCTAATTCTCCCTCTCTCCCTCTCTCTCTCTCTCTCTCTCTCTCTCTCAGTTCATTATTGGATTTAATATTAAAGCTGTTAGTACTAGTCATCTCAGACCTAAGGGTCTTTTATATTTGGACATGCGCCCTAATATAACCGACTAGGTTGAACGGGACGCGCCTCGCCAAAACGATGCAAAATTTTATTTAAAAAAAAAAAAAAAAGCTGTTAGTCAATTTGGCGTTAGATTTTTTGCGTAAAGCGAAGTCATGGGAGCTTCACATATGGCGGTCTTAATTAGGTCATGTAAATCAATTCATTAATGTTGTTTTCTCACGTGTGTTACCAGGGCCAACAGATTTTGGCGATGGCCCTGCTCTTCCGTCCCATAACCAGCTGCAAGAGAAAATGAGAGTACTTAATGAGAGGTCACGGCACTAACATGGTGCCATAGACCCACTAGTCGGCCACTGCTTTCTTCTTCCTCTTTGATCCTTAGCCGCAGACTGTCAAAGCAGTCAGTGGCCATCACGCCTGGTGGCGTCTTGTAGAGCAGCAACAAACTGCTTCCACTTCGTTCGGTCGGCGGCCATTCTTCGTACAATTTCCCAACTCTGGTTCATTCTTTCCTTCGGGGGTCCATAACAAAGCTGTTCTTGTAATGGCATCAGGGTCCCTTCTAAGGACGTGGCCAACCCAACTCCAGCGTCTGCCAGCTATGATGGTGTGCATGTCCTCTTGTTTACTCCGAATAAGTAGTTCTTGGTTTGTGATGGTATTCGGCCAAAAGATTCGGTAAATCTTCCTTGGGCACATTGTGTGGAAAGAGGACCGTTTCGACATTTCCTTCTCGGTGACTCTCCAGCATTCCGCATCATAGAGAAGCACAGAATTACACAGCTATCATATAATCTTAATTTGGTGTTTGTGCTGTACTGGGAAGACTTCCAGAAGTTGTTGTGACTAGCAAAGGCTGTTCTCGCTTTATTCCTTCAGTTCTAGTCGCTCACAGACAATCATTAACATGGCACAAAGACAACCATTCACGTATATAGGCCTACATGCATTAATATTGCATCATAAACAATTTGCACGTACAATCGCTAACGTGGCACTACGGACCACCAGTCACACCTTCTAACACATGAAGCCATTACATATACTTTCTAACATAAAAACATCACATACGCCTGTCAAAACGTCAGGATATCATCTGCTAACATATACAACTAGCACACAGCACACACCTGTTAACACATAAAACTATCATATGCACGTGCTGAAACCTCATGCTGTCATCTGCTAACACATCAAGCTATCATACACGCACCTGGTAACACATCAGGCTATGGCACAAGCACCTGCTATCACATCAAGTCATCGCAAACGCACCTGCTAGCCCATCAAACTATCACACACATCTGCTTATATATATGTGTGTGTGTGTGTCTGTTCACAGTGTGCACTCACATGCGGCCCAGCGACGGTAGGAAAGATTGCCTCGAGTTCATGAGGAAAAAAAATATAAACCCATATCACTGTTGTAGGGAAGGGACTCCACTTGGGTCATAACTCCCAAGTGTCAGCCTCGAGTTGTTTTGTGCAGAGAATTGAACTCACTCCACATTGGTTGCAGCCATTAACTTCACTCCTGTTTTTCTGCTAGCTGGAGGCAATTGCAAAAGTAACTCTTATATTTGAAATAAATTACTGTCTTGAATTCCATAGCCCGTTGTAGTCGTTCCACAGCCAGTATGATTCCGTTTCCGCAGTTTCACTGAGCCTCTTAAGTGCCTTTGTTCTTGACTGTCCTTTCAATCCCAACAGTTTCAGTAGATAATACACTGAGGCAGTCACCAGACTTCTTGCACCTACCTGAACAGCCATGACCCATGCAGTGACTCCGTCGTGTCTCAAGTCCATGACCAGATCATTATACTTGGCCACTTTGAACGAATGTTGCTCGTCCAATCTGGATTAAATGGCACAGTCAGCTCAATCATTATAATCTGGTGCAATGATGAGTGTAGCACTGTATCTGGTCGTCTTGGAAATCTTGTCATGCTTTCCGGATGTGTCCCTTGTCCAGATAGGTCTACTGTCATCTCCAAGTCATGTGCACAGTCAATAGATGGTAAACTGCTACTTGGTTTGGGATGTGTTGACTTTTCTACTTTCAGACAGTATGAATTTGCGGTACTCGGTCTGACTTTGCTATTCGCCTTCACCCTTGTTAGGTCTGTTGTAGCAGCCAGCTCATTTAGTATTCTGTTGGGGCGCCAACTGTATCGCCCTTGCCCTAACGACACCTTACAAGATGAGAGCACATGTTCAAGTGTCTGCTTCTCATGATATCAGGGGCACTGAGCATCATCAGACTTTCCCGATCTCAGAAGGTCTTCAGACGATGGCAGAAGATCATACATTGATCTGATAATGAAGATGAGTCTAAGAGGCGCCATATGCCATATATCATTCCATGTCATGGACCTCTGCAGAGCTCCTTCCCATGTAGTCCACTGGCCTTGTTGGGCTTGCTGCACTACTTTTTGCATCTTCTTATCATTCTCAGCTTCTCGAATTTCCTGAATTACCATGTCTGTGCGTTGCTTGTTTGACGCCTTGGACCACCAGCGGATGTCACCATGGCCAAATCCCCGTCTATTTGTCTGTGTGTATCCGATTACCTCCTTTAGCTTGAGCGACTCTTGTGCAGCATCAACATCTTCATCTACTTTCCACTTTCTTCCAGTTTTCAGTGTGGGCTGAATGGATTTAACTACGTCATCTGCTGACTCGCACAGCATCATTATGAACCTCGCCTTTCATGCATTGTATTCTTCCACAACTAACTTGAAAGGGAGCACAATCTGTGCCTTCTTGCACTACAGTGCTAAGTCTGGTACTCCTAGTCATTTCCTTATGAACTTGTTGACCTTTCGCTCTATAGCTTCCACTGTACTTGTGCTTATTTCATACATAAGCAGTGGCCATAGCAATGTAGGGATCAACATGAACTTGAGGCACCACAGTTTGAACTTTCCTTTGAGTTTACTTTGGTCTGGGATCTGCAGTCCTCTGCCTGCCATTTCTCTTGTCTGTTGAACTACTCTTGAGTCTTTTGATGAGGCATCATACACCCTGTCAAGACTTTTAACGGGTTGCACAATCACATTCTTTGGGATTCTTTGGTTGGAAACCATGAATGTGACTTTAGATGTCTTCCCTTTCTTGACCGATAGGCTTCTAGACTTCTGAGTTTTGAGGCTCATTTTGCACAGGCTGATTAGTTCACCCAGGCGTGTTAACATTCTCCGGGCCTGGTGTTCATCTGATGTCAGAATTGTTGTGTCATCCATGAATGCTTTAAGCGGTGGCATGTGATACCTTCCATTGGGCTTTGGATCTCTCGAAAATCATTCAGCCGCTTTGAGGATTACCTGCATAGCCAACACGAATAGTATCGCAATTCCAACGTAGGTCAATCCACTTCGTCGTGCACTCTCTGGTTCAAATTCTGACGGAGAACCCTGAGAAATACAGCTTCAACATAGCTGCAATTTCTCTTGGAACGCGGGTACAACACCTGGTGTGGAACGGATCCATAAGCATTAGTTAGATCCAACCAGATTACATGGAGATTTGTTCTGTCAGACTTTGCCTTTTGAATTGCTTCCCAGGTCATTGTGGCATGCTCTAGACACCCTGGGATACCTCCTTTCTAGAAGGTAGTGTCAGTTTACCCATTCTCCAGAAGGTATGTGGTGAGCCTATTAGCCATCACTAAGAAGAATGTCTTCCCTTCTACATTAAGCAGTGAGATTGGCCTGAACTGACTGATGTCTGTGGAATTTTGTTCCTTCAGGATGAAGACTCCATTCGCCTTTGTCCATTTTATGCTTACGAGCTGGTTCTTTCACGCATTTCTCAGCAAACGGAGTAGCCGTTTTAGGACTTCAGGACATCTCTTATGTACAACATATGGGACACCATTAGGACCTAGAGCTTACTTGCACCGTGCTTTATGCACAGTGCTTTCTATTTCTTGCATTTTTGGGGGCTCCTGGCTTACTAAGCCATATAAGGCCTGCCATGCTGTTGCGAGGCTCATCTTTGTGACCATCTGAGTAGGTCATTCTAAGGTGTTCTTCCAGATCTTATTTTCCGATGTTTAGTGTTCCCGAACGTAGCTGTTCAAACAGTTCTTTGGCAAACTTGAAGGAATCACTGAAGAATCTTTTCCTGTTCCTCCCTGTTTTCCTTCTTTTCCTGTTCCTCCATGTTTTCCTTTTTTCCTACACAACTTTTCTGCTCTACAAAGAGCATTATGTTGCCTTTCAGGGGTTCCCTAACCTATCGCAATCCCTTCTTTTCTGTGTCAGTTGCATTCTTGAGCTGTTTTCGGGCATGATTCTTCTGCTTCCTGATCTCTTCTGTTCTCATTTGTCTTCTACTTTTGTGTGTGGTTCGTTAATTTTAGTTGCCTTCCTTCCTGACTCCAAGCTCGTTGCGACAGTTTATTATGTCGACGAAGATTTCCAGCTTTTTCCAATGTTATCTGCTTCAGGTTATTATCCAATTCTTTCTACAAGGCTTCGTCCAGCTGTTCCCAAAGCCCTTTTGCTCTGGCAGGTGGAGACTTGATGGCATCTATTTTCACGTCAAAGAAGTGTAAGATCATCATCAGCTTGATCAACTTGAATATTCTCCGCGCTGTGGACTGACTCCTGGCTGAGATATTCTAACGTCTTTTCTGTATAAACAGAGCGTTGTTGATCTACCACTAATTAGCTCCCACCCATTCCTTTTTCGTTCTGTGGATCCTGATGCCTCTCTGAGCAGAGACTTTCCTATCACTGGAACATTTCAGCCGTTGGTCAGAACTCAGAGTCCGTGTAAATGGCTTGGTCGATTCCAATATGTCACCTGTGGATTCATCATTCTCTCCCCCTCTCCCTTTTTGGTGAATCCTGGGGGCATTTATCCTTTATGTGTAATATAGTAATTGTTTAGGTCTTTTCCCCGATTGGCTATGGTCCAACCATGTGTATACAACCAAAAATCAAGCACATTTTTTTTAGAAACACAAGTAGAGACGGACAGACTAACAGATAACCATCCATACTTGACTGAAGCATGACTGAAATGACTTTAGTGTAGAAATTTGAAATTAAAAATAAACCTTGGCAGTGATTGGCCACAGACAATCATATCATTAGCGCTCAGAGCGCATTTGGGGTCATTCTTCAATAATTGTTCAGTGTTAGACACAGATTTTAAAGTGTGGTGTGTTCCCATATGAAAGACAGTGAATAAATTTAGGGACGCCATACTATAGCCAGCAGCTCAGCTGAGTTTTGCTAGCAATTCTGTGTTATGTATTCTTAATCTGGTAAGATTGAAATTATTTCTTTATATATTTTGAATATTGTTTCATGTTCGAGTGATTTGATACTGCCATATCATAATATAGCCTTACAAACCAGTAGGGATTTTGCTCTAGACCCCCCGCCCAAGTCAGGGTCTAGGGACTAACAAGGTACATAAACTACAGCAAGGATTATGCAAGATATATCAAGCGTTGAAACAGATTACCTATCTTCTTTTAGGGCCGACAACTAATAATTATTTTTCAGAATCTATAGTCTGGGAGGATCTATCGGATGTAAACCCACCATGGTAACTGTGCTGTTTGGTCAGAGAGATCTGACCTGTCTGTATAATGTGGTTGTTGTGTCAGTGTGGTGTCCAGACGTGGGTATAGAATAGATTTTGACACATAGCCCATACTTTGATTGCAGAGCTGTGAGTTTTCTATCGACAACAAAGCAGAGTCTATTCGGTGGGTGACTTTACTCGAGTGTATCTGTGCAGTTCTTGTGACAGAGACCACCATTATTGCCCGCCAGCACGGAGAGGTGGGACCGCAAGTTTTCAGCACCAGAGCTACAAAAAGATGAGTGAGCCTCTGGTCTGCTGGACATTCACCAACTATTGGTAGTGACTAATATCCCCATAAAAATTCCCACCTTTTTCTGGACACGGTGTAGTCAATATAGACAGGTGTGATGAGACCACACCAACAGCACAGACAATAAATATCCTCCCTAGTAGCTGACTACCAGAACATTTGAATAAAACTAACTATTCTAGTACTTAAATATGTACACTTTTGTATTTATTATGTAACATTCCATGCATAATTTTCATAAATTTTAAATCCTTCTTTTAAAACAAGTTCTGGTCAAAATAAAACTTGATCCAGAACAAATAAATGTAATATAATTATATCAAAAACTTTATACACGTGAGTTAGTTCAGTGTATTTTAACACTTGTTAATCTTATTAGTCTTGTTAAATATCTGTGGGTGTATTTATAACTAACACACCACATTACACATCATTACCCTAGACACTTTACGTAGCCACATTCATTAAGAAAAAAAAAAAAATTAAGTGTGAGGTCGTAGTGGTAGCAAGAAAGGCCTTCTGATAATTCTCAACCACATTTTATCTCAGGAGCCTTCACAGCTGGCCTCATACAAGTTACATGTAGTAATAACACCACCATACAATACCATCAACACCACTACATAAATTGGGGTCTTGTCCAGGGATAATTAGCCCAACAGTAATATTAGGATCTCCTGGTGGGAGAAATAAAAGTAGGGAAATAAATTGTAAAATTTCCTTTAAAATTAAAAGTGTCCCTGCAGATAAAAGTTGGTGAATCTTCACAGCCAGTAATAATTAATTAGTTAACTGGTTAGTTAGAATTAGTTAGATTATAGTCATAAGAAGTACTTAGCTTGTATATTATTATATTGTCTGAAAAGTATGGCTGAGCTAGCAAAGTTTAGATCAGCTGCTGTGCTCACTGCGAAGGAGATGGGGATGGATGGTCAAATTTTAATTCAATACGTAACGACTGAATGTGATAAATATATTGAAAGGGAAGATAGAAAGGTAGCTGAAGAGAAGAGGTTACAAATTGAGGCTGATAGAGAAATTAAGAGGCTGCAGATTGAGGCAGAAGAAAAAAGGCTGACTGCCGAAAGGGAGGCAGAAGAAAAACGACAGCAAAGGGAGGCAGAAGATAAAAAGGCCGAAAGGGAGGCAGAAGATAAAAAGGCCGAAAGGGAGGCTGAAGATAGAAGGTTGCAGAGGGAGCACGAATTACGACTAAGGGAGCTGGAATTACAAGGCCCGGCCCCTGAAAATGGTGCCAGCCCTTTTGCCTCAGATGCTACGCCCAGTATGGGAGCCTCAAACTCAGCTATGGGGTTTCATTTAGACCATTTTGTTGAGAAAGACGATGACATAGAGGGGTACCTGGGACGTTTTGAGTTATTAGCTACTACATATGGGTTAGAGAGAGAGAGGTGGAGTTTAAAGCTATCACAGGGATTGAGGGGTGCTTCTTATGAAGTATTTGCCAAAATGAACAGGGAAGACCAAGACAATTATGACATGTTAAAGCAGGCTTTGTTATTAAGGTACGAGAAGAATGGTGAATTTTATCGTAAGAGATTTAGAAATGCCAAACTGTTGTCTGGGGAGACATACCACCAATTCTCTGCCAGACTAGAAACCTATTTGGAGAAATGGACGGCTCTGGGGAAGACCCAAGATCTTAAAGAAATGATCATGATTGAGCAATTGAGAGAGTCCATGGCTCCAGACATGAGAAAATTTCTCATGGAACAAGGTGCAGAGAAGTTGGGGGAAATTTTAAATGTTGCTGAGAGGTATCAGGCAGCTCAGGCAGAGGTAAGTGGTGCTAAGAAGAAGCACATAGACAATTTTAAAGCTCCACAGCAATTTAATAAATTTGATAATAGAGAGCAGGGATATAAGGGTAGGACAAATTTTGAGCGGCCAAGAAATGACTATCGCGACAGAAACTCACAGTTCAATGACCAAAAGTTCAATGAAAGAAAACCGTTGAACCAAGGAAAAAGATGGTGTAAATGGTGCAAGAAGGATAACCATAACACCGAATTTTGTAGAAGGAAACCTTCAAACATTGCTGCAATGAAGTCGGGGACGCAAAGATTAAAGGTTAATCCTAAGGGACAACAGGAACCTTATCACCCCCCAGTTTGTGAGGATGTTATTTGTAATGGGGTCACCATAAGGTGCCTTTATGATACAGGTTTGGATTATGATTCAGTTGTGAAGTCTAGCCTAGTGGACCCAAGTCAGTATACCACAGAAACAGTGGAAATACAAGGGGCGACTAAGGACATACCACTCATGACACTTCCCATCGCAAGGATAACGGTGAAAACTCGCTATGTGGAAGGAGAAATCAGAGCAGCAGTGATAGATGAACCAATCTACCCTCTGATATTGGGGTGTAGATACGTTTTCTTGGGGAATCCCGAGAAACCTGTGATCATGGCGACAGTGCAGACCAGGTCACAGAAGAAGGAGGAAGAAGGTGAACCTATAAATGCTCATCCAGAGGAGATGAGGAAGGCGCAGGCTGAGGATAGGACACTCAAGCCCTGTTTTAAAAAATTGCCCAAATGCCACACACCTCCGAGCAAGGGGGAATATTTCATGAAGAACAAACTCTTATACAGGAAGGCCGGAACTGGAACAAATGGTCACAACCAGCTGGTTCTTCCCATTGCATATAGAGAGAAAGTGATGGAACTCGGACATGCAATCCCCTTCAGTGGTCACATGGGGATCAGCGCCACAGGACAGCGTATAGCTTGTCATTACTTCTGGCCAGGGATAACGGAGGATATAAAAAGATATGTCAAATCCTGCCCAGAATGTCAAAGGGTAGCTCCAAAGCACTGGACTGCTCCTGCAACTCTAGGGGAAATGCCCATAGTGGGAACACCTTTTGAGAGGGTTGCAGTGGATATTGTAGGACCTCTCACTCGGACCAAGAGGAGGAACAGTTACATCCTTACTCTGGTGGACACTTGTTCTATGTGGGGAGAGGCGGTAGCCCTGCCATCAATTGATTCAAAACATGTAGCAGAGGCACTACTTACAATATTTACCCGATTAGGATTCCCGCATCAAATCTTGACGGATAATGGATCTCAGTTCAAGGGGAAACTAACGGAAGAAGTTTTTAAGCTATTTCAAGCCAGACACTTTCATTGTAGTCCGTACCATCCACAAGGGAACGGCCAGGTAGAGAGGTTCAACGGGACTCTCATTTCTATCCTGAGAAAGCTGGCACACGAAAAACCGGATCTGTGGGATCAATTCCTGCCCGCCGCATTGTTTGCGTACCGGGAGGTACCACATAGTTCAACCGGGATGGCTCCCGCAACTCTGCTATTTGGGAGGCCAATAAAAGGGCCTTTAGAAGCTCTATTAAGGACCTGGACAGATGAGAAGGCGGAAGAGACTGTTACCTCATCGTATCAATACGTGAACGAACTGACCACTCGTTTGAAAGCTGGATGGAAACTGGCAAATGATAATTTGAAACAAGCCAGGAAGAAACATGCAGCATATTTTAATAGGAAGGCAAAGGACAGGGAACTGGCAGTCGGAGAGAAGGTGCTGCTTCTACTACCGGGAAGCCAGAATAAATTACAAATTGGTTGGCAAGGTCCATATACGGTTCTAGAGAAGGTGTCTAGAACAAACTATAAAATTGACAAAAAGGGGAAGGAAAAAGTTTATCATGTAAACCTGCTAAAGAAGTATCTGGACAGACCACTCCAGGAAAGCACCCCCTTATTGACCTTAGCTATTGCAACCCAGATGCAAAAGGAACCACTCACCTCACATGAATACCCATTACATCCTTGTGAAACCGCAGCACAGGTAAAAGTCAGTAAGCACCTGACTAAAAATCAGAGGGAGAGAGTTCAACAAGTTCTGGAGGAACATACAGATGTATTAACAGATAAACCAGGCCATACAAATTTGCTACAGTATGACATGAAACTGGTAGACTCAAACCCAATCTGTATGAGAGCCTATTCTATTCCGTTCGCGAAGGAGAAGGCATTGAAGGAAGAAATAGAGTATTTATTGAAGGAGGGGATTATTTCGCACAGTGAATCATCTTTTAGTTCTAGTGTCGTTTTGTTGAGGAAACCGTCTGGGGAACACAGACTGTGCATAGATTACAGGAAACTGAATGCTGTCACAGAAGGACAAGTGGATCCATTACCAGACACAAAACAGTTATTTGCCAGACTGAACAAGGCAAAATACTTTTCAAAAGTGGATGTTAGTAAAGGCTATTACCAGATCCCAGTGAAGCCTGAAGTGAGACCTTATTTGGCTTTTAGCACTTCGGATGGACATTATGAATTCAATATGCTACCATTCGGACTGAAAAATGCTCCGAGTGTGTTTTCAAGGATGATGCGAAAATTGTTGGACCCCCTGAATAACCCATGTATCACGAATTTCATGGATGATATTCTCGTCGCCACAGAGACATTTGAAGAACACATTGAAGCTCTGGAGATGTTGTTTGATAGACTTCGGGAGGCGAACTTAACTGCTAGGCCAACAAAATGTTGTATTGGATGCAAAGAGTTGGAATTCTTGGGGCACACTGTATATCAGGGTAATATGACCCCTGATCCTAAGAACTTGGAAAAACTGCAGAGAGCACCTAGGCCGCAAACAAAGAAGGACGTGCGATCATTCGTGTCGTTATGCGGATTTTATCAGAAATACATCAAGAATTTTAACGCTATTTGTGCTCCTCTGACTGATCTGACTCGCAAGGGACTTCCAGATAAAATTATTTGGACTGCACAATGTGAACTAGCGTTCCAAGAGTTAAAAGAAAAACTCACTAGCAAGCCTATTCTCAAACTGCCTGATTTGACACAGGACTTTGTCTTAAGAACCGATGCAAGTAATGTAGGACTAGGAGGGGCTTTGTTGCAAAGATCATCTTCACCTGATGGGGAACTTAAACCAGTCGCTTATGCAAGCCGCAAATTGAATAAGGCGGAACAAGGATACTCCACAAGCGAAAAAGAATGTTTAGCATTAATCTGGGCAATAAAAAAGTTTCAAATCTATCTGTATGGTAGGACTTTTGTGGTGGAGACGGATCATCAGCCTCTCGTGTTCTTGTCTCAGGCTAAGCATGAAAACGCAAGATTGCTGAGGTGGTCTTTATTGCTTCAACCTTATCAGTTCAGTATCCAATATATCCCAGGCAAATTGAATGTCGGTGCAGATTTCCTCAGTCGGCACCCCTGTGATCAAAATTAGAGTAGTGGCAGACGTGAGGAGTAATTTTACCTATGTGTATCGCTGGTTTTGGAACTTGCCATAGGCATGTTTTCAAGTGGGGAGATGTGTAGTGAAATTGACAGAGATACAACGGTAAAATACTCAAAAGATAACATTTAAGGATAAAAAACATAATGCGTAGGCTGCTGATGTACATGATCGCCTAGACCGCGGGTCATCACCCTCCATAAAATTGACTTGCTAGACAGGAGGGGAACGGCGGATCAAAAGAAAAAAAATATGACTGGAAAGGCTAAGGAGACGCAATGGGGGGGGGGGGGATGGAGGAAAGTAAAAATTCACGTCCCCCAAATTGACACGAGGTACGGAATTGGACGTTTTGCGATACCAAGCCTTGATTTGAATTGAGCGGCAGAACGCGGATGGTAGGAAAATTACAAAAATTTAAAAAGTAATTTTTCTTAATATTAATGTTAGGAATATAAAAATTAGCTGGCCGGATGGCCTATTCTGAGCAATGAAATAATATGATCTTAATTTTACAAACGGATAGATAATATTGAAGATAATGACAAAAGACAGTGTAGTTCACATCATCGCTAGACTATATTGAATCTAAAAGTGTCACAATTTGCACACAAAAAACACGACCTTGGGAACAGGTGTTCAAAGTTACTATTATGGAGGAGAGGGTTTTTGAGCGGTAGCTGTGTCTAAATATAACTTTTTACGACAAAATTTTAAGGGGAGAGAAAGGTTGCTTCAAAAATCAAGCACATTTTTTTTTAGAAACACAAGTAGAGACGGACAGACTAACAGATAACCATCCATACTTGACTGAAGCATGACTGAAATGACTTTAGTGTAGAAATTTGAAATTAAAAATAAACCTTGGCAGTGATTGGCCACAGACAATCATATCATTAGCGCTCAGAGCGCATTTGGGGTCATTCTTCAATAATTGTTCAGTGTTAGACACAGATTTTAAAGTGTGGTGTGTTCCTATATGAAAGACAGTGAATAAATTTAGGGACGCCATACTATAGCCAGCAGCTCAGCTGAGTTTTGCTAGCAATTCTGTGTTATGTATTCTTAATCTGGTAAGATTGAAATTATTTCTTTATATATTTTGAATATTGTTTCATGTTCGAGTGATTTGATACTGCCATATCATAATATAGCCTTACAAACCAGTAGGGATTTTGCTCTAGACCCCCCGCCCAAGTCAGGGTCTAGGGACTAACAAGGTACATAAACTACAGCAAGGATTATGCAAGATATATCAAGCGTTGAAACAGATTACCTATCTTCTTTTAGGGCCGACAACTAATAATTATTTTTCAGAATCTATAGTCTGGGAGGATCTATCGGATGTAAACCCACCATGGTAACTGTGCTGTTTGGTCAGAGAGATCTGACCTGTCTGTATAATGTGGTTGTTGTGTCAGTGTGGTGTCCAGACGTGGGTATAGAATAGATTTTGACACATAGCCCATACTTTGATTGCAGAGCTGTGAGTTTTCTATCGACAACAAAGCAGAGTCTATTCGGTGGGTGACTTTACTCGAGTGTATCTGTGCAGTTCTTGTGACAGAGACCACCATTATTGCCCGCCAGCACGGAGAGGTGGGACCGCAAGTTTTCAGCACCAGAGCTACAAAAAGATGAGTGAGCCTCTGGTCTGCTGGACATTCACCAACTATTGGTAGTGACTAATATCCCCATAAAAATTCCCACCTTTTTCTGGACACGGTGTAGTCAATATAGACAGGTGTGATGAGACCACACCAACAGCACAGACAATAAATATCCTCCCTAGTAGCTGACTACCAGAACATTTGAATAAAACTAACTATTCTAGTACTTAAATATGTACACTTTTGTATTTATTATGTAACATTCCATGCATAATTTTCATAAATTTTAAATCCTTCTTTTAAAACAAGTTCTGGTCAAAATAAAACTTGATCCAGAACAAATAAATGTAATATAATTATATCAAAAACTTTATACACGTGAGTTAGTTCAGTGTATTTTAACACTTGTTAATCTTATTAGTCTTCTTAAATGCCTGTGGGTGTATTTATAACTAACACACCACATTACACATCATTACCCTAGACACTTTACGTAGCCACATTCATTAAGAAAAAAAAAAAATTAAGTGTGAGGTCGTAGTGGTAGCAAGAAAGGCCTTCTGATAATTCTCAACCACATTTTATCTCAGGAGCCTTCACAGCTGGCCTCATACAAGTTACATGTAGTAATAACACCATCATACAATACCATCAACACCACTACAGGTACCCAGGCTATATATAGTCTTGATAAATTGCAGAAATACCCCATGTAGTTACCGGGGGTCTTCCAGGAAATGAAGCAAAAATAGGACTACTGTGTCCCCAGAGATATCGTAAGAGCCGACTTATGTGAGGTTGGGCTTGTGTGTCTGGCAGCTTGACCATGTAAACCAGACTGCCGAGGAAACGATCACTGCAAGAGCAAATGCTTGCTTTGGTGCAGGCTTCGTGCAAAGAGACCAGCCTTAGTGGTGGCTGTATGTTCCGTAGGTAGCTAAAAAGACGAATAAAAATGCAGACATTGAGAGGTAAGCAACTAAGCCACCACATACTTAGACACAGTAGCATTGTCAATATAGCCCGTGTAGTTCCAGGGGGTCTCAGGCAATCATAGAAGGCAACTAACATAAGGTTGTATATGGTGCTGGCAACTTCATCATGTAAAACATAATGCTACATAAACCATCACTGCAAGATTACTTGGATGATTTGGTGCAGGTTTCCTGTGAGGGGGACCAGATTAAGTGTTGGTTGCTTGTTCCATGAAAAACGAAGAGGAAATGAAGATCATTAACATATATGCGGCCAAGCTGACATCTCTCTCTAGTGCAGGGGTTGTCAACCTTTTTTATCTCATGGCCCCTTTCTGAGCCTCATTTACCTCTGTGGCCCCTCCCCTCATAGTCGCTGTTAGGTGAAAAAAATGTACATTACCATTTTACTGTGGCCCCCTAGAAATATGGCATGGCCCCCTGGGAGGCCATATGACGCACGTTGAGAACCACTGATATGGGGTACAATACAGAACCATATGGAATCCGCAAACACTGAGTGAAATAAGAGAGCACTGAAATACATATTGTCCCGGACTTACGACGTACGCGACTAACAATCTCTTGTACTTAGTACGGCCATCCCACAAATGCTGTACACGTATGTTTCATTACTCACTAGAGTACAAGACTGTACAGTACAGTAATTTTATGTTATAATTTCTACTTTGTACTACTTCAATATAAACAGAGAGTACAATTTGTTTAAATAAAAAAACAAAACAGACATATTTTAGCCTTCAGAAATGTTAATTGTTAACATGTTCTTACGGTTCATTTAGTACAGGGGTACTCAACCCAGTGCCCACGGGCACCATGGTGCCCGCCAAGGCTTATTTGTGCCTCCGCGTACGATTTGCTGATGAAAGAATAAGTATTCAATTGTGGTTGCATGGTGAGAAATTCTAGTTGATCCTCAACTAAATTTCTCAAGCTTTTTGACGATTAGTGGCCCCAGAAAAATTTATAAAAAACTTAGCCGATAGATACAGAAAGTTTTATATTCTGTAAGAGCTGTTACTGTAACAATCTAAGCATAATTGAAAAATATCCATTCTTAAAAAAGTTCGGCATAAGATACACTCATATTTTGGTTCTGTATATCTTTCCGAATCATTATTATTAACAGTGAACATTGTCAAATTTAAGTACAGGTCGCGGCTCACCGATGCTCATCTGGATATTTTTTGTGTACAGGAACATCATCATACACTCCTAACTATAAAAAGGTGGCCACTGACCTGAAATGCCAATGTCACACTAATTATACATTTGACTCAAATGATTTGAAGATTATTTTGTTCAAACTCGATATTTCTTATTTCATTAAATGTGTTTACTTGGCCGTTATTAAGTATTCTATATATTTTGTTGTAAAAAAATTTTTTTTTTAATAAATAAGTCACGATGTTTGGTTGGTGCCCACTGCCCTCTTTATAAATCTAAAATGTTCCCGCGGTGTAAAAAAGGTTGAAGACCCCTGAAATAGTATGTAGTGATTTCCGACGGACGACCTCTTCGACTTACGACTGAGTCATCGGAACGGAACCCCGTCGTAAATCGAGAACTATCTTTAACACGTGTCAATCAGGATGATCTCGACTTGTCTATCATGACACGTACGGATGACTTATGTCTTAGCACATGTTTGTGACAGCTACATTTGCTGTCGGTTGTGGACCACTGGCGATCTTACAAGTACCGTATCATCTTAAGAAGTTAAGCAAACATCTCACAATTTCTAGTCATCTGTAAGAGCTTTCTGGTTACTTTCTTTTTCGTTTTTCTTCTAATCGTTTACTTATTTTTCTTCTTTGGTCCTTGGCCGCTGAGTGACAAAGCAATCAGTAACCGTCACACATGTTGACGTCTTGTAGGACAGCAATAAACTGTCTTCACCTTTGTAGCGAAAGGGTTTTTAATAAGTATGATGATAGTGTTGGAGAAGAAATAGAATAAGGTTTCTCTCCAGAAAGTGTGAGGTCCCATTGATTGAGATGTACACTGGTATCACTGGATAGTCACGGCTGTGAAAGTATCTGGAACTGAAATAGAACAGTCAGAACTTACTGCGCCACCCTGCTGTGTGACCACAAGTGATAACAATTCAACAAAACTCCACTTCAACTTTAGTGAATGAAAAAAAACTGTTGAATACAATTTATATATCCTTTTTATTTACAACTGTCTAATTCTGTAATGAATGGTGAGTGTTGGAATATGGTGATTAATGAAAAAATATATTTACATCAAGTGATTGTGTGTATATATATATATATATATATATATATATATATATATATATATATATATATATATATATATATATATATATATATATATATATATATATATATATATAGATATATATATATACACACACACACACAAGGGGATTGACATAAGTCTTGGGCCTGACCATGAAGGACATGTCACAGAGAGCTGAAATTTTGTAGAGTGTTTATTCCTTTTCAATATAGCCACCGTCAGAATTTACACACTTCTGCCATCTCTGCTTGACCTTGAAAAGACCTTGGGAGTAGAACACCCTATTTTTCAAACTAAACCAGTCATCACATGCCAGTATAACCTCTTCATCACTGTCAAAATGATTTCCTTTTAGCTGTTTTTTAAGATTTGGGAATAGAAAAAAGTCTAATGGAGCCAAATCTGGAGAATATGGTGGGTGTGGAAGAATTTCAATATTCAAATCATTGTCTGCTAACTGCACAAGCCGTGCTTTGTGAGAGGGTGCGTTGTCTTGAAGCAAATGAAGATTTTGAGTGCGCGTTATCCCTCGTTTCCTGGTCACAACCTTTCTTAGTTTGGTGAGAAGATCTGCATAGTACTGTCCATTAACTGTGTTGCCATGAGGCAGATAATCTTTCAAAAGGACACCTTTGCCGTCCCAAAAAACAGTCAGCATCACTTTTCCTGCAGATTTCTGCGCTCTCGGCTTGACAGATGTTGGGGAGCCCGGGGTTTTCCATTGGATGCTGGCAATTTTGGATTCGGGGTCATAATGGTGTACCCAAGTCTCATCTACTGTCACCATGGTCTCCAAAAATTTTTTGACTGACACTTTTTGAGCAACTGTTGACAGCAATTTACCCTCGTTTGCTTCTGTTCACGTGTCAACAGTCGCGGAATCCAGCGTGCACACACTTTTCTCATGTTCAGTCTGTTGTGTAAAATTCTATAAACTGTTCTTTCATTTAGTTTTACTCTACTAGCTATCTCCACAATTGTCATTTTTCGATCCTGGTCAATGATTTTCTTCACTCTTGTTGCATTTTCATCGTTGCACTGAGGCTGGTCTACCAGATCTTGGCAGATCAGCAACATTTGAGCGGCCACACTTAAACTGTTGACACCTGTTTTTTAATGAAGGACAAGAATCACGAAACACTGGTTCCATCTCCCTGTGTATTTCTGTAGGTGTTTTTCCCTGAAACATCAGAAATTTTATCACAGCTCTGGCCTCCTCCTTTTCCATGTTTTGTCAAATCTTTGGAGCAGCAGATCCGGTCAATAGGGTACATTGCGCCGTGCACCGTAGCAGGAAACCCCATTGAAGAAACAAACGCGTACTTCACACATTCAGTGCAAATATGATGAACTTTAAATGTGCCAAGTTTCATCTTCCTCCTGTGACTCCTTCATGGTCAGGCCCAAGACTTATGTCAATCCCCTTGTGTGTGACGTCATGCCGATATGGTTTACTGGCAGACGTGAACAATTTGAAGCAGAAGTGAGGTGATCGTCTGCAAGAGAGATGCGGCTTGTGTCTGGAAGTGAACGGACGAATCTGTTTTGAGCTCCTGCAGTATTCTGTGTTTTTCCTGAATTATTCCATCACCAGGACATCAATATACTTGGTTGAGGTGTCCCTGGCTTATTCTAGTAAGGAAATGTGTGCCTATTCATAAAGATGTCCAAAGGACTATATTAAATAAAGTTTGAAAGATTGCCAATGACCAGCGTTTGATAGGGAACGGACTGGACTACTATATATTACTGCATTTGCCTTTGGGCCTATATATCTATTACCATGGAGCTTTTTGTCAAGTCGATTAAAATGCAAATGTGTAAAATCGTGATGGAGATGTTTGTCCGCTTAGTGCAGTTATGCTGATTTCGTGTTGTGTGACTGTCCCTAGAGTCTACTTGGCCACGGAGAACATCTCCGGAAGATTTAACGTTACGACACGTATCAGTTTTGTGGCCTCAAGCAGGGATCATGAACATATTATGTGGAACTGTATCCAGTATTTTCAAGTAATTTTTCAAGTCGGTGGACTAAATTTTTTCTAGTGAAGAAAATTTTTTTCAAGATGGCGGTGCTGATCGGCTGCAAGTGTGAATATTGAATCTAACCCTAGTCGCTGCATATCTGTTGAATCGTTGTTTTCCTGAGGCGGAAGCCGGACTCAGGAGGATTTTTTTCATGAGACAGATAAGTGAATTTCTTGATTCATACAGTTTGAGTCTTGAAGAATCGCATTTGACAGGGTTCTTTTTTTTAAATGTTCTATGTATATCTGTTTCAACATCTTTTTGTGATAGGCGGGTTGGATAGTGGGACCTATGAATTCATTATACCTCATTGACGGTCGTGAATTCGTAGGCGTTCTTTAGTTTTTGCATCTGATTTTTTTAAACTTAAGGGGCCGGTGAACATAGCTGTGTGTTACTGCCTTGAGTGAATTAAACAGATTCATTATTTGTCTAGTTGTGAAGGTTCTGTAATTTTGTAAATTTGTATTTGTTGTTAGGTTCATTGTATTTTTAAAAATTTATTCTCCATTATTGTTTGTAAAATTGTGAACCTTATCTTGCTATCATTCATTTATTAGATGTATTATATGTTATGAAATTGTGCTTGTAGTGTCATAAGTGTGGTAGAGCCAATTTTTTCATTTTTATACATTTCTATACATTTTATACATTTCTGCTTTGGTTTATTCATTAGTATTTTCTTGAGTTGGCTCTTTCTACTGTTCTCCTGTAATCTTGTTTGTACCTCTAGTTTTTTTTTGCTCCTAATATACCATCTATGCTTCTTCTTTGATCCTTAGCCGCCGATCGTCAAAGCAGTCAGTGGCCATCACGCCTGGTGGCGTATTGTAGGGCAACAACAAATTGATTCCACTTTGCTCGGTCGGTGGCCATCCTTCGTACAGTGCAGCAACTCTGGTTCATTCTTTGCATCTCAGCCTCCACAGTCCTCTGCCAAGTTGTTTTTGGTCGGCCTCTCTTTCGTTTTCCTTCAGGGGTCCATAGCATAGCTGTTCTTGTGATGGCATCGGGGTCTCTTCTGAGGACATGGCCAAGCCAGCTCCAGCGTCTGCCAGCTATGATGGTGTGCATGTCCTCTTGCTTGCTCCGAGTAAGCAGATCTTGGTTGGTGATGGTATTCGGCCAAAAGATTCGGATAATTTTTCTTAGGCATGTTGTGTGAAAAGAGGACAATTTCCACATTTCCTTCTCTGTTACTCTCCAGCATTCCGTACCATAGAGAAGCACAGAAAGCACACAGCTCTGATATAATCTTAATTTTGTGCTTGTGCTGTACTGAGAGGACTTCCAGATGTTTAGACTAAAACAGGCTGTTCTTGCTTTATTCATTCTGATGTTGATGTCTTTGCCTTCCCCGCCGTCTGATGTTACTAAGCATCCTAAGTATGTGAAGGTGTCTGTCTGTTCCAGTTGCTGATTCCTTTCTGATATGGGCTCAGGGTTGCTCACATTGAGCGTCATAACCTCTGTCTTCTTTAGATTGATGTTCAGCCCACCTGCTGGCTATACTTATTAAGTCTATCCTTTTTTCCTGGATGTGTTGATGTGAATGTGCTAGTAGTGCAATGTCATCTGCATATTCCAGATCTTCCAATGTAGCAAATGTAGTCCATCTTATTCCTCTTGGACTGCCCTCTGTTGTCTGGCGCATCACCCTGTCTATGACTTAAAAATAGAGTGGTTGATAAGGGGCATCCCTGTCGTACTCCTGTCTTCACCTCAAAGGTTAGGTTGCTCTGCCCAACGCTACACGTAAAGTTGGCGTATAGGCTTTTTATGATTGACACTATGCAGCTTGGAATTCCATAAGCCCTCAGTATTTTCCATAAACTGTCCCTATGTATACTGTCAAAAACCTTTTCAAAATCAACGAAATTAACGTACAGCTGTCTTTGCCATTCTGAGCACTGCTTTATAATAGTCCTGAAGGTAAATATGTGATCTACACATCTTCTGTTCTTTCTAAATCCTGCTTTTTCTTTCCTCAGTTTGTGGTCTACAGCTTTTGAAATTCTCTGTATAATTATCCTGCCTAGTATTTTGCTGGGAACTGAGAGAAGAGTTATTCCTCTCCAATTATTGCAGTCTGCAAGATCTTCCTTTTTGGGCAATTTGACAATTATTCCTTTGTTCCACTCCGTTGATGTTGTCCCTGTTTTCCATATAGTTTAATGCAGTTGATTGATATTGAGTGGTGAAATAATTGTTGCGAATATTGCTCACATACTGGAAATATATATTAATTATATTATTATTGGACAATGTGGACTCACATTAATAGTGAAATATGGCTACAGTGGAGTATTTTATGAAGATTGGTAAGGATTATGGTATGGAAGGTGAGGCTGTGAAAACCTTTGCTTTCACGGAGCATGCAAAGGAAAAAGTGTACTCTCTGGAACGGTATAACCTGGAACTTCATCGCCAGAAAAAGTGGCTAGAAAATGAGGTAGGCTCCTTAAAAAAATTACTTAACAAAGAAAATAGTATCAGTGGTGAACTTGATAAGCTTAATGCAGCTTTAAAGATACACTGTCTTACACAAGTGGCTCAGATTCAGGAATTGCCATCTGAGGTTTGTCTTTTGAGATTAAAGGGTGATATGACAGAAGTGACAGATCGGGACATAAACTGTTCTTGGAGTCAGTTGGATAGTAAATTGGCAGCACTTGAACTTGAAGATCAAGAACTCTGATGCCTTCAAAGTCAACAAGAAAATTTGACTCGTGATAAGGTGGCTATCTTTGAAGCATTACTCATTGAGGAGAATAGTAAATATGTAAACCTCGAAAAAGTAAATAAGAGGCAGAGTGAAGAAATTTCACTCAAGGATTTGGAAATCTCTAAGTTAAGAAAAAGGGTTGATGGTTTGCTGGATGTTGTGTTACACAAGAATATATTGTCACACATTAGTTATGATAAACCTACTGTACAACATGTCAGATGACAAAGTTGATACTAACGGGTCTGCACAACCTGAAAAATTGAAGATCTAATTTCGAGGCAAATATAATTTCCCCCGAAATCAACTGAATGCCAATGTTTCCAGTCGAAACAATACTGCCTCCTCCGGGAGTAATTCATGGAGACATGCTCACAGTGCATCTAATCTTAAAAATACAGATGATGTTGTCAAGGGTCACGCAAAATTTACTAATAAGAGTCATGTTGGTACACGTAAGGTTGATGATAATGATAGTACATACTTACCTGGTCAAACTAATACCTTTACATCTGAAAAAAAATGTTTAACAGTACCTTATAAGCTGTCTTCTACGACATGCTCCAAACCTACAGGCTCGAATGGGGATAGGCATCATACTCAGTTCAATCAGTATGATACATCATGTAATAAAGATACGACATCCACGAGAAAGATAAATGACCATGTTTCTCATTTCACTCAGGGTGCGTACCACCCCTGCTCACAGTTTCGTGAAAATATGATGCCTTATAGTGGTAATAGTGCATACTCACGCACCGTACTAGTGCGAAATCTGCCACCCAGCACTACATGGGGCGCACTGGGTGAGTTTTTTTCAATTCACTGCTGACGTAAAATTTGTACGTCTTTTGCCTATCAACAGTTTTAATGATAGGGAGGCAATTATATATTTTTACTCAAATGTGGATGCACGCATGGTTGTCGATCTTGACAACGGTGCTTACTTTCGAGACCATTGTCTTGATGTACAATTGATACATGATTCATCACTACACAGATTTTAATGCGTCCTTGTGCACGGTTTTCTTTGCTTATCCGTTTTGTTTCAGATTTTGACTATCTTATCTACTGGTTTCCTACGGTGTCTGATAGTATATCTACATAAATTTTTCAACTTATTTTGCTTGGCATTATTTAAGTTTATATTTCAGGTATCTCCTGGAGAACAAGTTCAGAGGCTTCCTGTACTAACTATTCTTTTCACAGGTTCGCAGTCTTTTAGGTCTTGTAGGATTCTATAGAAAATTCTTACCTAATGTTTCAGAAATTACTTCAGTTCTGTCTTCGTTATGAAGAAAGAACTCTCTAAATAAGATTGTTTGGACGCATTCTTGTAATGAGTCATTAAATTTGCTTAAGTCTTATTTCTCAAAATCACCAATTGTAAGATTGCCTGATACTTGATTTCCTGTTATTCTTAGAGTCGACGCCTTCGGGAATCGTTGGTACACTTATGCAGGTATCTTATGAAGTTACAGCAACCCTATCAACTAACTTCTTCACATGTTGACCAATGAACAGTGCACGATATATGAACATATTTTGCTGAGAATGCTTATGCTGACAGGAATTTCCTGATTTATTACTACTATGTAAAGATAGGATATGAAAATATCCGGTGACGAATAACAAGTCTGAGGACTATCGTAATTTTTTCATAAAAAATTGAAGGAAATCGCCCAATGACTCTTTTGACAGTGCTTACAGGTATTGAACATGTTCACGCAGCACCTGATGATGATGAATGCTGATATCGCGAATTTCAAGTTGTACCTCGTTTTACTCAGCTCATGGATGTACTTACTTACTTACTTAGTCGTTCCCCTTCTACCGTGAGGTGTAGAGGTTTGGAAGAGAGAGCGCCAGACCATTCTATCAGCTGTCTTCTTCCTGGCCTTGTTCCATTCTAGTCCTCGGTCCTTCAAAGATTGTCCAATGTTGACCTCCCAGCGGACTCTGGGTCGTCCTGGAGGTCTGGATCCCTGGCTCTTTGTTTCCCATGCTTGTCGTGGTAGCCGATCTTCTCCCATTCTGCAGACATGGCCAAACCATCTTAGTTTGGACTGTTCTATTTGGGTCTGCAGCGGATGGGATTTTAGGCCTTGACGGATCGTCTGGTTGCGGACCATGTCTCTCATGGATGTATTGGACCTTATTAACAGTTTACGTACTCGGTTTATGTGCAAAAACACACACATTCATTGATGGTCTAAGAATAATGTGACATTTGGATATGTTGAATGCAAAAACTTGATTTATTCTACTGTTGGAACGGCGTCTGAATATTAAGGGACTTAACTCAATGATGCCGCTCATGAACAAAGGGACATAACTAGAAAAATCGTATCGTGCCATTATTATTCTCTATCCGGTTGGACATTGAACATTGTTACTTAACATGAACTTATAAAGGAACATACGATAATATGGCAGAGATTCATGGACAGAAACTTTGTGCTCGATTATAAATATTTTCGCTGGACTTTAGTTGGTTATTATTTCACTAGTACAGATAACAATATGACATTGTGACTTTAAATACGGTGCTTTAATTAGCTGTTGACTAATTTTAATTCCCGGGATGAGATTCTGTCTTTAACACAAGGCATTAATACACTCACACTAATTATGTGATTGAACATTTTAATGGTTCTCAAAACTATTGGCAATTTGTACCAAACATCAGCGTATTCTTACCTGATTGGACACACAACTTCGTCATGTTCAAAATAACATTTTTTTTAAATTGACACCACAATATACTTTTTATGACAAATACTTAAGATGTGCACATGACTTTAATCTTTTTGCGTATGATGTTGCATTCATTCTCTTTACTAATATGATTGTCTGCCTCATTTCATCTATTTACGCTGTTACAAATTTGTATATTCTATAATGCTTTGCATTATTGCTGTTGATCAATATAAGTTAACTTATTGACAATTGATACTTGACTTGACTGATACGTGTTATTAGATGGTGTGAGGTATGTGACTGCATTTATTGCTACCATCATTTTTTAATATGTTGGGTACTATTAGTTATGGCGACCTCACATTGCTGTTAAAAAGGAATTTGTCCGAAGTAGACATTGGCTATGGTCTTAACAACCATGGACCATACTTTGAGTGTTAAATTGCCTACCCTATGGCAGAAACCTGGGTGCTATGCTAGTTATTAAGTACAGTGACATTTGATGTTACCATATTTCCCTCTGGTGATGTTATACTCACACCACGGGAATAATGAAAACGTTGTTTCCATTATTTTTGCGGGGGAGGGGGGGAAGTGATGTTATGATTAAAATTTATAACGATTATGTCGATATAATAGGCAGCTCAACAGGGCTGCTTTTTTGGTTATTTTTATACGAAGTCAGTTATTAATAAAGGAAGTGACGTCATGCCGATATGGTTTACTGGCAGACGTGAACAATTTGAAGCAGAAGTGAGATTGTGTTTCCCTGAATTATTCCATCACCAGGACATCAATATACTTGGTTGATGTGTCCATGGCTTATTCTAGTAATAATAATAATAATAATAAATTCTTTAAGCACCAAACACTGCGCATAAGGCAGAAACCAGTGCTCTCCAGGTTGTTCGTTGTGACGCCACTCCTCTTAGCTCTTGCACATTATTTAGGCCCAACGTTCTTCCTTCTCTTATTATTGTTCTTCTGAGTGTTTCTTTTGGTCTTCCTTTTTTCCTCTTACCCTCAGGAACCCAAGTGAGCACCTGTAGTGGTATTTTGTTGTTTTGCATTCGTAGGACATGACCGATATATGACCATCGTCTTTTCCTTATATAGTCGGAGACATATTTCTGCCTAGAGTCTTCTCTTATTTGTCGATTAGTCTTGAATTCTTTCCAACTGATGTTCATGAGTTTTCTAAGACATTTGTTCTCGAATGTATTCAGCTTGTTCTCCAATGATTTTGTTATTTTCCAACTCTCACAGCCGTATGTTAACACTGAGATAACATTTGAATTAAAACAGACGAAGCTTGGTATGTATATTCAATGATCGTAATTTCCAAATGTTAGATAATCTATTGAAGGCGCTAGCTGCCAAAGCAATTCTAGTATGGATTTCTCTTGTTGTGTCACCATCCTGAGTCATTTTACTGCCTAAATAATTGAAACTTTCAACTTTCTGTAGTTTTTCCCCGTTCAAGATGATATCAAAGGTCTCGTTAGAAAAGTTCATAGCTTTAGTTTTAGAGGCATTTATTTGGAGACTTATTTTAACCGAGAGATGACACAAATTATTTATTGCTTCTTGGGATTGTCTTGGGATTCTAGTAAGGATGGTTATAAAGTCCTAACAAGGACTGGTTACGTTAGCCCTGACAAGGACTAGTTAGGTTATAGGGTTGATTTCAATCTTCGTCAAGCTTTACCCATATAGATCAATGTTAGGTATGTTAGACTCAAATTTCTAATCAAAACCTGAAATAAAATTGATATTATTTACTCAAATATCTCTAGTAAACCTACATACCCTCTAGTATCGACATAAGCACAGATTTAGACTTGGTTTAGTGAAGCAGCCTGCACAGCATACATCTATGAAAGTATCAGCTTTGGCAGCTTTTGTCTTTCGCTCTGGCCTGTCTTCGTGTTAGTGTGTGATTTTAAACCTAGCGTTGCTTCTTCATATAGGGCAAGCGTGGGTGCATCGGGCAGCTTCCTCGGTTTGGTACAATTTTGTCCTCAAGAATCCATCATTCTGAGTGCATATGTGCAAATATCCTGACAACTTTTACTCCATACCACTAAACACGTCAATCCATTCCGTTCTTATCTACCTACTTTTATTTTCCAGATTAGGAGCTTGCATTTTATTTACTTTTAATCGAGATCAGTTAGGGACGTATTTAATAGGATTTTTAAAAGTCTATCGTCTTGATAGTCCCAGATGTGAAGACTAAGTAAAACTTTAAATTTCTCTAATACTACTTACGTCTTTGCATCTTCCCTCTAGATTTCCATTAATACATATATCCATTCAAGAATTAAAGCACTTTTGATAGTATTATACACTGCGTGCGCTTGTAGCTTTAAATTTACTTTCCAGCAGATACGATTCCGAGATCGCCAAGTTTCAGTTTCTCCCTACAACACTTTCCTTAACGAACCAGATCTGCTTTGGCTAATATTTGCTGCCTTGCGTTAACCTTCAAAGCAAAAAAAAAAATCCATGCCGGGTCACACCCTAGTATGTGTGACGTATAATGGAAATATAGCCAACAGTATCTGACAGTCTTTCTTGACCTCGTGGCGTTCTATGATTCGCTAGCAAAGCCATGCATTGACAGCCTGCGTTTACTCATTTTTTAGTCCACGCCTCTTTTCCTTGAAACATAAACGAAAAGTTTACCAACTTCCGCGACCTGCCAGTCATAACAGGGAGCGAATCAAGTTTGTTTACCTGAGTTTCTCACGCGAGCTGATCTGTAAATCATCGGATATCAGACAGATGCACGTGGAATAACACCGGACCTTTTGAAGTGAGTCGCTCGGGCAAAAATATTTTTCCCGAGTACCCTTTGATGTTCGTACATACAGGGGGAGATAACTCTGTGATCTCCAGAAGCGGGCCAAATCTACGGGAACCCGTTACACGGTTTAAGTCTCTAATGTCGATTAGCAACGCCGACAGGGCGACCGTGACAACCTTTTATCCGGGGAATTTAGGTTTCTGATTTCTCTACTACGCACAAGTGTGAAAATTAGCATCCTCTGGAGAGCAGATAACCGGGATGGTATATAAACTGTGGCTTCCCAAAACAGTTATCAGTTGTCGCTCAGAATTTTTCGGATAGTCTAAACACGTAGTCAAGAACCATTGTGGAAGGTGTGTTAATAGCCTTCGTAGGGATTTCATTCTGATTTTCTGGTAATATATATTTGTGCTTAAGCGTGTTAAAGTTTACCATTCTAATTCACTTAAAGTCTAGCTGTTAAAGACCAGTGGAAAATAACGCGTAGCTATTTGTTTACCTTATGTTCAGTTTAATGATAATTTACCACCCGCTCTATCACACAAGAAGAGACGTTTTAGTTGACTAATTAATACACTAGGCGCGACTGATAAGTGACAATAGAATTCACGTTATATTTAATTTTGTGTAATTTTAGTAAGTGACTGTTATCTAATACCATACGACGACCCACAAACGCCGACAATCTAATAGCTATTAATGGCAAGCGATATTTGTTAAGCGCGCGTATGGATAATTAAATAATAATTGACATTGTGCGCTGATCGTGATCGGGGCAGGAGGGGAAAGGCTGCATACCTCAACCAAACCTGCACCCGCTAAGCGACGCACGATAGGATAGGCTAAAGACACCGTGTGCCTTTTAACTTTAATCAGGGCTGACGGAGAGGATAAGAGATCGTCTTGTCCCCTTTCGTGTACAAATATATAGCTATCTATATTAGTAGCATTTTTTTCATAAATGTTTCTCTATTCTTAAGCATGACCTGATCAAGGGCGACCAGCGTTCTATTTTTGTCCTTTTCAACCAAACCTGCACCCGCTAAGCGACGCACTATAGGATAGTAGGCTAAAGACACCGTGTGCCTTTTAACTTTAATCAGGACTGTTAAAGTTTACCATTCTAATTCACTTAAAGTCTAGCTCTTAAAGACCAATGGAAAATAACGCGTAGCTATTTGTTTACCAGTTGTTCAGTTTAATGATTATTTACCACCCGCTCTATCACACAAGAAGAGACGTTTTAGTTGACTAATTAATACACTAGGCGCGACTGATAAGTGACAGAATAGAATTTACGTTATATTTCATTTTGTGTAATTTTAGTAAATGACTTATCTAATACCATACGACGACCCACAGACGCCGACAATCTAATAGCTATTAATGACAGGCGATATTTGTTAAGTGCGCGTATGGATAATTAAATAATAATTGACATAGTGCGCTGATCGTGATCGGGGCTGGAGGGAAAGGCTGCATACCTCAACCAAACCTGCACCCGCTAAACGACGCATTAACTTTAATCGGGACTGACGGAGAGGATAAGAGATTGTCTTGTCCTCTTCCGTGTACGAAATGTAGCTATCTATATTAGTAGCATTTTTTTCATAAATGTTTCTCTATTCGTAAGCATGACCTGATCAAGGGCGACCAGCGTTCTATTTTGGTCCTTTTCTTCATTTACTGATTGATGAATGTTGTCTTCTTGGCTTACACGTCCCCAAGTTCATCCGTGAACAGGATTGGCCAAAAAGACACATAAACATTAAATAGTAAAGTTAACTGGACTTACCAATTACCAGAAATATTTATTTAATTTTATCAGCCCCCTGTGGTGTTACACAAATAACATTACTATCTAACTTTTGACAGTCGTATCAGCGGATTTATCCGCAAGTTACGCTGTTTCAAAATCGGCACTCACCCCAGAGCCAGCCGACAGGACTTAATAATAATAATAAATTCTTTAAGCGCCAAACACGGCGCATAAGGCAGAAACCAGTGCTCTCCAGGTTGTTCGTTGTGACGCCACTCCTCTTAGCTCTTGCACATTATTTAGGCCCAACGTTCTTCCTTCTCTTATTATTGTTCTTCTGAGTGTTTCTTTTGGTCTTCCTTTTTTCCGCTTACCCTCAGGAACCCAAGTGAGCGCCTGTAGTGGTATTCTGTTGTTTTGCATTCGTAGGACATGACCGATATATGACCATCGTCTTTTCCTTATATAGTCGGAGACATATTTCTGCCTAGAGTCTTCTCTTATTTGTCGATTAGTCTTGAATTCTTTCCAACTGATGTTCATGAGTTTTCTAAGACATTTGTTCTCGAATGTATTCAGCTTGTTCTCCAATGATTTTGTTATTTTCCAACTCTCACAGCCGTATGTTAACACTGAGATAACATTTGAATTAAACAGACGAAGCTTGGTATGTATATTCAATGATCGTAATTTCCAAATGTTAGATAATCTATTGAAGGCGCTAGCTGCCAAAGCAATTCTAGTATGGATTTCTCTTGTTGTGTCACCATCCTGAGTCATTTTACTGCCTAAATAATTGAAACTTTCAACTTTCTGTAGTTTTTCCCCGTTCAAGATGATATCAAAGGTCTCGTTAGAAAAGTTCATAGCTTTAGTTTTAGAGGACTTACCATCACCATAATAAATAACAGTGTTTTTTTAAGCAACCAGATGTTTCCCTATACTGGAAGAATTTTCTACTGTTTACTGTGAACACAAGATCTCGGTTTTTTTTTCTACATTAACTATTCGAGGTGACATTTGTCTATCCAGGAATCGACCACCAAATTAGGCGCCCCCCTTATAAAATTTAATTATTTGTAGTGGTGTTTGATGGTATTGTATGATGTTGATATTACTAAATGTAATTGTATGAGGCCAGCTGTGAAGGCTCCTGAGATAAAATGTAGTTGTGAATTGTCAGAAGGCCTTTCTTGCTACCACTACGACCTCACACTTAATTTTTTTTAATGAATGTGGCTACGTAAAGTGTCTAGGGTTATGCTATGTAGTGTGGTGTAATAGGTTATAGATATACCCACAGATATTTAACAAGACTAATAATATTAATAAATGTTAAAATACACTGAACTAACTCACGTGTGTAAAATTTTGATAAAATTATATTACATTTATTTTGTTCTGGATCAATTTTTTAGGTTGACCAGAACTTAAAAGGATTTAGAGATTATGAAAGAAATGCATGGAATATTATATCATAAATGCAATAGTGTACATATATATGTACTATACTAGTTAGTTTTATTAAAATGTTCTAGTAGTCATCTACTTGGGAGGATAGTTAATGTTTGTGCTGTTGGGGTGGCCTCATCACACCTGTCTATATTGACTACACAGTGTCCAGAAAATGGTGGGAATTTTTATGGGGCATTAGTAACTAAACTGCGTTGGTGAATGTCCAGCAGACCAGAGGCTCACTCATCTGGTAGTTGTAGCTCTGGTGCTGAAATCAGGTGGTCCCACCTCTCCGTGCTGGCGGGCAATAATGGTGGTCTCTGTCACAAGTACTGCACAGATACACTCGAGTAAAGTCACCAACTGAATAGACACTGCTTGGTTGACAACAGAAACTCACAGCTCTGCAATCAAAGTATGGGCCATGTGTCAAAATCTATTCTCTACCCACGTCTGGACACAACACTGACACAACAACCACATCATACAGACAGGTCAGATCTCTCTGACCAAACAGCACATTTACCATGGTGGTTTTACATCAGATAGATCCTCCCAGACTATAGATTCTGAAAAATATTTATTAGTTGTCTGCCCTAAAAGAGGATAGGTAATATGTTTCATTATTCTCAACACTTGATCTGTCTTGCCTAACCCCTGCTGGAGTTTATGTACATTGTTGGTCCCTAGACCCTGACTAGGGCGGGGGGTCTAGAGCAAATCCCTACTTGTTTGTAAGGCTAGATTTCGATATGGCAGTATCAAATCACTCAAACATGAAACAATATTCAAAATATATAAAGAAATAATTTCAATCTTACCAGATTATGAATAAATAACACAGAATTGCTAGCAAAACTCAGCTGAGCTGCTGGCTATAGTATGGCGTCCCTAAATTTATTACACTTTCTTTCATATGGAAATCACCACACTTTAAAATCTGTGTCTATCACTGAACAACTATTGAAGAATGGCCCCACTTTCGCGTCTGAGCGCTAACGATATGATTGTCTGTGGCCAATCACTGCCTATGTTTATTTGAATTTCAAATTCCTACACTAAAGTCATTTCAGTCATGCTTCAGTCAAGTATGGATGGTTATCTGTTAGTCTGTCCGTCTCTACTTGTGTTTCTACAAAATGTACTTGATTTTTGAACCAACCTTTCTCTCCCCTCCAAAATTTTGTCGTTAAAAGTTATTTTTAGACACAGCCACCACCCAAAAACCCTCTCCTCCATACTAAGTAAATTTGAACACCTGCGTCCCCAAAGTCGTGTTTTTTTTTGTGCAATTAGCGACACTTTTAGATTCAATACAGTCTGTCGATGATGTAAACTACACTGTCTTTTGTCATTATCTTCAATATTCTCTATCCGTCTGTAAAATTAAGAACATATTAGTTCACTGCTCAGAATAGGCCATCCGGCCAGCTAATTTTTATATTCCTAACATTAATATTAAGAAAAAAGTACTTTTTAAATTTTGTAATATTTCGAACATCTGCGTTTAGCCGCTGAATTCAAATCAAGGGCTTGGTATCGCAAAAGCGTCCATTTCCGTACCTCGTGTCAATTTGGGGGACGTGAATTTTTACTTTCCTCCATCCCCCCCAATTGCGTCTCCTTAGCCTTTCCAATCTCACGCAATCTTTCCAGTCATATTTTTTTTTTTTGATCCGCCGTTCCCCTCCTGTCTAGCAAGTCAATTATTATGGAGGATGATGACCCGCGGTCTAGGCGATCATGTACTATTCGCAGCCTACGCATTATGTTTTTATCCTTAAATGTTATCTTTGGAGATATTTTACCGTTGTATCTCTGTCAATTTCACTACACATCTCCCCACTTGAAAACATGCCTATGGCAAGTTCCAAAACCAGCGATACACATAGGTAAAATTACTCCTCACGTCTGCCACTACTCTAATTTTGATCACAGGGGTGCCGACTGAGGAAATCTGCACCGACATTCAATTTGCCTGGGATATATTGGATACTGAACTGATAAGGTTGAAGCAATAAAGACCACCTCAGCAATCTTGCGTTTTCATGCTTAGCCTGAGACAAGAACACGAGAGGCTGATGGTCCGTCTCCACCACAAAAGTCCTACCATACAGATAGATTTGAAACTTCTTTATTGCCCAGATTAATGCTAAACATTCCTTTTCGCTTGTGGAGTATCCTTGTTCCGCCTTATTCAATTTGCGGCTTGCATAAGCGACTGGTTTAAGTTCCCCATCAGGTGAAGATGATCTTTGCAACAAAGCCCCTCCGAGTCCTACATTACTTGCATCGGTTCTTAAGACAAAGTCCTGTGTCAAATCAGGCAGTTTGAGAATAGGCTTGCTAGTGAGTTTTTCCTTTAACTCTTGGAACGCTAGTTCACATTGTGCAGTCCAAATAATTTTATCTGGAAGTCCCTTGCGAGTCAAATCAGTCAGAGGAGCACAAATAGCGTTAAAATTCTTGATGTATTTCTGATAAAATCCGCATAACGACACAAATGATCGCACGTCCTTTTTTGTTTGCGGCCTAGGTGCTCTCTGCAGTTTTTCCAAGTTCTTAGGATCAGGGGTCATATTACCCTGATATACAGTGTGTCCCAAGAATTCCAACTCTTTGCATCCAATACAACATTTTGTTGGCCTAGCAGTTAAGTTCGCCTCCCGAAGTCTATCAAACAACATCTCCAGAGCTTCAATGTGTTCTTCAAATGTCTCTGTGGCGACGAGAATATCATCCATGAAATTTGTGATACATGGGTTATTCAGGGGATCCAACAATTTGCGCATCATCCTTGAAAACACACTCGGAGCATTTTTCAGTCCGAATGGTAGCATATTGAATTCATAATGTCCATCCGAAGTGCTAAAAGCCAAATAAGGTCTCACTTCAGGCTTCACTGGGATCTGGTAATAGCCTTTACTAAGATCCACCTTTGAAAAGTATTTTGCCTTGTTCAGTCTGGCAAATAGCTGTTTTGTGTCTGGTAATGGATCCACTTGTCCTTCTGTGACAGCATTCAGTTTCCTGTAATCTATGCACAATCTGTGTTCCCCAGACGGTTTTCTCAACAAAACGACACTAGAACTAAAAGATGATTCACTGTGCGAAATAATCCCCTCCTTCAACAAATACTCTATTTCTTCCTTCAATGCCTTCTCCTTCGCGAACGGAATAGAATAGGCTCTCATACAGATTGGGTTTGAGTCTACCAGTTTCATGTCATACTGTAGCAAATTTGTATGGCCTGGTTTATCTGTTAATACATCTGTATGTTCCTCCAGAACTTTTTGAACTCTCTCCCTCTGGTTTTTAGTCAGGTGCTTACTGACTTTTACCTGTGCTGCTGTTTCACAAGGATGTAATGGGTATTCATGTGAGGTGAGTGGTTCTTTTTGCATCTGGGTTGCAATAGCCAAGGTCAATAAGGGGGTGCTTTCCTGGAGTGGTCTGTCCAGATACTTCTTTAACAGGTTTACATGATAAACTTTTTCCTTCCCCTTTTTGTCAATTTTATAGTTTGTTCTAGACACCTTCTCTAGAACCGTATATGGACCTTGCCAACCAATTTGTAATTTATTCTGGCTTCCGGGTAGTAGAAGCAGCACCTTCTCTCCGACTGCCAGTTCCCTGTCCTTTGCCTTCCTATTAAAATATGCTGCATGTTTCTTCCTGGCTTGTTTCAAATTATCATTTGCCAGTTTCCATCCAGCTTTCAAACGATTGGTCAGTTCGTTCACATATTGATACGATGAGGTAACAGTCTCTTCCGCCTTCTCATCTGTCCAGGTCCTTAATAACGCTTCTAATGGACCTTTTATTGGCCTCCCAAATAGCAGAGTTGCGGGAGCCATCCCGGTTGAACTATGTGGTACCTCCCGATACGCAAACAATGCGGCGGGCAGGAATTGATCCCACAGATCCGGTTTTTCGTGTGCCAGCTTTCTCAGGATAGAAATGAGAGTCCCGTTGAACCTCTCTACCTGGCCGTTCCCTTGTGGATGGTACGGACTACAATGAAAGTGCCTGGCTTGAAATAGCTTAAAAACTTCTTCCGTTAGTTTCCCCTTGAACTGAGAACCATTATCCGTCAAGATTTGATGCGGGAATCCTAATCGGGTAAATATTGTAAGTAGTGCCTCTGCTACATGTTTTGAATCAATTGATGGCAGGGCTACCGCCTCTCCCCACATAGAACAAGTGTCCACCAGAGTAAGGATGTAACTGTTCCTCCTCTTGGTCCGAGTGAGAGGTCCTACAATATCCACTGCAACCCTCTCAAAAGGTGTTCCCACTATGGGCATTTCCCCAAGAGTTGCAGGAGCCGTCCAGTGCTTTGGAGCTACCCTTTGACATTCTGGGCAGGATTTGACATATCTTTTTATATCCTCCGTTATCCCTGGCCAGAAGTAATGACAAGCTATACGCTGTCCTGTGGCGCTGATCCCCATGTGACCACTGAAGGGAATCGCATGCCCGAGTTCCATCACTTTATCTCTATATGAAGTGGGAAGAACCAGCTGGTTGTGACCATTTGTTCCAGTTCCGGCCTTCCTGTATAAGAGTTTGTTCTTCATGAAATATTCCCCCTTGCTCGGAGGTGTGTGGCATTTGGGCAATTTTTTAAAACATGGCTTGAGTGTCCTATCCTCAGCCTGCGCCTTCCTCATCTCCTCTGGATGAGCATTTATAGGTTCACCTTCTTCCTCCTTCTTCTGTGACCTGGTCTGCACTGTCGCCATGATCACAGGTTTCTCGGGATTCCCCAAGAAGACGTATCTACACCCCAATATCAGAGGGTAGATTGGTTCATCTATCACTGCTGCTCTGATTTCTCCTTCCACATAGCGAGTTTTCACCGTTATCCTTGCGATGGGAAGTGTCATGAGTGGTATGTCCTTAGTTGCCCCTTGTATTTCCACTGTTTCTGTGGTATACTGACTTGGGTCCACTAGGCTAGACTTCACAACTGAATCATAATCCAAACCTGTATCATAAAGGCACCTTATGGTGACCCCATTACAAATAACATCCTCACAAACTGGGGGGTGATAAGGTTCCTGTTGTCCCTTAGGATTAACCTTTAATCTTTGCGTCTCCAAATAGGTTTCTAGTCTGGCAGAGAATTGGTGGTATGTCTCCCCAGACAACAGTTTGGCATTTCTAAATTTCTTACGATAAAATTCACCATTCTTCTCGTACCTTAATAACAAAGCCTGCTTTAACATGTCATAATTGTCTTGGTCTTCCCTGTTCATTTTGGCAAATACTTCATAAGAAGTACCTCTCAATCCCTGTGATAGCTTTAAGCTCCACCTCTCTCTCTCTCTAACCCATATGTAGTAGCTAATAACTCAAAACGTCCTAGGTACCCCTCTATGTCATCGTCTTTTTCCACAAAATGGTCTAAATGAAACCCCATAGCTGAGTTTGAGGCTCCCAGACTGGGCGTAGCATCTGAGGCAAAAGGGCTGGCACCATTTTCAGGAGCCTGGCCTTGTAATTCCAGCTCCCTTAGTCGTAATTCGTGCTCCCTTTGCAACCTTCTATCTTCTGCCTCCCTTTCGGCAGTCAACCTTTTTTCTTCTGCCTCCCTTTGCTGTCGTTTTTCTTCTGCCTCAATCTGCAGCCTCTTAATTTCTCTATCAGCCTCAATTTGTAACCTCTTCTCTTCAGCTACCTTTCTATCTTCCCTTTCAATATATTTATCACATTCAGTCGTTACGTATTGAATTAAAATTTGACCATCCATTCCCATCTCCTTCGCGGTGAGCACAGCAGCTGATCTAAATTTTGCCAGCTCCGCCATACTTTTTAGACAATATAATAATATACAAGATAAATCTCTAACCAGTAAATACACTAAGTACTTCTTATGACTATAGTCTAACTAATTCTAACTAACCAGTTAACTAATTAATTATTACTGGCTGTGAAGATTCACCAACTTTTATCTGCAGGGACACTTTTAATTTTAAAGGAAATTTTACAATTTATTTCCCTACTTTTATTTCTCCCACCAGGAGATCCTAATATTACTGTTGGGCTAATTATCCCTGGACAAGACCCCAATATATGTAGTGGTGTTTGATGGTATTGTATGATGTTGATATTACTAAATGTAATTGTATGAGGCCAGCTGTGAAGGCTCCTGAGATAAAATGTAGTTGTGAATTGTCAGAAGGCCTTTCTTGCTACCACTACGACCTCACACTTAATTTTTTTTAATGAATGTGGCTACGTAAAGTGTCTAGGGTTATGCTATGTAGTGTGGTGTAATAGGTTATAGATATACCCACAGATATTTAACAAGACTAATAATATTAATAAATGTTAAAATACACTGAACTAACTCACGTGTGTGAAATTTTGATAAAATTATATTACATTTATTTTGTTCTGGATCAATTTTTTAGGTTGACCAGAACTTAAAAGGATTTAGAGATTATGAAAGAAATGCATGGAATATTATATCATAAATGCAGTAGTGTACATATATATGTACTATACTAGTTAGTTTTATTAAAATGTTCTAGTAGTCATCTACTTGGGAGGATAGTTAATGTTTGTGCTGTTGGGGTGGCCTCATCACACCTGTCTATATTGACTACACAGTGTCCAGAAAATGGTGGGAATTTTTATGGGGTATTAGTAACTAAACTGCGTTGGTGAATGTCCAGCAGACCAGAGGCTCACTCATCTGGTAGTTGTAGCTCTGGTGCTGAAATCAGGTGGTCCCACCTCTCCGTGCTGGCGGGCAATAATGGTGGTCTCTGTCACAAGTACTGCACAGATACACTCGAGTAAGTCACCAACTGAATAGACACTGCTTGGTTGACAACAGAAACTCACAGCTCTGCAATCAAAGTATGGGCCATGTGTCAAAATCTATTCTCTACCCACGTCTGGACACAACACTGACACAACAGCCACATCATACAGACAGGTCAGATCTCTCTGACCAAACAGCACATTTACCATGGTGGTTTTACATCAGATAGATCCTCCCAGACTATAGATTCTGAAAAATATTTATTAGTTGTCTGCCCTAAAAGAGGATAGGTAATATGTTTCATTATTCTCAACACTTGATCTGTCTTGCCTAACCCCTGCTGGAGTTTATGTACATTGTTGGTCCCTAGACCCTGACTAGGGCGGGGGGTCTAGAGCAAATCCCTACTTGTTTGTAAGGCTAGATTTCGATACGGCAGTATCAAATCACTCAAACATGAAACAATATTCAAAATATATAAAGAAATAATTTCAATCTTACCAGATTATGAATAAATAACACAGAATTGCTAGCAAAACTCAGCTGAGCTGCTGGCTATAGTATGGCGTCCCTAAATTTATTACACTTTCTTTCATATGGAAATCACCACACTTTAAAATCTGTGTCTATCACTGAACAACTATTGAAGAATGGCCCCACTTTCGCGTCTGAGCGCTAATGATATGATTGTCTGTGGCCAATCACTGCCTATGTTTATTTGAATTTCAAATTCCTACACTAAAGTCATTTCAGTCATGCTTCAGTCAAGTATGGATGGTTATCTGTTAGTCTGTCCGTCTCTACTTGTGTTTCTACAAAATGTACTTGATTTTTGAACCAACCTTTCTCTCCCCTCCAAAATTTTGTCGTTAAAAGTTATTTTTAGACACAGCCACCACCCAAAAACCCTCTCCTCCATACTAAGTAAATTTGAACACCTGCGTCCCCAAAGTCGTGTTTTTTTTGTGCAATTAGCGACACTTTTAGATTCAATACAGTCTGTCGATGATGTAAACTACACTGTCTTTTGTCATTATCTTCAATATTCTCTATCCGTCTGTAAAATTAAGAACATATTAGTTCACTGCTCAGAATAGGCCATCCGGCCAGCTAATTTTTATATTCCTAACATTAATATTAAGAAAAAAGTACTTTTTAAATTTTGTAATATTTCGAACATCTGCGTTTAGCCGCTGAATTCAAATCAAGGGCTTGGTATCGCAAAAGCGTCCATTTCCGTACCTCGTGTCAATTTGGGGGACGTGAATTTTTACTTTCCTCCATCCCCCCCAATTGCGTCTCCTTAGCCTTTCCAATCTCACGCAATCTTTCCAGTCATATTTTTTTCCTTTTTGATCCGCCGTTCCCCTCCTGTCTAGCAAGTCAATTATTATGGAGGATGATGACCCGCGGTCTAGGCGATCATGTACTATTCGCAGCCTACGCATTATGTTTTTATCCTTAAATGTTATCTTTGGAGATATTTTACCGTTGTATCTCTGTCAATTTCACTACATTATTAGAGGAGGGACTGGGGCCAATTTGGAAGATAAAAACACTGGAAATTATATATTCAGGAATTGTATGTCCAAGAGATTTTTTTCACCACGAGTAGGTAAGAAGAGCGAGTGAGTGGTCACGTATGTCAGAGAGAGTGAATATTTCTTTGTACAGGGAAATTGTATTATCTGGATTCTGCTTAAATATTGTTTATTCTACTGGATAGCTTTAGTAGGAACTTTGTTCTTTTCTTTACTGTCTATGCTGTAACATAGTGCTAACCTTTGGTGTTATTAACTTGTTGGGTTCTTTCTTTCTCAATAAGGGGAGGGCACATGTATTCTGTTAATTTTTTATGTATAACATTCTGATTTTATTTGATCTTTCTTTAGATATTTGGTGTTGTCAAGTTTAATGATAATAAACAACAAAGAACTTAACTTTGTGTGTTGGTCAGACCCATACCCAATTAACCATAGTTTTTCACGTTTGTGTGTCTTGTTGTCACATAATTTTGTGTCTGTGTAGTTAAACTTATATTTACATATATCTGGAGGGTAAGATATATTTACATATATCTGGAGGGTAAGATTGTCTGGACTAGAGAAAACTACTAATTCCAGAGACAGATCTTCTCCTTAAACTATTCACTCCTGAAATCTATTTCTCACACCTTTATTTCTTACGTACTTTTCACCATCCACTCTACTCAGGCGGGACCATAAATAACTTTCAAACCTATCTAATTACGACAATATGCGGTGTTCCGTCTTGCTTTCACGAAAATTTCACTTTGTTATGTCGGCAGCCATTCTTTATGTAATGTCCCAGCTCTGCTTCATGCTTTGCATCTCTGCCTCCACAGTTCTCCGCCAGTTAGCTTTTGGCCGGGCTCACTTTCGCTTTCCATCTGGAGTCCATAGCATGGTAGTTATGGTGATGGTTGATTAATTTTATTTATGTATTTTTAAATTTGCTTTTATATTCAATGTCATATTGGAAGAATGGTATGAGTGCTTGCCTCTCACTTACTTGTTTCCGGGATTAGAAAGCTGGTAGCGTCACACTTCAGTCTACCCAGCTGTCTAAGTGTTCGTGGCTTTTCTGTTGTCGAGTTAGAGAAGGCAAAGGCAGAAAGATAGGGACATTGAAACTCCACATCATGTCACGAGAGGGTAGATTATTATTGAAATTATAAGATATCCTGGACACAAAGTTGTATCAGGTGATACCAGGATAGTGCCAGATAAGAGTCTGGTCTTATAAGTAATACCCCCTTCTCTGAAAAGAGTAAGGGTGTATAGATATCAAAGGTAGGATCAAGCTATATAAGTCCCTAGAGAAGATGGTTATAAATTACTCTAAGTTCCTACGGGCCCCTCTCCAGATCCTCCTCTGATTATGTTATTAGCTCTGCTTGGGGTATTAATTAAATTATCTACCAACAAGAACTTGAACTTAACTTAAATAATTTAAGTAAGTCTGCTGGTAAATATTTACAATTTATTTTTACAGTTTCTCTTTTCTGTTTGAAAAGCTTTCAAGTAAATCAAATTCTATTACAACAGTAAATAAATAAAACATTAGAAAATAGTTCCAAGGTATCAAAAGTCATTAAAGTTGAAAGGTCTTTCTTTGGTTAACTACGTATGCTTGAAGAATCTCGATATCTTACTAACACTTTTATTTCACTGTCACTGAATGTTAGGATATCACTGGCTATATCTATTGCCCAAACACTATTCATCATGAACTAGTTTTGGTTATTATTGTGGTGTGACTCGGATACTCTACTGTTGCCTTGTTTTGCAACTCATCTCTTAGAATGAAGCTGGTTCCACTCTTGTCCTGGAAGGAAAAATTAGTTGAACTTCCTCCAGGCAGTAGGTACTTGATGACTGGCCCTCTGAACTCAAAAGGCACTTGCACCAGTAGTAACTTCAGTAGTGGCTGACTCTTTTATGAGTAGTTGGGTTAACATGATATAACCTGAAACATATTAAATGTAACCCCTATATTGTCCATCACTATCACAAAGGTTGGGGATGATAGACAATTTCAGACAGTGTGCTAGCAGATGCACAGGACATATTGTAACAGTAACAACCAAATCCAGTTCACTGTGACTACAATTTTCCTCTAAATCCTTAGTTAGAGCCATTTGTCCATGATCCGCCTCCAAACAATGATTAGGTCTTGTATAAAATACTAAGTAATAGCTTAAACAATCATGTAAAACAATCGCTTTCATCCTTCCTTACGTTCCTGGTGTGTGGTCCCTTCCATCAAGAAATAATTCTTATCTTGGCATTGTTTTGCCTCCAGAAATTACACAATGGTTCAAAACACATCTACACATTTCCTAACGCACACTGTAATTAATCAATAGAACTACATATATTTATATACATATATATTCTTTCTTACCATCAGGCACATACAGTCGAGCTGTTAATGGGTATCTATTAGTCTGCTCTTCAGATACAAACGGCAACGGCAATCTGCATTAACACGCTGATGCTCACTGTATTTTTGAATTCTTATAGCCTGCTTTTCTATTTAGGGCACGTTCTATATATATATATACCAAAGGCGGACGCCAGAGGGAGTTTACTACCTACCCTGTGTTTTGCGTTCCGAAAATGTATGTAAAATCTGCCTATGAGTACAAATCAGGAAAACTAAGATTTCATTTATCTACGTTATTCCTGGAGCGATGTTATTCATCTAAGGCTTAAAATATGCTCTGAATTATCCTTTAACCTCCTATCTAATTGTCTTTTACTTTCCTAAGTGCATTTTATTCTATGCGTACTCTAAACAGCAAAATTATGGACTAACCTGAGGTCTCGATGCATTCAACCAGAGATTTCTCCCTTCCTATAGTACTATTCGTGGAAATCTCTGCACAGACGTGTAGAGCAACATTCCCAGTATTGCATTAGTGACCTCTTCCAGGTGGTACTTCTTTCCTAAAGCTGTAGTTAAATTCCAATCTCAACGGGTTTGCACAAAATAGGACTGGCCATTTTGACGGCCTAATGCTTTAGTAAACACTGCATAAGGTACCTTCTGATTGGTCCGTGTATCATGCAGTTCTCAAAGTATGGCGCTCGGTTTGGGTCAGAGTTACTCAGAATGACCTGTTGTGAAACAGACCACTTCACCACAATCATAAAGCTAGACTTAAAGTAAAGTTTCTAACATTTCATGCTCCACGTCAGTATTCGCTGTTGAACTGTCTTTACCTTTCTTACTTACGAATTGAAAATACCTTCAGTAGAAACTGCCATAAGATCACAGTTTTATTTCTCAATACAGAATGGAACTAGAGAGTAACCCCAGAGGAGAGCAATCTAATGACAGTTATATTAAGGTTAAAAAAAATTATTTGATTTTATTTGCAATTATTTAGATAAGGTAATGGATCCCAGTACACGCACAGTGAGGCATATTGGGAATATGGTGTTAAGACCTATATTTTCTTGACCATCGGCACACTAGGTGTATGTGGTCAGCATCGCGCCGGACAATTATTTAGCGTTTTAGAAAATTAAATTAATGGTTTACTGTGATTTGTAAAGCGATACAGTTGACAGTAGGGTATGAGGTGTGAGCAAGGCCGGCCTTAAAGTAATCGGTGCCCGGGAGTAGTGGTTTGACATGCACTGCCCCCTCACACATCTAGCGCCGAAAATTAAGCAAGCATTTTTTATTGGAAAATTAGCAAGATTCCTGAATAAAATAGCAGACAAGTGTTCGATAGTTATTACCAGGGTTGGGGAGTCGGCCATAGCATTTTCCCCCGACTCCTTAAATTTTAGAAGTCCGACTCCGACTACAGTTTTTACTAGTGATATGGCATACAATTCGGAATCGGAATACGGTCAATATTTACCTACTTCGACTGCACTAAAAAAAACCAGCGCGACTCCACGACATAGACTCCCGACAGCCATGCTTCAAATGTAAAGCGAGCATGCGATCGAGAGATATCAGATTTTTTTGGATGGTAGGTAAAACCAGGGTTGTGGATAAACTATTTTTCTTTTTTTTTTTTGGTTCGGCTTTTGCCTTCTTCTGGCGAGGCGCGTTCCTTTCAACCTATTTGGTTATATCAGAGCGCATATACCATCCCAAAAAAAGTCAACCCTGTTGACTGCTAACCCGATCAGCGTTGATAGATACAAGTCCTGAAAAGGACCAACATGATCTATTTGCTAGCATAATGCACGCCCGAGCTAGTCTGTGCGTTATAATTGTGGATAAACTATCAGACATAAATGTTAGAAGTCCGTCTGCGACTACAGTTTTTTTAACTAGTAATATGGCATCGGAGTCGGGGTCCGGACATTTTTTGTTTTACCGATTTCCGACTCCGACTCTACAGACCCTGGTTATTTTTTAGTTTAAAAAAACAAAAACGCAACTACTATAAACATAATTTTTTTTTTTAAACCAGCGGCTCTAGGGCTTTCAGCCCTTCGGCCCAATGACAAGTCATTGCGAGGCTGGGGAGCCTGTGGACTTTCCTTCCAACCCGGTCAGGAGCTTCGCTCCTTCCCATCCACAGAGTGTTTATCTCAGGAGCCGTTCAGGTTATTCAGTCAAAATCCCAGTCGATGACACTCCTTCAAATGCCCACGCCCGGGCTTGAACCTTGAACACCTGATCGCCAGCGCAATGTGGTAACCATTACACCAGCGCGGCTCCCAAAACGGAATGTTAAAAATATGCAACTCTTTGGTGTTAGTGTTTTCTTAATAAGCTTTATATTGCGTTCTTTGGTTTGATGTTTTTTGTCACGGTTGACGAAAAATGGAGCTTCATGAAGAAGGAAAAAAAACTGTTCCCCCTCCGCTGCCCCCCTTGCCCTTAGCGCCCCGAGCGGTCGCCCTGCTCTGGACGTGAAGGTAAACGCTGATATATGAAGTGCTAAAGCTACAAAGAGTTAGACGTGACAGCGGCTTTTAGTGCGTGTCGTAGATTTTTGATAGGAGAATTAAGACTTGGGTTGGTCCCTTCTGATTAGATTTGAATAAGTGATAGTCACAGTGATAGATAGTAATAGCAATAGATTTCCACGAGTGAGATGGTAGACTGTGATAGAGGCTGTCTCTGAAATCGAGAAATCTTCTCTCTTTCACCTATCTTCTACGACAGATTTAGAGGAGTCAGACAGTCTAAACACACACACACACACACACACACACATATATATATATATATATATATATATATATATATATATATATATATATATGTGTATATATATATATATATATATGTGTATATATATATATATATATATATATATATATATATATATATATATATATATATATATATATATATATATATATAACATATATGTCTATCTACTCACGTGCACGCACATACAAGATGACAGTTAGACGTACAGACTTGGGAAAACTATAACAATGATTATAAAGATAATTTGGAACGAGCTGACCAACGCGCTGATTAAGTTCTCGAGAAATTTTAATTATCATCTAAAATTTCATCACAACACATAACAATTACATCAAAGCATATACAAATAGTCATAAAAATCAAGGAATTGCAACAAGAAATGATAGACCACAGTTATGATCTTCCCTCGATGTTTAGCCCACAGTCCCGTTAGGAGAAAGATGATAGCCCAAAGAGTCACAGATACATATGATTTGGTCTAATATTTTCCCCGTTTTTTTTTCAAGGTATGGACAGACTGGATATCTCTGCTCTATTCTAAGGGAATTATGGTTAGCAATACTTGCATAAAGAAAGTTAAGACAGCAAAATGGGTGCCAAAAATTACAACAATAAAGAAATCACTCAGTCCTGCATTCACTCTATTAATTCAGCCATGATCACGTACATTTGTTCATACTCACAGCTTTGATAGCCACTTCTGGAAACACAATTTTTAGGACATTCACATACAGAATCGTCAATGGCAGTCTTTGACCAAGAAATCCCCAGTTCCAAAAAGACGGGTTGAATTCTCTGCTTCAGGGAACGATTCCTTGGGTGTTCTTATTTTTCGGATATCTGTTTAGGTCACATTAAAATTGTCCAGGCACGAACATTAACAACGTGCACTGTGTCAATAGCTTAGGTTTCTAGAAATGAGGAATGTCAGATCGGTGCCTACTTCCAGGAAAGGACTATCTTTGGTCACCACACCACTAGTCAAAACTCCGTCGGAATGTTACTGACGTTAATATGTTACTTGCCACATAGGCTAAAAATGTACTTGAGTTGTTGCTCAGGAAGAATTAAATATGGCGCGATAGGCCTGTTACTTCATTTAACCTATAGGGTACTTGTAAAGATTATGCACCAAGGCTTTTGAAGGAAAATGTTTTAGTTCTTCACAGATATCACTCATCAGTACTTACCGCTGGCAAAGTTAGGGTTAACCCCAGTATTCACTGAATAAAGGAAAAAACACATATAAAATAATTATACATACTAGGTACTCGTTATAACTTACATTTTTAAACTGCAAGCGTACAGCTTGACTTATCACTTAAAACTTCCGGTAAAATAAGTTATATACATAAAATCAATCATCATGAATTAGGAATACTTACATATCCCGCCAGTACTCACTGATGTAGCATTTCAGTTATAAGTTAATTTTAAAATATATTCTCGTCTGATTATTTAGCAGTTAAATTTAATTCCTGATAGCTACCTGGGTTTAAGCTAGAAATTATACTTTATTCTGCTTTCCACTGAAACACGTCACTAGAAAATAATACAGACTATATTTTAATTAATCTGCACAAAAATCTAACTAGAGAAATAAGCGATGTAACACTTTAAACACTTCACAAAATTACTAGATATCTAATATATAATATTTACCTCCGCACAGAACTACAGATTAATACCACGAACTAGAATCATTCAATATTACGGTAGTCTAGAACTCGGCAAAATGTTGCCCAGAAACTAAAGACTTTTCAATCGCAAGATATTTTTCTAGCCTGGCGATCTGTCTACTGCAGATTTAGGAGTAAGAATGAAAATCTAGTTTCAAACTCTGGTTAATATCTTAAACCCGACAAAGGGTCCCAACTTATTTCGCAAAACGAAATAATCTCCCCTTTCCGTCTTAAACACCTTACATTTAACACTTCCCATTACTAGACGTTTACCATAACTGACACTTCTCGTCTTCACCCTCACGCTGACCAGGGCCAACAGTGAGTGCCGTGTCAGATGGGATTTCCAGACAAATGTCTCAAACTGCGTCTTGGAGATGTCGGTTATTGCGCCTCACCTGAGCGCTCAGCCGATGCAACTCGTTGTGGCAGGTGAAAATGCAGACGATATGTCGCCTATAAGTCTGGCGAAAGCGAATATTCACAGTTTACGTCTACAACGCAATAACCTCCCGAGCCTGGCATCTACGTAATAACATCACTAGTGCGTTTCTAAATGAGAACAAGACACTCGGCGAAAGTTTGAATGGGAAAATAGTAATGGTTAAGTCGCAAACGAACGAATGCGAAAAAATACAAAAAGGATAAAAGAATGATAATAAGGTAGAGGACACGGGTAGAGAAAGAAAGGAAAATAGAAAATTTATTGATCATAAAACTCTCTGTGACAGTGCGTTATGGCGCGTTTCTTTTTGTATTGTTAGTTTTTGAGACCGGAAAGATACTTTTACATGTGAAATGTGAATTAAACAGTATTTATGTCATGTGGATAAACTATTGAACTTGTTACAACTGACAGATATCACAAAAGAAAATCGAATTTAGTATTTCGATTATTGTTTCGGCGTGTCCTTATCACCATTCATTCCAAGCTGCATAGTGTCAATCATAAAAAGCCTCTATGCCAACTTTACATGTAGTGTTGGGCAGAGCAACCTAACCTTTGAGGTGAAGACAGGAGTACGACAGGGATGCCCCTTATAAACAACTCTATTTTTAACAGTCATAGACTGGGTGATGCGCCAGACAACAGAGTCCAGTCCAAGAGGAATAAGATGGACTACATTTTGTACATTGGAAGATCTGGAATATGCAGATGACATTGCACTACTAGCACATTCACATCAACACATCCAGGAAAAAAACGGATAGGCTTAATAAGTATAGCCAGCATGTGGGTTTGAACATCAATTTAAAGAAGTCAGAGGTCATGACGCTCAGTGTGAGCAACCTTGAGCCCATATCAGTAAGGAATCAGCAACTGGTACAGACACGCACCTTCACATACCTAGGATGCATAGTAACACCAGACGGCGGGGCAGGCAAAGACATCAACATCAGAATGAATAAGGGACCCAAAGATGCAGCAATAGTGAATGCAGTCAGCGACCCATAGCTTGACTGCTTGCATCAGGATCAGCGAACCAGAGCTGGTCAAGACCGTACTCCACCTTCACGTGGTGGTCCTGGAAACAGTCTGCAGCAGTGTAGTCTGGCTGAGCGAGTACGGATCGCAGAGGGAAGGCAAGCCCGGTCCCAAAAAATGCCGTGCTGAAGTCGGATGTGTCGACCGAAAGGTGCAGATATCACAGTTACGGCGTAAACAGACACAACGCAACCACCGTCCTATTGAGGGCGAACGAGGAAGAAGAAGAAGAAGAAAAAGGAATAAAGCAAGAACAGCATTTTTTAGCCTAAACAACATCTGGAAGTCCTCTCAATACAGCACAAGCACAAAATTAAAATTATATCAGAGCTCTGTGCTTCTCTATGGTGCGGAATGCTGGAGAGTTACAGAGAAGGAAATGTCGAAATTGTCCTCTTTTCACACAACATGCCTAAGAAAAATTCTCCGAATCTTTTGGCCGAATACCATCACCAACCAAGATCTGCTTACTCGGAGCAAGCAAGAGGACATGCACACCATCATAGCTGGCAGACGCTGGAGCTGGGTTGGCCATGTCCTCAGAAGAGACCCTGATGCCATCACAACAACAGCTATGCTTTAGATCCCTGAAGGAAAACGAAAGAGAGGCCGACCAAAAACAACCTGGCAGAGGACTGAGGAGGCTGAGATGCAAAGAATGAACCAGAGTTGGGGCACTGTACGAAGGATGGCCACCGATCGAGCAAAGTGGAATCAATGTGTTGTTGCCCTACAAGACGCCACTAGGCGTGATGGCCACTGACTGCTTTGACGGTCGGTGGTTAAGGATCAAAGAAGAAGATTATCACCATTATTATTTGTCTTTTAATGAAGTTTGACTACCAGCTTCTTTTTTATCCATCCATCCATCTGGACAATTTTAATGTGACCTAAACAGACATCCGAAAAATAAGAACACCCAAGGAATCGTTCCCTGAAGCAGAGAATTCAACCCGTCTTTTTGGAACTGGGGATTTCTTGGTCAAAGACTGCCATTGACGATTCTGTATGTGAATGTCCTAAAAATTGTGTTTCCAGAAGTGGCTATCAAAGCTGTGAGTATGAACAAATGCACCTGGTCACCCCACTTCATAAAAAATCTGGAACCTTATATGAAGTCTCTAACACTCCACTCCCATGCGGCAGTATCTACTAAGATATTACCTTTAAATCCTAGCTAGAATTTTGGGAATTTTCCTAGCCGGATCAAGCGGCCAAAGATCGCAGTTTATTCGCTGTTTCATGGAGTAGTTTTTATTTTCAACGCCTGTCGTTTTTTGTTTTTTTTTTACTACTGTGTGTGCCTTTGTTAGATATCTTCCGCGTTCATGATGTTCGTGATGTTCTACTCATTCGGCTCTTTGGAGCTCTATTGGCATGTTCACTTCATTTGTGCAAGTCCACTTTCTCTTGTATCGTCAAGAACTTTTCGTGTCCTTACTTAGTCCTTACTATCTGTATGCCTGAGCAGTTAATAGTAATCGCTAAGTTTATTGAAGTCCTCGACTTCATGTCTTTCAATCTCATAAAACTGGCGTTAGTATAGTCAAGTTTCTAAAGCTTCATTCCTCTACTGCAGTATCTTCTATTGGACTACCTTTGTCTTTTTACTTACAAATTTTGAACATTCGTTGAGTAGAAATTGCCATAAGACCAGATTATTCTTATTTCTCATTTCAGAATGGAGTTAGATTTAATACCCACATTTCCAGATTCAAGTGAAAGTAGACCAGATGTAGCGTCTTACTAGTCTGAGTTTTGTTTGCCTGATTTATCTCAAAATAATTTTCACATCTGCCGAGCACGGATCTTGTTAATTTTATTCACCTTATTTTTCTAAATACTAAAACAAAAAAAAAAACCTGGCCCTTTGAACTCTTCCGTCCGAACTCATAAAGAAATAGACTGGACCGTGGGCATTAGAGAGGAATCATACGGTGTCATTAGCGACGACAAAAACGTGTTGTAAGATCAACAAATGTCATCAGTGTAATTTGTTGGACCACCGTAGCCTTGGGCGGCCTTTCACATTCATCAAGGCCTGACATTTTGCCTTCGTGTACACGTGGAGGAACAGCCAGAGGCCAGATCACAGTGTGCTCTGTGGTTGCTAGTCCTGGCTATAACTGCTCCATCCTCGCTCGCTACCTCTCCCCAAGTCAGTATAAATCAGTGCAGTGGATCTAAAGGCTAATGTCATATTTTTTTGGAAACTTTTCTTTGCGCTCCTAACGGAGCATGAAGCCACCATTGTAGCTGGTCTCATTGCAGGAAGCCTGGACCAAGAAGTACGTGCTTTTGCGGCGGTGGTTTCTGTGGCCATTCTTTTTACGTGATGAGGTTTCCAGCGCCCCTTGCTAGAACCTCTTGTACATTATCAAAATTAATTGAGACAGGCCACCGTACGGATTTTAGATTTTTTCGGATAATCAAATACTGACCCGTGGTCATAAAATTAATCTGAAAGAAGGTACTTAAACAAAAAATAATTCTTTCCTCGTTTTGGTGAGACATGCCCCGTTCAACCCAGACATAGAAGCCGTCGGTTATATTAAGGCGCATGTCCAAATATAAAAGATCTTGTGGTCTGCGTTGTGTACAGTTGATACTTTTGAAAGAAGATACAAATACCGAACTCACATTTTAAAATGAAAGAACATTGCATTTTATTACTTCATTATTCAATAAAATAAAGTTCTTCTATAGTAATTTAAAGTTCTTCGGCCAATGTTTCCTAGCTTAACTGGAAGGGGCCCACGGGGGATTTATATTGAGTGTTAGTGCCCCTTTAACACAACACAGACCATGTTAAGTCTTTCTCGTCTGCTTCACTTGCCCCGGTGTGCTCCCCGCAGGTATTCGACGAAACAGTAGCACTTTTACTCCCCTAGGCACGTTGTTCTAGAAGATAAAATATTATGTTGTGCCTGACGCTGACATGTAAAACACGTTGCTACAGAAACCAATCCTGCAGGAGCGCATGAATTCTTAGTGCATGTTTCTTGTAAGGCCGCCAGCTGCGGTGGTGGTCCATGCTCCAGAAGCGGCGAAAAAGACAGGGATGATGCTTCACTTTTGTGTGAACCATCATGAATACCCAGCGATGCTGCTTCACTTTTGTGTGAACCATCATGAATACCCAGCGATGCTGCTTCACTTTTGTGTGAACCATCATGAATACCCAGCGATGCTGCTTCACTTTTGTGTGAACCATCATGAATACCCAGCGATGCTGCTTCACTTTTGTGTGAACCATCATGAATACCCAGCGATGCGGCTTCACTTTTGTGTGAACCATCATGAATACCCAGCGATGATGCTTCACTTTTGTGTGAACCGTCATGAATACCCAGCGATGCTGCTTCACTTTTGTGTGAACCATCATGAATACCCAGCGATGCTGCTTCACTTTTGTGTGAACCATCATGAATACCCAGCGATGCTGCTTCACTTTTGTGTGAACCATTATCAATACCCAGCGGTGCTGTTTCACTTTTGTGTGAACCATCATCAATACCCAGCGATGCATCGAATACCAATCTCGTTGTTTTTCTTCAGAACGCTCCATCGCGTGTTTATGCGACCTTCGTAAACTTGCTAAAGAAGGAGGAATACTCCGATAAAACGATATAGAGAGACAACTTATGAAATGGCTAAAACAACTTTAAAAGCCAAATTCAAGTCCAAATGGAACAGGTCACATATAAGATGATGCATATCACCAGCTATTTAGGCGAGACCAGGTCATCATTGTCCACTTACGCACTGGTGACAATAGGTTGAGGTACCATCTTTATCACAAGTAAAATTTGGTCCAACAGATCGCTGCTACTGTGGCACCAGCCCCATGACAGCCGAACATCTGTTCCAGTCCTGCCTAACAAACAGCAATGAACGGAGTAGCATATGACAGCAATGAACGGAGTAGCATATGACAGCAATGAACGGAGTAGCATATGACAGCAACCTATTTCTCTCCACAAAAAAACTGGTTGGAGATGTCAGGAACCTTGAGCTGACTACAGCCTTTATTAGTCATTAATGTAGAAGTCTGAGGGCGAACGAGGAAGAAGAAAATCACTTTTTTGTTGGTTATTTATTTATGTTTGCTCTTAATCTATAATAACCACCTCAAAATCATAAATGGTGGCAAGGGAAACCCCTCTATTACCTTTTTCAGGACGGTTCAAAATTTCTAATGTCAAATGAGTTTGCTAAAAATAAGCAAGAGTTCGTTAGGAAAATTGGGCCTTTAGTACGACGTTCACTTGAAGCATAATTTGCACACCTCACCAAAACTGGTGAATTCAAACTGCTGTCTCTCTTCTCCTCGTGTTTTACCGTTAAGATCTCGTTACCATTGTTCGTAGATAGATGACTAATTGTGGCATCTGTCACAATAATTGCATTTCTGATAAGTTCTGAAAGCTGACTCCGCGAGCTGTCATTGGCAAACAAAAGGTTCGGATAACTGTAAAAAGGTAAAGGGTAGTCCTGTAGCAGATACTTCCGTAGGCGATTAAATTGTTTGAGACTTCACCATACTAGGTCCAGCTTTATGAGGTGGGGTGACCTGTTCCCTCCCTCACTGCATTATCCCTCTCTAACTCAAGAGCAGAGTCAGGTGTCCATTTATAGCTGGGTAGACTGGAGCGTGACGCAACCAATGTCGATCTGTAACTCTGTTCTGATTTTTCACGTTTATTATCGGTCCACTTCTAGCCTCTGAAGCTTGTTGTCAGTATTTCTGAGACCGCCTTAGTGGACTGGGGATAAGGCACATTCCCTGTTGTTCAGATGTGCGTGGTTCGACTCATGATGGTATAATATACGTGTACCAGCTACATCAGTGCTCCGATCTCCGCACTTAGATCACACAAGGAGGATCTCAGCACAGTGCACGAACTCAGTAGCACCGGGGAGGATCTCAGTGTGTGTATACAGGAATCACACACTCCATAAATATTGTTTTTGGAGGGTACCGATTATCTCAGCCCGCGTCCCTTCAGGAGTGTTTTTTTTTTCTTCAGTTTTTTTTTTAATTTTTAAAGTGTATAAATTTCTCGATTGCTTTAACCTCAAGCCCATGTCATATTTCATCATAAATTGATTAGTTATATTTGCACGTGAGTAATTGTCATGAAGTAGTTAGATCGCGTGAGTACGTTAGTACTTCTCTATCTATTTTTCCTGCTCCGTCAACCTCTCATACCCTGGGGATTTCATAACAAGGACTGCCCTGTAATGCTGTCAGTAGGTATTCTCAATGTGTGTCATAGCCAGTGCCATCCTTGTCTTCTCGTCATTATAGATTGCTTTATGATATTTCACTGAGCTTTTTAAATTTTTGTTTTATTTATTTATTTTTTTAACATACTTAAATTTGGTTATGACTGGATATTACAAATGTATGTTATTATTTTACCTTGATAATGTTGTATGCTGAAATAATGCTCAAAATACAAGTGCGATTGAAAGGATACAGTATGCAAGATGACAAAAAGAGAAAGGGCAGAATCTAAGACGGGCCTGCGTGCCCAATTCTTAACCCTTTGAACATTAAGTTCCTCCATTCGTTCGTTCACTTGCGTACTTCTCGTGAAGTGGCCAGATCGCGTGAATACTTCAGATGGTGTGATAACACTAGTCAACAACCAAAATGTACCAGAAATGAAAATAGCTGATCTTAACTAATTTTGGTGTGCTGAAAACGAAAATGACATTAAAAAATGTTGATCGGCTCTAGTTTTCAAGATATATGCTACTAGTTTATTTAATTACGGTATATGACGCAACTGTTGTGGGCGATTGCTTAATTTTTTCTAATGACCAATAAAAATGTAACTAGAAGTTGATGCTGCAATCCTATCTATGATTACATCACCTTTGTGTATAAATATCTTATCTCTGATAAAATTTTGCCATTCCGAACAGTGCTAATAATTTCTGTTATATATGTGGTGAGGTGACATTTCTATCACAAAAACGAAATATAACTAAAGTGATTAAGAAGGCATACAGTTTGAATTTTGGCTGCAGAATAGGAGATCAAGATAAGAGCTGGACGCCACACATATGCTGCAATACGTGTACAGCACATCTTAAACTGTGGTTGACTGGCAAAAGGCAAGCTATGCCTTTTGCAGTCCCAATGATTTGGAGAGAGCCCACTGATCATCTCAACAACTGTTACTTTTGCATGGTCCCTCCAATTGGGAAAGGCATATCAAAGAAGAAAAAATGGACTCTGGAATATCCAAACATCCCCTCTGCAATACGTCCGGTACCACATGGCGATGACCTACTAGTTCCCAAAGTGCCAGAATCATTTTCAGCTGCTTCCACTAATGAAGAAGAGGACATTGGTGGTCCTGAACCATCAACCTCAAGCGACCCAGATTTTGAGCAAACTACATCCACTAAACCACACTTAATAACCCAAGGTGAACTGAATGATCTTGTAAGAGATCTGAATTTACCGAAGAACAAGGCAGAGCTTTTGGGTTCCAGATTGCAACAGTGGAATCTCCTGGCAGAAGATGTTACAATTTCTGTGGATAGGAACCGCCAGAAGCCGCTTATTACATTCTTTTTCAAAGAGGGTGACCTTTCTGCGTGCCACAACATTTCTGGTTTAATGACAGCCCTCAAAATCAATTACATACCGGAAGAGTGGAGGCTTTTCATTGATTCATCCAAGACGAGTCTTAAAGCTGTTTTGTTGAATAATGTTAATGTGTTACCGTCAATTCCAGTTGGTCACGCAGTTCATATGAAAGAAACTTATGAAAACATTAAGCAGCTTTTGAAGTGTATAAACTACGATCATCATCATTGGTCACTTTGCGGTGACTTAAAAGTGGTCGCTCTTTTGCTTGGACTACAGGGTGGATACACCAAGTACTGTTGCTTTCTCTGTGAGTGGGATAGCCGTGCACGAAGTGACCATTACATCAGAAGACATTGGCCAATCAGGCAGTCATTGCAGCCTGGCAGTAAGAACGTTGAGAACCCAGCACTTGTCGACACCAGCAAGATTTTGTTGCCACCCTTGCACATTAAGCTGGGTCTCATGAAAAAACTTTGTCAAGGCAATGGAGAAAACAGATGAGGCTTTCAAATACCTCATCAGAAAATTTCCAAGACTGAGTGAAGCTAAAATAAGAGAGGGAGTATTTGTTGGTCCACAAATTCGAAAACTTCTTCATGATGACGAGTTTCTTTGCGTGTTGCATGGCAAGGAAAAAGCAGCATGGCTAGCATTTAAGTCAGTGGTGGACAATTTTCTTGGAAACAACAGATCTGATAATTACAATGAAATTGTAGAAAATCTCCTTCTGAAGTATAAGAGTCTTGGCTGCAACATGTCTTTGAAAATTCATTTTCTGGATTCTCATCTGGATTTCTTTACGTCAAACTGTGGAGCGGTCAGTGATGAGCATGGTGAACGATTTCACCAGGACATTGCTGCTATGGAGACAAGGTATCAAGGCAATTGGAGCCCTTCAATGCTTGCCAATTACTGTTGGACTGTGACAAGAGACACCTCATCGATTGACTACAAGAAATACTAAAAAGCAAGCAAAAAGAGCTCGAACAGCGACTGAATAATGACGGAATTGGTTCAAATGTGCCTTTTTTAAAACATGATATGTGAACTTTAAATAATGTTTTTATTTTTTCTATCATTTTATGTTGAAATATCAATTAATTGAGTATGTAACCACAATTTTTATAATGCTAAAGTAGAAAGACTAGCTGTTCATCCCAGAGAATTAAACAAGCATACATTATTTGTATAACTGTAATGTAAATTCATCATTTAAAAAAAAACCAGAGCCAATTGGTGAATTTCATTATGATATTTGAAATCAGCATGTCAAAATCAATAAGAAATGGTATATTTAATTTCTGGTACAAATAACTTTTGAAAATTTGTTGACTAGTGTAATCTAAACAAAGATTCAGTAATATAAATTTTCGCTCACCCAAAACAAAAACAAAATAAATTCATACAAATGCAATAGAAAGTGGAAAGTAGTAAAGTGATGTAGCTCTTAAGAAGGACTGAACTTTTATATTTTAAGATCTGTGGATTTACGAACTGACTCCAGATGTTGCCTCAAGAGATACAGACAAGACAGGTTGACAACTTTCGGGAATATCGGCATAATGCAGTTGTGTTCAAATTCGTATTATGCTGCTATTCACGAGACTAAATCAGCCGAAAACGCCACAACCGAAGCACAAGGACAAGACAACCGAAGCACAAGGACAAGACAATCGCAACTGTAGAAACTCATTCTCTCAAAGTCTGTGGCCTTTATTTTGCTCAGAAGTCAGTGTCTTCAAGATTCCATTCATCTTGCCTCTAGGCTAGTGGTTCCCAACCTTGTTACTTCTAAGGACCACTTTTCCAACTACATATAAGTTTCGGACCACCAGCTTATAAGTAATATCGCAATGCTATAAACACTTAACTGTTTTTATTCAATAGATGAATAGGCCTATATTCAATAACACAAGTTGTTAATTATTTGCCAGATGACAAGGAAATTGTAAGGTAATAGTAATTAAAAATAAATTATACATGCAATTTACATACATACTGATTACATACATATTGGTTAAATACTATGTATTCATACAACTTAATGGTTAAAATTATAAAATATTCAATGGGTGCTTGCATTTAGCTCACTAGATTTTCAATATTACGCTTCACAGAAGTTAAAGACAGTCTCAAAGCTAGTTCTACTTGCAAATGATTTCTGTGTTTTTTTGTAGCACTAAAACGTAGAAAGGATCAGAGCAAAATCAAAACACTTAATACCAAATCAATAACGCAGCCGCGGACCACCTGATAATGCGCCGCTGACCATAAGTGGTCCGCGGACCACAGGTTGGGAACCAGTGCTCTAGGCCACAAAGCTCACCTCAATAATCTCCCAGCAGGTGTATGGTCCTCAAAGTTTATCACATAGTGTTTTTCATTCTTCCTCATTCCAAATAAGTGTCTACTTCTTCTTCTGCACGTATCATGGCAGCAGGGGTAGGTGATCATGTCTCTCCACAACTTCCTGTCTATTTCTTAGTTAGGTTGTTGATTTCTTTCTATGCCATTATTTTAAACTGTCCAGTGCCATCTCTGTTTGGCAACTTCTATTTCTTTTTCCTTCAATCTTTCATATTGTCGCAATATAGTCATGTTTTCCCTCATTTCACGGCATGCCCAAAAAAGTGAATGATTTCATTTTAATGGGAGTAATAAACTTCTACGCCACTGGCTGTTTTCCCCCCCCCCAAGACATCCTTATAATTCAATAGCTGTCAATGGTGTTCTTAACATTCTTCCGTCAAACTACATCTTTGTGATCTCCAGTGGTTTACTTGTATGTTTACTTAATCTCCATGACTCGCTTCCATATGACAGGATTAGCTCTATGTAATCACAAAAGACTCGTTCCCAATCCCATTGACGAAGATCTGTTGCATAAAATATTTATCATTTATTGAAGGCTACTTTTGTCTCTTCGATCATTCTACTCTTCACCTCTGAGAAGCTTCTTTCATTCAGTGTTATTAACATACCCAAATATTTCAATCAACCGACTTGTTTCACAACAGTCCTATTTATTTTAATGGTGCATTCTGGATAAGTCATTTTCTTCTAAAACAATTATAACTTCTGTCTTTTTGCCTTTTAGTGGTACGTCTTTATTTTTATTTCCTATCACTTTTGCATCAATCATTTCGTGTAATTCTTATTTATTATAAATGGATGTCTACGGCATAAATGGAAAACCTCCATAGAAGCCTCGAATCTTCAGAAACTGGTGTGGATCTAATGTTCAATTCATGCAGGGGTACACGGCAATGAAAGAGCTGGTAGACTAGCTTCAAGAGCACATATAGTGGGTGCATTGGCTATGGGCAAGGTAGAGATACTGAGGACAATTAATGATCGCCTATTAGGGAATGACACCGCAATCGATGAATCATCAAGGCTAAGATTGCTGGAGTTTGGCAAGTGGCGTAAGACTGGCAGGGATGAAAGTATGAGAGGATGCATCCGGCGTATATACAACCAGCGCGCTACAGGAATAATTAGCATTCATTCCTTTCGACGTTTGCTGAAGGAGACTGAGCACCTATAGGTTTGCTGGGCTGTCTACTTTGACGCGATCTTAGAATGCAGTGCCATATAGCTTGAATAGTGAGTGCTACGTTATATCGCAGTTTTCCTGCCCACGCGTCCAATTTGTTTTCTGACCGGCTTGCAGTCAGAGCGAATGTATATTTCTTGCTCTCATGTGATCCAATCCATGAGCAAGAAATGTAGTGGGTCGGTGCTTATTACCTTCACCACCTAGCTAGGGAAGCAAAACACACTATCCTCCCTGCCAACCAAGCACCACTTTTTTCTCTAAAATAGTGCCTCGTACACAGTGGTCAGTATCGCAATTTTCAGCACGGAACACCGTATATGTACCTAGGGCGATCCAGCCGATATAATGACGCAATCACTTCTGTTGTCCCTGTGGTGGGTTTGATGTTAATACAGTTTGTTGTTAAGAAATCTTAGTGTACTGAATGAGGTCAGCTGTGAAGGTCCCTGAATATAATAAATATTAGAGTAACTTTCCAGGGCACCTTTCTACTACCACCACTATGATCTCATTCAGACTTATTCTAGATAGAATGTAAGATGACTACGTTTGGTGTCTAGGGTTGTGAAATGTTAGTGTAAGGTTGCATTAACCAACTAAACATAAACAATTACACAAATTATTTTATTATCTAATACAACACAACAGTACCACGACAATCACATACGAACTACACTTTAAAAGACTATCTTTAGTAAGTCAGTGGTTGAAAGTTTGGTAAAGTTAATGTTTTCAATTTATTGTCCTGAATCTGATTTATTTGGAATCAGGACTGACAATCAAAGTGAAATCATAGAAATTAATTACATCAATCAATTTACACAATGGGTCTTCTGACCATAATACACATATTATTATATAAGGGTGTAGTTGTATTGTTTAACTGAGGTGACTTCTAGTATACACTGGTTGATTGTTTATTATCATCATCTCTGCATGTTGTTTGTAAGTTTTTATGGACACTGATGGAATGTTTATATCACTATTCCCAGTCTCTTTTCTAATATAATGTTAGTTGAGCGATCAGGTGCCGATACATGCACCTATCTTTGTAATATGATGTAGGACTCTTCCTGCACTTCGCTGAACGACAACCTTCAGCTCCCACTATTTCAAGAATGATGGTGGTTTACAGTTGTCTCCGAAAAAAGGCAAGACTGTGGCATGAATATATCGGCCCACTGTAGTCTGGCACCAGTTATTGACAGCAACCAAAACCCTCTGAAATCAGAAGGATATACCTCCTTCGTAATCAACAGCCTACAATAATACTCAACAACCAGTACAGGCACATTACAAACAAACATGTAAGATCAGCTCTTTACGACAATCCCTTTCACCAGTTTCTTTTGATGTGACCAGGTATACCAGTATTCCTCTCCCCTAATAGTTACAACGCCTCTGCAATTCCAGCAATAATCTGTTGTCCATACAATAGGATAGGTATTATGCTCCTGATGATAATCCTATATAATTTAGTTGGTCTACACCTCTCTGATAGTCTTTCATATGCTGGATCAATATCTAGACTCTGTTTTGAGTCTGCCATAGACCCACTTACTTATAGTCGTATGTTAGTATTTCACATTCAAATTTTATTTTAAATAAAATGTTAAGAAAATCAATCTTACCACAGATGCAAGGAAATAACACAAGTTAAACGATGACTAGGCAATAGAATATGGCACATTTTTTATCTGCCCTATGTCCAGGCTTTTCCTATGTTAGAAAATTTCTCCGCCTGCTCTCACCGATCTTGCTTTACACAAATTTTACTTGAAATGGCAGTGAACAGTCCACGTTTCGTACCAGTATCTACTGCTTTGTCCAATGGGACCATGTTTACATTTATTTTTGAATCTATCGTTTCAAATAACAACTCCCAATATGTTTCCAAGGCAAATATATTTTTAGTTTTAGGTCAACCAATCATACTTCGCCTTCCTTTAAAATCCACCCAATCAAATATCCCGTACCTTTTAACCTCATTTACCCAAAGTCGTTTTTTTTTCTTTCTAACTGAGTGTTTTTTATTTTTAGTCTACTACCCGTTCAATTCTTTTCCATGTGCTGTCTTCTCTATTTACGTGATAATTACGTCCTTTGAAATAAGAGCTAAGGGTGTTTTTGTGACATGAGTTGTCTGCATGTTCTAACTTTTTCTTCGTATTTTGGGGAAACCCCTAAGGC